>CM043729.1:23621237-23829649 GCA_023969325.1 Oryzias curvinotus
TTACGGCCATAGTCTAAGCATGCTTGTGTCTGTAGTAAAAAAGGGTGCCCCAAAATAACTTCAGTACTCTCAGTTGTGTCAGCCATGATAAAGTTAACTGAAATGACTCTGCAACTGACATTGACAGGAAGGTCAACCTCACCCAGAACCGCTAGGCCCTCTGGTCCGATGCCTTGGAGAGTGTGCACCGCAGATGGTGAGGTTGGGGACTGGATGCCGTTAGGAATTAAATGAAAAAGATGAAGGGGTAACACATTTCTTCGGGCACCAGAGTCCAGCAGAGCACACATCCATACGCCATGTATCATTATCTGAACACACATTTCCTCCTCAGGGCTTTTGGCGCAGATGACCACAGTGTTGTTGTCATTGGTCAAGGGAAGCAGATTAGCTTTGCGGGGGCCTGGCGTGTGCCGGCGAGGGTAGGGGCAGTGTTCCTGGAAATGCCCTACCCCCGAGCAGTTGTACCAGATCAGTTCCTCCTCCCTGGGTTTCTTGCGTCTACGTTCGGCTGGCTGCCTTCTCGCAAACTGCCCTGCTTGCCCCGAAGGAGTGGGAACAACCTTTTGTGCCTGTCCGTCTTCCTGGTTGCTGGCATATTCACGCAGTGGGGCAGCTCTGGCCCCATGAATGGCTGCACCCCTTGCACCCACGCCTGATCTCATCAGTTGGGTGACAGCTCGAGCCGCACTTCTTGTGGTTTTAAAACGGTGAGCCTTCTGATATGCCTCGGCCAGTGTTTTGGGTTGATCTTCTAGCAACTTCTGAATAATGTCTGTATCTGTTAAGGTGTTAGTGAATATCTCGACACTTATGCGCTCCTGTTCACTCTCGGTGTAGTCACCATAGACTACTGCCACCTTCTCAGGAATGTCATCCCTGAGAGTGTGCAAAGCTTCACCTGGTCTTCTGACTCGCTGTCGTAGCTCAATGCCGATGGCTGCAGCATGTTCAGAACTTGGACCATAGGCAGCCTCAATTTCCTCCACAATTCGTTGGAAGCTCCACGAAGCTGACCTTGGGTTCTTGTGAATAATAGCTCCAGCAGCACCGAGCAGGCAGAATCTAAGCTGAACAACTTTGGTTTTCTCAGTCTAATGGTTCACGTCTGCACAGCTTTCAAAATGATACAGAAAATCTCTCCACGATCGTGATCCATCAAAGCGATCTGGCTGCAGTATTGGAATTCTCTCGTTCTGCAGAAACTGTCCCACCCCCTCGCCCTGCAGAGCAGCATCATGTCCAAAAGCAGGTGAGCAAAAGCTGTGGGGGGGTGACTGGAATTTCACATGGGCGTTCTGATGCAGTTCTGCTCCATCATCTGATGGCCCAGTTAGATATTTGGGTGACCAGTAAATGTTGTATGGGCCCAATTTATTTTCCTGGGTGGTGATGGGTGGCAAACCAGGCGATGGGGGTCTGATGGAAACAGGGGAATTGTTTCCAGCATGACAGTCATTAGGTGGAGAGATGTGGAGATTTGCAAGCCAACGGGCGGCGGTGGGGGTGGATGGATAAGCAAATGGTGACTTTACAGGGGTGGACATCCTGGGCTCGTAGTTGCACTTTTGAGGACGAAAACCCACCATGCACTCACCAGCCGCGTGATGTTGTTCATTGGTGGGTGTTATAAAGGGGTTGGTGGAAATTGGGGGCGTCGGGTAAAGCTCCTCCGCCATCACGTGTTGTTTAATCGGGGCTGAGCAGGCCCGCTCACCCTCGGCTAACGTCAGTTCCATACACGTGACACAACGTTTAGTCTCTCCCTCGTTCACATCTCTTAAATCATTTACATTCCTCTGAGGGCGGTACTCTTCCGCTATCTCCGATAGAAAAGGGTTCGTGCTCACGTTTGTGGCTGCATTTCCTGTGCGTGGCCTAGCTCCGACCGCAGCAGCATTTGCTCCACGCGCCGTCATTTTGAGCTCTCAGGCGCCTTGCACGTTACGCCAACCAATCCTTCTTCTTTGGGTCAGCCCTGGTCAACAACGGTGTATCCCGGAACGAGCCCCAGTGTTACCTTCAGCGTGAAGCTTCGGACCGTAGTCGGAAGCCGCTGTTTTGATCTCCAGTCCGGTCGGGACTTAAATGGTAACAGATTCAGCGGGACACCGTTGCTTTAGAACAGGCCTTTGGTCAGATCAACTCTTACAGCAGAACGTCTCCGAACACCTTCTCATTCAAAACTGACAAAACATGCAGCCAAACAGCCCCTCCCCTTTTCTCTCTCCCGCGCGTTTTCCCCTCTCGTGCGCCTGCGCCCCCAAGGCGACGCCCCCTTCCGTCGCTGCGTCATCTCCCTGCCAACCGTAGTCACACCAAAGAAACAGCAACGGGGGGGGGGAGACAAGCTAAGCTGCTAACAACACACACATATACAGAGACACACAGACAGACTTGCGGGTCTCCTTTCTTCATAGGGCTGGCGAAAACCTGCTCCTTTCAGCACACACACAGACACACACAAACACACAGAACTCCAGTCTCTCTCTGCATTTCTCCTTTGCGCTAGCTAAAGCAGCAGCTTAAAGCAGTGGGCCAGCTGCGTCTCTGCTTACTCCTCCTGTACTGAAATGGTTGAGGATTATTATGAGGTAGAAGGAGCATAGAAGTCTTTAAAATGTAGATAGTTGCACTGCAGTTAGGTTTCACTTGGCCTTTACGTCTCTCTCCCTCCCTCACTCCATCTTCTTCTACAACCCACAACTACACAATAGGCGCCCCCTGCTGGCGGAAGAAAATTTATGACTTTTAAGTGCGCCTTATAGTCGTGAAAATACGGTACAGACATTCCCTAATAATTGCCCCCACAGTGTAAATGCACTGATTTCTTCACACCAAGCTGCTTACCTGTTGCAGATTTGATCTTTGTGTATAACCAGTTCAAACAGGAGCCATTAATACAGGTAACGAGTGGAGGACAGAGGAGTCTGTGAGAGCAGGGGCCTGTTTCAGAAAGGAGGTTAAGTGTAAACTCTGAGTGAGTTAACCCTGAAATCAGGGAAACTCTGGGTTTTCCGTTTCAGAATGGGAGGTTTGTTAAACCAGAGAAAGCAGAGTAAGTCAAACCCGTTTCTGAAAGAGAGGTAACTTATACTCGGAGTCAGTATCCATGGTTACTTATGCTGTGAACCTAACCTGGTCGGGAGCAGGTTTTATTCTCCAAACTCAAAGTTTCTGCCGGTCCCCTCCCCTTTTTAAAGACGAAGCGGTATTTTTCGCTTTAACCTTCATTGCCCACATTCCAGTCACACAGAGACAAGTGACAAGAATGACTTGTTCTTTTTTGGAGGACCCAATAGACGAGGAGGCTGCATTAATTCATAGAGAATTATATTTACCTCGTACGAGGATTTTGAGAGGACTCGATTTTTTGTCATTTCCCCATACGTTTTTGTTTGAGCGTTACCGTTTTTTGTTGCAGTCAATTACATATATACAATGAAAACAACATTAGATATTGCTATGTAGATGTTTCATATGTCAAATATTGTCAACAAAGCCTACATCATGACATGCTCAAATTTGACCTGATTGAATTATGTTTTATACTTCATTTTTAGCTGCTGCCATGTTCTTTTAATTCCTGCAGGATTGCATCTACATGAAAATGAAATCAGGGACATTGAATTAGATTAATGTAACAATTACTTTTTGGAAACACAATTTGCTAGCACTGCTTACTTTCTTAATCCCATATACACCTATACCACTTGATCAATACAAGGGTATTGTTGCAGCGTGTGTGCTGATCGGGGTGCGATCCACGAGAGACAAGGGGAGGGGCGAGTGCAGATGGGGGGGGGGGGTGAGCACGGAGCGGAGGCGTGTTCGTGGTATATATTGTGTGTTCGGAGGACGGAGCACTTAGTTAAATAAAGAGAAGGTGTCATTCCCAGAATAACTGTTTTGGAGTCATTCTTAATCCGCTCTGGAGGTTGAGGGTTTTGAACGGGAAGTGAACCCCGAAGGAGAATTGCCTTCTGAAGGAAATCTCCCCTGCGCTTCTGACCACGGTCGGAAAGACGAGAGGAAAGAAAGGAGAAGTCTTCGCGCAGCGAAAGGTTCAACAGTAGACACAAGTTCACTTTTAAAAACACAATTGCATGTATTAATATTAAACTGACCAACGTTTGCAAGAGGGGAAGGTTCACAAAAAAGTCCTCTAAACATTACCGACGTTAAATGCATTTTCCCCCAGATTGGTTCTGTACACTATGCAGCATTTCATGCAATTACACTAGGAATAACACTTCAAAAGTACACCGAAATATCGCCATTTTTTAATTTCACACCTTACGCTATTTAAAAAGTTATTTATTACAGCCAATATTTTATAACAATGATTTAAATGCAAACTTCTGCATTAACTTGAGCAGCTATGTTTTCCCACGCTAACTGTCTCTGTGTTGCAGATGCAGTGGTGTTGCTTTTCTTCTGGAATATGTGCTCATATTCACTGTAACTCTGCACCAGCACGTCAAGTTCAGCTGCAGAAAAATATGCAGACCTCTTTGTTTCCACGGTTGCCATGGTGACTCGTGATATCTGCGCTCCATTGATAATGGCTTCTTATGGTCGCGGTGCGCACGCTCAACTTCGATTCAGTCCACTCAGAGTTGATTAACCTTACTCCGATCAGCTTCTCTGAAACAGAAAACTCAGAGTTGTTAATCTCCCGATTGACCAACTCAGAGTTCAAGTTCAACCTCAGAGTTGGTTGAACCTCCTTTCTGAAACAGGCCCCAGGAAGTCTTGTTTGCTTGTAGGTTACCAAATACTTATTTTTCCACCATAATTTACAAATGAATTATTTAAAAATCAGAAATTTTGGTTTTCTTGATTGTTTTACTCATTTTGTCTCTCAGTTGAGGTTTACCTATGATGAAAATTACAGGCCTCTCTCAACTTTTTAAGTTGCACAATTTGTGGCTAACTGAATACTTTTTTGCCCCCCTGTACTAAATCACAATGAATGGTTAAATGCTCTTACCCCCACCCCCGGCCCCCAACAAGCAGGCGTCTGGACTGACAGGCACCCAGTTTGATAAAAGTTTGATTAAAAGTACTAGTGAAATGGTATGAAGGACGTAGTAGACCCAGATGCTGAAACCCAGAAGGAAACCTGAAACGAAGACTGGTTGACAAAGTCTTTATTTTTCCTTCAGGAAAATTCAGTAGTCTTTGACGCTTACATCCTGCAGACTGGGGCTCCAAAGTAGTAGCAGTGTGGTCGTAGGTGGAGGGCCCCTAGGAGGTTATGATCAGAGACATGGCGTGGCAGGAGTGGAGCGAGGCAGGAGGCGAGGACGGCAGGAACCCTTCGGGTGTCTTGACGAGAAGCGTGACGTGGCTGGAGCGGAGAGAGGCTTTAGGCGAGGATGGCAGGATCGGATCTTTGCGAAGATATTCCAGGTGGACACTAGTGGCGGAGGAACCTGAGAGTGGATCATAGAATAAGGTAAGTAACGAATTAACGTGGTGAGCCAGAATAACAAGATGACCAAGCAAGCACCGAGGTAGGTAACGAACTGGCGATGAATGCTGGGCTGATCTCCTTAAGAAGGCGGTGAGATGATGAGCTGAGTGTCCACAGCTGGTTCCAATCTTCTGCGGTGATGAGAGAGGGGGGGGGGCACCATGACAGTACCCCCCCCCAACGAACACCACCGGGCGGTCCAGGCCGACGATCCAGGTGAGCATGGAAGAAGTCGTCAATGAGGGAACGGTCCAGTATGAGGGAACGGGAGATCCACGACCGTTCCTCTGGACCGTAACCCTCCCAATCCACCAGGTATTGAAAACCCAGACCCCGACGCCGGACATCCAACACCCGGCTATCGGTGTAAGCCGGGGCGCCGTCGATGATACGGGTGGGTGGAGGGAAGGCGGACGGCGGGCAAAGAGGGCTCTCCTGCACAGGTTTGATCTGGGATGTGTGAAAGGATGGGTGTACCTTGAGAGCTGCCGGGAGCCGTAAGCGGACACAGGTGGGATTTATGATGCGTTCAATGGTGTAGGGTCCGATGAAACGAGGTGCCAGTTTGCGGGAAGAAGCCTGGATGGGTATATTGCGGGAAGAAAGCCAAACTTTCTGACCTGGTTGATACGTGGGTCCCATCACCCTGTGACGGTTAGCGATAATTATTTCTAATTATTAATATTTCTCTTGCTTTGTTTGTTTCTTATTTGCATAATTTTGCTAGAATATATTTATTATTCTGGATTAATATTCCTGTCTGTTTTTATTCATATTTATGTTTCAAAAGTTAAAGTTAAGATAACGTTTTCAAGGTTTAAAAGTTTGGCTTTATGTGTTTAACAAATGTTTTTGGATGTTTTTGTGTGTAAAATAAGCAAATAAAAATAGGGCACACAAAAGGACGTCCTCAAATTGTGTTTGTGTGTTTGTGTGTGTTGCCTCCCCAACTTAGCAGTTACAGGGGCAACTGGTGTTTATTTCCCTCAACGTGTCTGTGGTTAGAATAAAAGAGACATACACGTTGAGCTACCGTTAGCTTCATTACAGGAAGGTTTATTCTTCTTCAACAATAATATACATTTGCAATAACCTTCAACATAAGTCAGGTTACAACATATTTTCTGCACACATATTATTGGTCTTGCACACTTTCCTCAGTTACTTAAATGTCGCCTTTTAACGGAAAATACAATATTCTTATCTCCTTTTAACTTCACCTTTGAACATTTAATGAAAACTCTGTAATTTCCATTACTCTATAAAATAGTTTCTTTGTAACATATAATCATATTTACAGGATAATCAAAAAAAACAAAATGTAAGTTTTCCATCAGTTAAAGTTAGTTTCAGCATTAATTAAAAAATCTGCATATAACAACCGTTATAAACCAGAACAACATATTGCATTAAATTTATTTCAATAAAAATATAATGCATTAAATTTAGGGCCGAGTCTGGCCACTTCTCAGGTGTTTTGGGCTGGTTACCCCTCCCCTCCGCACTGTTAAAAGCTGTTAGCTTTGTCAACTGTTAGACAATAAGGATCTACTCTTTCAACCACAATCTCTCTATCACAGTTCATACTTCCTCTTGACAACATCATCTCAAAACAACATTTTCGATTATAATCTGTAATTAGCATTTATTTAGATGCTCTTTTTACTGACCTGTGGTAAGAATAGAAGAAACAGACACGTTGAGCTACCGTTAGCTTCATTACAGGAAGGTTTATTCTTCTTCCTTCATGCCCAACTACTCTATACCAGCGTGATGATCGCTCTCTAGCGGCCGGCCGTGAAATAGCACAATGGTAACGGAGCTTGTACTGAAATCAGTACTTAGACGAAATTGATCAGGGTTAAGAAAATATATACAACAACAACATAAAGACTGTGACAAAATAAAATAGGAGGGGTGTCTTTTTTTTTCTTTTTTTTTTTGTGACCCACTACATGTGCATGTGTGTGTGCAGGGGGGGGGGGGGGGCTTGGAGGGTTTTAGTAAACAGGTCCTGTGGCGCCCTTCATACCACTTAGTGCCCATGAAATAGCCCTTAGTCTCAAATAGGTTGGTGACCCCTGCACTGACTTATCCACTGAACTAACACTTTTGTGGCAAACATTATATGCCAGTATAATCATATAGAATCATTTTCTTTATAAATGAAGTTCGTTGTGTATTTTTTTATTGAGAGAAACCGAGCTGAAACGATTCCAATCCACAGCACGTGTTTTATGTGGAAAAATACAAACGAAAGTTTTCTCTCTTTGAAAAGTCTAAGGTTTTGAAGGACCAAAAGTCACAGCACGCATTAGTCGAAAGAGCTGAACACTTAAAATAGGTTAAAATAGGTGAAGAATTGTAGCCGAAAAATGGCAGAAGATACTATAAAAAGAAAATTTGACCTAGGCACCAACTGAACTGAGGGTTATGACGTTTAAGCCACAAAAAAACTAGGACTATAGGAGTGTGAGTAGATTGAGTGATAAAAAATTGTAGTTTCCCTGTGGTTACTGGACGTAAGCAGTTGAACAGGTTTGGTGCGATGCGTTATCCTGGAGAAGTGTTGACCTCCTAAGCCCGAGGCCTCGATGGGGGTATCCAACGGTTCTGTGGGGAGGCAAAGTTTGTTAACCAGGTCATGATCAATCAGACTTTGTTCAGCTCCAGAATCAATAAGGGCCTTAGAACAATGAATTTCGTTCTTACAACAAATCTTGACAGGGATGTAAAGAAAACTCATGGTAGGATGAGTGATAGCTTCTCCCCCCTGCGACCTGTCGCTTAGCAGGGGGTTTGGGAGTTTAAACGCAAGGTGCATTGAGAAACTAAATGTCCTTGAGCCCCACAATAGAAACATGAACCCTCTTCCCTGCATCGTTGTCGCTCCTCCGCCAACAGTATAGAATGTCCTATTTGCATAGACTCCTCCGGTGTTTTGGGGGTTGTAGTGAAATTTGTTTTGGGAGGCGACTGGAACGTGGCGGTAGAGAAGGCCGTTTCACTGGTAGATTTTCTTGGGTTCTGTGGACGATCGTTGTGACGTTCTCTGAGCTGGATGTCTGATCTGAGAGCTGTTGTAACGAAATCTTCAAAAGAGTTAGCTTCTGGTTGGGTACACAGATGATCTTTTATGGATTCATTCACTGACTGATAAAAAAACCCTTTTAGCGCCAAGTCTGGCCAGCTGGCTTCAACTGCCAGGATACGGAAGTCTATGACATGGTCACTGACAGTTCGGCTACGTTATATCAAATTTAAGAGGCATTTGGTAGCCTCCTCCTGCTTTCTGAGCTAATAAAAAAATCAGACGAAATTCATTTAGGAAACGATCATAGCGAAGGTGAGAAATGGGATTAGCTGAGATAAAGGCTTGGGCGCACTGTAGGGCTTTGTTCCCGAGTGAATTAATTATGAGGGTGATTTTGGTGTGGTCTGTGTGATAGTACCTGGGGGCTTGTTGGAATATGAGCTAGCATTGTAATAGAAAGCCGCCGCTGGCTTTGACGTTGCCTAGAAACGGTTCCGGTTGTAGTCGGACGTTTTCTGGTGGGTTGACTGAACCGGAAGGGGAAGCGGAGATGTTGCCGCAAGAAGGTATGGGTGATTCTGTAGCAGAGTTAGCATGTTGTCCAATTAATTCAATCAGAGTTTGTGTCATACCGTCTAAACGGCTAAATAATTCCTGCTGAGCCGATGCCATCTGGGTTAGAGCGTCCGCTTGACGTCCGAGCATGATTCCTCGCTGGGTTACAGCGAGGCGAAGTCCCTCCGGGTCAGCTGGGTCGGGTGTTTGGCCAGTTCATTCTGTCATGGCTCGCTAAACTTGGCAGACCCAGATGCTGAAACCCGGAAGGAGGACAGGAGGAGAATGAAGGTAAGTAATTAGATTTATTGTTCCAGAGGTATCGTAGTTTGTTGTGGCAGGAAGGCTGCGAGTCTGGGAAGCCGTCAAGGTTCCGGAGCGAGACTTGAGGTTCGGCTGCAGCTCCTGACGTGGCTGTGGCTCGGCTGCAGCTCTTGATGTGGCTGAAGCTCCGCGAAGAAGTAGGTAGCTTCCGGTGAAGTACTGCTCGGTTATCTTTGATTCAAGGCGTCCACTCGTGGGCATGAAGGTCCCGGAGACAGGATAAATGTGCATTAGACAAGGACAAAGGTACTTAGCATGAGAACTGAGAGAAGACCAGACTGGCACCATCAGGGGCAACGAACTGGCAATGAATCCTGGTCCTGGCGCTCCTTAAGTGGGTCTGGCAGGGTGATGAGTTGAGTGGACGCAGCTGGGATGAATCAGTGGCCAAGCAGAGAGGGGAGGGGAGGAGGACTGACAAAGGCACCATGACATATACACCATTTTACCATCCATACAGAAGGAGCTCCAGGTCATGATATTACCACTAACCCAATCGAACTGAGGATTGTGGGTGCGCAGCCAGGAAAACACAAAGACGAAAGGTGTTTGAAGGGTTTTAGTTACAAAAAACTGTATGTGTTCCCTATGATTACCGGAGGTGATGAGTTGAACGGTCTGGTGTGGTATGTGATCCGGGACAGGGGTTGACCCCCTAGACCAGCAGCCTCTACGGGATGTTCCAGAATTTCTGTGGGAAGATTCAGCTTGGAGACCATGTTACAGTCAATAAAGCTCTGTTCAGCGCCAGAGTCTACTAGTTCCTTGAAGTCATAACATCCATCATGAGTGCATAGCTTGACATAAACAAACAAAAAATTCTTCTCCAAATGAGAAGTGGATTTACCCACCCGTGGCCTGTCTTCTAGTGGGGGGTCTTGGCTTTTAAACGGAGCTGACATTGATTGACATCGTGCCCCGGAAGTCCACAGCAGAAACAAGCTCCTTCATTTCTCAGTCTCTGGTGTTCCTCTGGTGATAGTTTGGAATGACCTATTTGCATGGGTTCATCAGGGTCTTTACTGGAAAATTTACGATCAGGTGGTAGTGATGGATCCAAGAGATTAGAATGAGTGTTTGGGTCAGGAGGTACCTTGCGTTCTTGTCAGATGCGTTCCCTCTGTTGTTCTCTGATAAGAACGTCAGAACGTAATGCTGCCGAGACCAGTTCTTCGAAGCTTCGAGTCTCAGGTTGAGAGCATAAATGATCCTTGATCGAGTCGTTTAGGGATTGATAGAATATCCCCTTCAGGGCGACGTCCGGCCAGCCAGCCTTCACTGCCAGTATGCTAAAATTGATCAGGTGGTCACTTACGGAGTGGTTGCGTTGTTTGAGTCTAAGTAGTTGTCGTGAAGCCTCCTCCTCCCTCCGGGGTTGGTCGAACACCAGGCGGAATTCTCTGATGAACTGATCAAAAGAGACATGGTATATGGGATTAGCCGAGAGAAAAGCCTGAGCCCACTGTAAAGCCTTGTTCCTTAGCGAGTTTACTATTAATGTTATCTTGCTGTGGTCAGCTTGATAATAACGTGGTGCCTGTCTGAATATTAATTGGCATTGGAGGAGGAAACCACCACATATGCTTCGACTTCACCGTGGAACGCTTCCAGTTGGAGGCGGAAGTTTTCTGGAGTTGAATCGGAAGCGTTGAAGTTACTGGGTGCAGAAGCGGCGGCGTTAGCAGAGTTTTGACCTGTTAAGTCCATCAGGGCTTGAGAAATGCCATCAAGGTGGCGGAAGAGGTCTGGTTGCGCCAAGGCCAATTGAGTCAAAAATTCGGCTTGACGTCCCCAGGCTAATCCTTGTTGAGTGACGGCTAGTCGGAGTCCTTTCAGGTCAGCTGGGTCTGGGCTTTGGCCAGTTCATTCTGTCATGGTATGAATGACGTAGTAGACCCAGATGCTGAAACCCAGAAGGAAAACCAAAACGAAAAATGGTTGACAAAGTCTTTATTTGTCCTTCAGGAAAAATCAATAGTCTTTGAAGGTTACGTCCTGCAGACTGGGGCTCCGAAGTAGTAGCAGTGTGGTTGTAGGCGGAGGGCCCCTCAGAGGTTATGATCAGAGACGTGGTGTGGCAGGAGCGGAGCGAGGCAGGAGGCGAGGACGGCAGGAACCCTACGGGCGTCTTGACGAGAAGCATGACGTGGCTGGAGAGGAGAGAGGCTTTAGGCGAGGATGGCAGGATCGGATCTTTGCGAAGATATTCCAGGTGGACACTAGTGGCGGAGGAACCTGAGAGCGGATCATAGAATAAGGTAAGTAATGAATTTACGTGGCGAGCCAGAATAACAAGATGACCAAGCAAGCAACGAGGTAGGTAACGAACTGGCGATGAATGCTGGGCTGGATCTCCTTAAGAAGGCGGTGAGATAATGAGCTGAGTGTCCACAGCTGGTTCCAATCTTCTGCGGCGATGAGAGAGGGGTGGGGGAAGAAAACTGACAGAGGCACCATGACGACTAGCAGTGTGCTATGGACTAGGTGTTTACAGTGGAGGGCTACTTCAGCACAATTACTCCCATGTAGACGCTTGAACAAATCATTGAAGGTTCTTATTACGAGGCTGAGATGCAAAAAGTTGTAGAAAGGACCATTACGTAGAGAAAATATTGACAAGACGACACAGTCGCTGGTAAGAAGCAGATCCTGGTAAAATGGAAAAATTGGCTCAAAAAATTCAACAGCTCCGTCGAGGCCTCGAATAAAAAAGAAATAGTTGCTAAGTAGCAACACCCCTGCTGTTCAATAATTTGAGATCTGTTAGCATACAGAAACGCAGAAATTCCCATTCAGTAGTTACAAAGTGAAATCCTACCTACAGATGAACTCAGTGGAAACTTTTTTTTTTCTCATTAACAGGGCAAGCATCACCCAGTTTGGTAACACTTGATATTAGGATTCCTTAACAAGCTTTGTTAATGCATTAACAAGCATTATAATAGAATGTTTAGGGTGTTAGTAAGAAGTTTATTAGTACAATAAGTCTAATAAGGTTTATTAAATTAATTAGTAAACACATTTACAAGCATTATTATTAGGATGTTTTTAAGATGCTAATGATACATTTTTTTGGCATTATAGACGTCTCACACAAGCTTAAGTGTTAATAAGCTTAATAAGATTTATAAACAACCTTTGTTAACAAATTTAGAAGTATTATTATTGTTTGGGGTTCTAGTAAGACATTTATTAGCATTATAGATGTCTCACACAAGCCTAAGTGTTCATAAAGATCAAAGATGGGCAGGTCAACTAATTTACCATTGGCTACTGAATCTGTCAATCAAACTCATCAGCAAACCAGTTGTGTTCGCTTTCAGCCAATTAAATGGCCTCTTGGACTTTCTCTAAGCTTCCACATTGGTGACAAAAAAAACCCCGCCCATCTCTGATTCTTTTTTTTTTTTTTTTTCACTTGTTCTGTCCAACAACTTAGCAAACAGATTAGAGCTGCAGGCCTTTTGTGTTGGACAGGTTTTACTATCACAAAAAGAGGTTGTAGAACTTTAGAAGCCAGAGTGTAGATCTGAATTAACCCCTTTTTGTTGAATTATTTCTTTCTTTATTTGTTATATTTAGTGTGTGTGGGGAGGAAGAGGGAAAATGTGTGTCGGGGGGGGGGGGGGTGGAAGAGAGTAAAGGGAAGAAAGGTGAAAAAAGGGGAGATACAAGCACTGATTTGGATCAGTTATTCTTTTAAGCTGTAACAATTATACTAGATCTGCTGGAAAGACAAATATTCCATCATGGGTAAAAATCTGACACGAAGATGAGTGGAAAATATCTGTCCACCAATACACTGTAGGTTAGAAGGAGGGATGAAGCAGACAAGGAGCAGTGTGGCAGTGTGCACGTGCACGTGGGGGTGGAGATACATGCATGCTGCCGAAGTGAACCTTGTGTTGTGGGGAACCAGATCCTACCCAGCCAGAGCAGCCAGACCAGGAAAGGGGAGGAGAGGCCCCCCAAGGCCAGCGCCCCCCCCACACCGGACCCAAGCAGCCCGGGAGGGGGGGAGGCGGGGACCGCCCACCCGACCAGCCAGGCGCAGAGAAGGCCCCCCTACAGGGGCCCCCACTACGCCCAGAGGCATAAGCGAACCCGGTGTCCGGCCCCCAGGCCACAGGACAGGAGCGCTTAGCCGTACCAGGCGGCAGCCATGGGGGCCGCCGGGCGCCGGACGCCGAGACAAGGGCCAAGGACGAAGCCAGGGCCCCAGAACCCGAGAGCCGCCCACCACCCGACCGGTGCCCCGTGTCCGCGAGCCAGCCGCGGCACGCGACCCGAGCAACCCAGAGATCGCTACGCACCCACAGCCACCCCCCATAACCCTACCCACTACAATCCCCCCCCCCCCTCCCTTACCCTTAAAGTGCCCTACCCTCTCTGTGATGGGAAGGGAAAGCCCCAGAGGGATCCAGTGAGCCAGCCCCCAGGTCCGTCCACCCATGCACTCACGCACACATACTCACAATCATCTGGTTACCTCCCCGCCGCCACGCAGTAACCCCCCCCCCCCCCCCCCGCAGACCGACCCCCAGCGCCGTACGCCCGACCATCACTGCAGCCGACATGATACCCATAAGCCTGGCCGCCCTGAGAGGACCAGGCGGGCGAAGACCGGCCGCCCCCCCCCGACCCCACCCATGTATGGAGGTGTGGCAGTGCTGTGTGTGTGCTGCAGGTAAAAAAAAGGAGGTCTCCAGTGTGGGGTCCCTACCGCTGCTAAACCGCAGAAACCCCACTCCGGGAATCCTCTGTGGGTGGAGTGTATTTGCTGTGTATGTGCTGCTAACATGCAGTGTGTGTGTCTAAAGTGGGAGTGGGTTAGCCCATCTTTGATTCTGTACCGGTCGGTCATTAGCGTGTTAGCTTCAGCATGGCTCCTGTAGGTTTAATGCCTTCGGTCTTTAAAAATTACTGGCTTGTGCAACTTTCCAGTGGACTTGGAAGCAAGGCAACAGTGGTTGAATGCAGTTGGCATTGAATGCAGAGAACTGTCTCCTGGTGATGATATTTACAATGAATGTTTCACTCAGGACAGATGCTAATATTTTATCCTTATTAGCTATGATGCTAACGTCATCTGACACGGGTCAGATGTTATTATTATTTTTATTATTATTATTTTTTTCTGAATTAAATTATTATATTTTGAAGAGATATATACATTTTATGTCTAATCTTTGTTTCTAATCTTTTATTACATTTAACAAATTGATGTTTTAAGTGTACATGCATTCTTTTCGCGGCCTGAACTTTTCACCCCAAGACTCAGAAGTGTTAAAGCTGAAGTTGTGTGTGTGTGTGCTGAGTGGAGAGACAGAAAGCCACAGCTCAGCATATTTAAAACAGCAGAAAGCCCCTTCTGTAGACAAGAAACCAGACGTACACCCACACACTTTGCAAAAGGTGTGAAGTGCTGCACGTTTGGAACCACCATTTTGAACGCACCAAAAAAGGACATTGTTCAGTTGCAGGTATAAGACGAAAACTGCTCTACACCATAAGGACTACGTCAAACTGAAGCCAGAGGATTGGCTGCTCTCAGAGGAAGAAGATCTTAGCAACGCACGGACTTCACTATAAGACTCTTACTTTAGGAAGTGTCCCTTCTGCTTTTTGGGGCTTTTCCTTCTTTGCTATAGCTCTGTGTTTTTGCTCTCTGTCTTAGAACTATTATATTAGGGAATACACTTTGTTAATTTTTAATCGGCCGATTCTGGGTCATCTCTCCTCGAAGCTGAACACGCTTTAAAAAACCTGCCAAAGCGGGAAGCAAGGTTCTTTTCCTTCAATTTCTTTTATAAAAAGATTTTTGTATGTTTAGTCTTTTTTAATGTTATAAAGTTTTTTTTTTTTACAAGCTTTATGCTTTGTGGTTGTTTGTGGTAAATACTGTCCTCACTTAAGATGGGGTGCTGCAAAACAATTAATAAACTGTTAAAAAAGTTAATACATTTGTTAAGCTTATAAGCAGTTTAGTAATATAGACTTTGAAGACAATGGTCTGACTTTAGATGTTAATGAATCTGATTAACACTTTCTAGTCTTTGCAAGACATCTATAATGTTAATAAATATCTTACTAGCATCTTACACATTAATAAAGCGTATTATGAAAACCTATTAAGCTTATGAACACTTAGGCTTGTGTGAGACATCTATAATGCTAATAAATGTCTTACTAGAACCCCAAACAATAATAATACTTCTAAATTTGTTAACAAAGGTTGTTTATAAATCTTATTAAGCTTATTAACACTTAGGCTTGTGTGAGACATCTATAATGCCAAAAAAAATGTATCATTAGCATCTTAAAAACATCCTAATAATAATGCTTGTAAATGTGTTTACTAATTAATTTAATAAACCTTATTAGACTTATTGTACTAATAAACATCTTACTAACACCCTAGAAATTATATTATAATGCTTGTTAATGCATTAACAAAGCTTGTTAAGGAACTTGTTAAGGAATTTTAATATAAAGTGTTACCTACAGTTCTTATAAACAAAATTATAGTCTTCATTCATTTAGTAAAAAAAAAAACAGCTTAAGAAAGTTTGAGTTAGTAAGTTGAAACTGGTTTCTTTTCCTTCACTCCAAAAAATAAAAATTAAATACATAGAAAATGACGATTTCAAAGTCATTTCAAAAGGTCGTGAAAAAGTCATTTTCAAAGTCACACTGTCGTCTCTGCTGCTGCAGCATATCCCCCGACACGTGTTGTCCTTTCATTAGACTTCCAGTTGATCCCCATACTATTGAAGGCATTAATGATGGTTTTCTGGTTAGTTGTCAAGTCTGAAATCATCCCCATATTGAATCAACCTGAGACAATTGAACCATTATAATAACATCTGGAGAACCGGAGCAGGTGCTTTGTGTTTAGTCGATGATTAGTTGGTGAATTTTAGTTTAAAACATTTGTGCCCTGAAAAATGTGGGCAGATCTATCCAGAGTATTCTAATGAGTTGAAATCTGATTATATGTGCTGGAACCCAATTTCATTTAATAGTTGCGCCTCAGTCAACTTTGAACTGTATGTGTGTATCTTTGTTGTGTGTCTGATCTTGTTAAGGTTGTACTGGAATATAATCTTGTATCTCAGTGTAAAAACTGTACATTTGTCAATAAAGCTTCTGATTCTGATTTATTTAAAATAAAAAATTAAATACCTGAAATTGAATAAACAGTGGGCCCTAAATCTATACTCTTTGAACATTTACTTAAAAAAATATTTAAATTATTAAAAATAAATACACTATTCCACCATATTCTAATTTGTTTTAACCCTTGTGCTATCTTAGGCACTTTAACGTTGGGAGTTGGGTAATCTAGACCCACTAGACAGTGCACTGAACCTTTTTTTTTAATGATTTGTGATCTTGACTGGTGTCCATGGATTACATGAAATCCTCTTCACCTTTATCCACCTTTGTCATAGTAGGAGAACACATCAATGTCAGGGTGAGGTCATCTAAGATAGCACAAGGGTCAGTGTTTCAAATAAAAATTAGCTTTCTAGCACCACCTGGTGGTGATTTATGGAGGATGTTATTCATGGGATATCTTTTTCAATTTTTACAATTTTAATTTCATTATTTCAAACACAAATGTAAATAAACACAAGAGTTTAGAATAGGCCGATAAAACAAGATAATGTGCTTGAAAAGGAGTGGGTTGAAGAAAAATAGGATCCCACCCCAACACTTGGGGCCTCATTTATAAACGTTGCGTACGCACAAAAGACGGCGTGCGCCACTCTCTACGCAATAATTGAGATTTATAAAAAGCAAACTTGACGGGAAAATGTGCGGTCCTTCATCAAGCTCTGACCCAGGCGTACGCACAAAAACGGGTGAAATGAGAAACGGCGACACCGTCGGCAGATGGAAGAAACACGTGAAAGTGAAAATGACAATGCTGCCTCTCATAAATAACATGAAGACTTCACAAAGCAAGTCTCACAATAACAGCTACACAAACACCTGTTTGATCGATCAGCAGTGAAACACACAAAAAAATCAAACGAAAATTACAACAGAAATTCAAATGAACACATATTTGCAAAAAGAAAAGTGAAATATGTTCTGCAATATTGGCATGTTATGCAATTCATCCTCATAAATAATATAGTTAACAGAACGAAATAATGTACAAAACTGATATTCTTGTCAATGTGTCCGTCTGGCGGAGCAGATATAGGTACAGACAGGCAGGCAGGCAGGCAGGCAGGCAGACAGACAGACAGACAGACAGACAGACAGGCAGGCAGGCAGGCAGACAGACATATTAATTATCCACTGGGGAAAGTTGTTTTCATAGTAAAACATTTCTTCATAAGCAACAGAATTATGGTATTCATGCCTTTAGCAAAGAGAAATTACATTTGCGCTGAACAATTTCCCATTTCCACGTGGATTATTACCGACATCTGTAGCTTGTCAGATGCAATTAAATGGATGGAAATAAAATGCCCCATCACAATGCGTAATGACGCACAATGGCTGATCTTGCGCTCTTAGAAGATGTGGCAAATGGAAGAATTGGGAGAGAACGCATCTTTAGACAGCAAGAAGACTTGCTGGCAAACGAGGACGAGTGGCTTATGAGCCAGTTCCCACTTCCTCCAGCCGTCCTGTTGGAGCTTTTGGGGGGGTGTCACCCGGTGCATCTGGCGCATCGCGTCCCCCTCCGCCTCAGTCACCACTCCACTTAAAAGGGATTCCACAATAATTGCCGCCAGTCTCTCATCAAGAGGGGTCAGCTCCTGTGTCCCCTGCCCCCCCCCCCCTCGACTTTGATGCCCGACCATTTCTTTTTTATTTCGGCCACGGTCCGAGATTGTGAGGCTACAGCATTTACGGCGTCTGCCACCGTTTGCCACTCATGTGCCTTTTTGGCATTAGTAATGCCCACACTGTGCCCTCCAAACAACATTTTTCTCCTCTTTTCCACCTCGCCAACAATAACTTCTACTTCACATTGAGTGAAGTTATGTTTTTTGATTTCCTCTCTGTGTTTGCCATGGTTTCGCAATCAATGAATTTGTGGGCGTTTCACGCACTATTTATGGGCAACTATGGGCGTGTCATGAAGCCGCAAAAGCTGCGCTACATTTAAAATTGATTGTGATTTATTAAGGGAAAGATGCGTAGGATGTGCGTGCGCACGGTTTTATAAATCCGAATATTTCTGTGCGTACGCACTTCCTATGTTTCATCCGTACGCCACTTCTGACGCAAATCCTACGCAAGGTTTTATAAATGAGGCCCCTGATGATCTGCGTCTGTCCACAGTTTGTTCATGTTATACATTCACATTACATTCTGCAGAGCACCCGTGCAGAAGGGACATTTTTGTATTTATTGTTCATTTCTTGCCTTTTACAGTTCCATTAGTGAAATCTTGTAGGTTTTTTTGAATGCATGTAAACTTTTGCTTTGTCTTAAACCTTCACCCAGTCGTCCGTTCCATAAATCCACAAATTGATAAGCACATTTTCTTTTTCGTTGTATGAATGCACTGCTTTATGAAGTTCAGCTGATTTCTTAAATTGAGACTCCCATCCCTGTCCTTGAACATTTGTTGTAAGTTTATTAGTAGCAAGTTATTTCTGGCTTTATACATGATGAGGGCTGTTTTCAGTAGTTCCCATAATTTCAATAAACCAGATTTAAAAAATCTGTTTTTTTTGTATGTGTCCCATAATCCACACCATGAACTATTGAAATAGCTTTTTTTTGTAAGACATACAAACACTGTTGATTTGTTTTATACATATTTCCATAAACTTGTACACTGTAAATGTGGTAGTAGTATCGATGAATATATTAGTAAATGTGCCTTGTGAGTGTATGACATGTTTTTCCAACACTGCTATGCTTTTAGCCAGTTTAGCTCTGACATGCTTTATGTACTTCCATATGAAGCTGTGAGATCCTCTGGAGATATGGTCTTATGGCCGTTGACTGATAGATAAGGCCTCTTCTGAGGTCAAAAGGTGATGCACACTCAGCAACAGCTTAGAGTTGAAGAGAAAAGAGTTGGAGAGAGACTGGAGCAGGACAGATGCAGAGCTAGGAATAAAAGGGGGGGAAACTTCTACCATTTTTTGCTGCTGATTTTCTACCTTGATTTGTGCCAAGACCAAGGCTTTTTTTAAATTTATATTTTCAATACATTTCTTTTTATTTCCTTTTCTTAGACGATTTTGAAGCTCTTCTCAATTTTTGCTTGTTTTTACTGGGGCTGCACGGTGGTGTCGTGGTGAGTGTGCTCACCTCACAGCAAGAAGGCCGTGGCCCCAAAAATCCCAGCTGAGACCCCTCAGTGTGGAGTTTACATGCTATCCCATATATGCATGGACTTTCTCTGGGTTTTTCCAGCTTCCTCCCATGATCCAAAAGCATTATTAATTGATTATTCTAAAATCACCCTAGGTGATGGCGTGACAGACTGGCAGCCTGTCCAGGGTGTACGTCATCTTCACCCAAAAGTAACCAGGACAGGCTCCAGTGACCCCCCATGACCCTGAAGTGTAGACCCATGTAGTAGGCTAAGAGAAAGGATGGATTTTGTAGCTGATCAGAAGACCCATTTTGAGACTAAATTCCAGAGAACTTTTGAATCCAGCATGCTTGGCCAACAACACTTGGGTCCTTTTGGTTGTATACGTTTGCTGACCACCAGAATTTCAGCCTCATTTGTTTCCCAAGAGACTTCAACTGTTCTCCTGTTTTATGGAATAAGCTCCCAGCTCACGTAAGAGAGGCCGATTTGGTTTCTATATTCAAAGTTAGACTGAAAACATTCCTCTTTGGACAGGCTTATTATCAGACTAGTTAGTATTCAGTGATTATTTAACTTAATGTTAATTGTTTAAGTTAAACTTAATAACAATAACTATTTGTTTTAAAAGGCTGCTAGAAGTTGAAGCTGGGGTAACTATGGTGCTCTGGGGTTCTTTCCTCTTTTCTCATCTACTTCTACCCTTCCTCTCTCCTCTATTCTTGATCATTATCCATCATTTAGTTCTCCATGCCTCTGTTTGCTGCAGTGATTCATGCATTGTCCCTTTTTCCCTCTCCCCTCCTGGGGAGTGGGAGTGCTTCCAGACTCCAGTTGGCCCATCCGTGCTCCTGTTCCTGACCGTGGACCTCGTCTCTGCTCCTGCTCCTACACCTGGCTGTGGTTCCTGTCTCCGGCTCGACTCGCGCCCCTGACTGTCCCCAACCCCGGCTGGATGAAGCTCGTCTGCTGGACTTTAAATATATAGATGTAGAGTTAAATAAGTTAATTCTTCTCTATGAGTTCTGGTAATCGCCTGTCCGTCCTGGGGGAGGATCCCTCCTTCATGTGGACACCCCTGAGGTTTCTTCATTTTATTCCGGAATCCGGTTTTTTAGGAGTTTTTCCTTACCGCGAAGGGGGGTCTAAGGGCAGGGATGCCAGTATAGCTTAGTCAGTTTGTTAGTTTATTTTAGTATTTTCCTATAGACTCTTTGTATTTATGATCCTTTTGAGTTCATGTTCACTTCAAAGCCCATCGAGACGACTGTTGTTGTGATTTTGGGCTATACAAATAAAATTGAAAAACTGAATACTCCTGCACCTTCAAGCCAAAGCTGCTGCTGCTTTCGTCCATCTCATTGGCCTCAGGAAAACCACCTTTGCCTGGTGAGCCATGTCTGAAGGTGAACTCCAAGCCAAACTTCAAGCCACTCTGGTGAAGAGAGCCTCTCAGTCAAACTGTTGTGGTTTGATGTGATATCTGCCCATTTGATTCATTCAAACTAGTGTCTTGAACAGTTTACTACATTGTCTTTTTTAGATTACAATATTTCTCTTAAATCGTTCTGAGACATTAGCTGCATTTCCATTGACTATGAAGTTGTGCAAATTAGATTTGTGATAATCATTTTTTTCTAATTCTCTTATGTCTAAAAATTGTTTGCACTTGGAGGAAGTGGTTTTTGAGGTGTACAGAAATTGACATATTTTGACACTGGCAGAGTTTGGGACAGACCCAGGAGTGGAGCCCTGCGAATGATAGACAACCATGAACAGAACCTAAGGACCTCTGCACTCAGACAGACAGAGGGCCTGTTTATCAAATGTGAGGGTTCTGGGGTTTCCAGACAAACCATTCACAACCGACTTCACCACTTTGACCTGAATGCCAGATGACTGTTTAGGTGACTCCACAAGATGCTGCTGTTAAAGTTTGCAGTAGATACAAGACCATATGACCTGGACAATGCAGAAATACAGTACGTTCCAAGCAATTATGCAAATTGTATTTCAGTATAAAAAAGATTAAATCATTTTGAGTTTTATAATTAAACTCATGGTTGATATTGTGTCTCTGGTGTCTTTGGATCACTGACATCAATCTTAGGCCGCATTTACACTGCAGCTCTTGATGCCCAAATCCGATTTTTCTGACTAAATTCAATTTTTTTATGATCTGCTTACATCATCTTTTAAAAGTGACCCGTATCCAATTTCTGCATTTACACTACAATGCTGAAACTATCAAACGTAGACTTTCTGAGGACTACGTAGCAGCAATTCCACCTTCCGCGGACCTCTCGCCTGAGCACTGACCGCACAGATTTAAAAAATGATGAGCGAGCAGGCCTTTAATAATAATCATAACAGTAATAAAAGCACATTTAGAAGATGCATGGTGGTCCAAACGGCAAACGTTTAGCATGGCGAAACCTTCCCCTTTTTTGTGTGTGTGTGTGTGTGTGACTGCGGTTGCCATGGAGGCAACGCAGCGAGGGAAGGAGGTGTTACCTTGGGCTCTCCTGGATGAGGCAGGAGAGGGGATGCGCGGGAGAGGAAAAGGAGGGCTGCTCGCCGGTTTATGTGCTCTCTCTGAGTTTTGAGTGAGGAAGTGTTTGCAGACGTTGTGCTGCCTAACAGGTTGATCTAAGCAAAGAAATAAACGGCTTCTAGCCTGTTCCAGAGCAACGGTGTCCCGCTTGATTAGTTACCGTTTGCGTCCCGACCGGGACCAGACCGGAAATGTCTGACTACAGTCTGAAGCCTGAGGCTGAAAGGTAACACGCTGATGGGACTCCAGCTGTCCTCAAACAGCAAAATCAGCGCACAAAAGCACCGGTAATAAGTCATGTGATCTCAGTCGGTGGTCTCCTGAGTTGACGTCACTGAAGTAGGACTCGCATTTACTGGGGAATATCCGATTTGTCTGCTTACATGGCACACGCAAATGCACGTATCCGATTCGTATCAGATTTATTTCCACATATGTATGAGGCCTGTATCCGATCTGAGAAAAACGGAATCCATGCGCTTTTGTCCTGCTTACACGTTCACTGGTCATATCCGATCTGTGCCACATGAGAGGAAAAAATCGGAATTGGGTCACTTGAACCATGCAGTGAAAATGCGGCCTTAAACACCTGTGATAATTAGTCTGCTAGGTGAGTTCAATTAAAAGAAAAAAAGAAAAAAAGTACTAAAGAAGAACGTTCCAAGTTATTAAACAGACCAATATTTTGAAAAAATATAGGAAAGAAAAAGCATCTCTCCTGCTGAAAAGCATGAAGTAGTTAAATACTTTGAACAAGGTATGAAAACCTTTGATATTTCAAATGTCAGCGTGATCATGGTTCTATTGGGAGATTTGTGGCTGATTCAGAGACACATGGGTTGGTGCAGAAAAAGATAGAATGAGGACGTTTCTAGCAGACAAATCCATCAGATGAAGAGAACAGCTGCTAAAATAGCATTACAAAGCAGCAAGCACATGTTTGAACCTGCTGGATTCTCTGGAGTCCCACCAACATCAAGGTGGAGGATCCTCCAGAGGACTGCAGTTCTACGGAAACCTTCTAACCCCTAAACAACAGTCACAAACAGAAATGGCTGCAGTGGAACCAGACATGTATGAAGACTTGTTTTCAAACAGTTCACTGATGAGTGCCGTGAAGCCCTGGTTGGTCCAGATGGATGGCACAGTGGGTGGTTGGTGGATGGCCACCACGTCCCAACAAGGCTGCGATGTCAGCATGGAGGTGGTAGAGTCATGGTTTGGGCCCGAATCCTGAGGAGAGTGCTGGTTGACCCCTTTCGAGTCCCTGAAGGTGTGAGAATGACCTCTGAAAAGTAGGTGGAGTTTCTGACAGACAAAAAGAAGAACAGTTTGTCTTCATGCATGACAATTCACCTTCTCATGCTCTAAGGAATATCTCTGCAACATTGGCTGCTATGGGCAGAAAAGGAGATAAACTGATGGTGTGGCCCACATCCAAAAAGTTAAATGGATGCAAGAACTGTGATTTAGAAAAATCATAGAAAAATACAATTTGCATACAAATTTGGAACGGGTTTTGGTCCACTGTCCTGTTCACTGATGAGTATCGGGTTACCTTGTACAGAAATGATGGTCTTCGGTGTTGCTGGAGAAGGTGAGGTGAGTGATACCCCAAGGTCAACATGGTTCAGTTTAGTGGAGGATTTGCAATACCCTGGACAGGCATCACCAGTCAGTATTTGGTTATGTTAGATAGCCCAGTCCCTGCACATTCTTAGACATCATAGAACTATTCCAATCCCCCAATTCCACCAGAACACCCCCAGCCTTCTGTTCATGGATGAGCTCAATAAGCCCTTTGACAGCCTGGAGGACCTGGAGAATTATATAGAAGACTGCTACAATACCTTCGTTATGGGGAAGACCAACACCACCACTCCTTCCTCCAAACGCGGCCGTGCAGAAGATTCTCCCGGAGCTGCCTCCTCTCCAGGCAGCGGAATCAGTGACACCTTAGATTCCATAGATGAAAAGCTCTCCAGCCTTGAGAACTGCAGGTGCGGGAGCTAGCAGCGCAGAATCAGGCCCTCAGAGAAACTGTCAAGACCCTGAGCAGTGACACCGCTCGCCTTTCTGAGGAAAACTGCTCGATAAAAGAAACCCTCCTGGATCTTCAGTCGAGGAGCATGAGGGACAATCTAGTGATCTCGGGGACACTCCAGAGGAGGCAGGAGAAGACCCGGAGGCCACGGTGAAGTCCTTCATGGAGGCCCACCTTAAGATCCCCAAGGAGGAGGTGCAGAAAATCGCGTTCCAGCGGGTGCACTGGCTCGGAGGAAGAAGGTCCAACAATCAACGTCCGAGACCGATTGTAGCCAAATTTGACCACTATAAGCAGAAGGAGCTAGTGAAGAGCTGCGGCCGGGAACTGAAGGGGACACACTTTAGCGTTAATGACCAGTTTCCGGTTGAGATTCTGCGGCGCCGAAAGATCCTTTTTCCTCTGAGGAAAAAACACATCGCCAACGGGTCCAGAGATGTGATTTCTGTGGATAAACTGTTCATCGATGGACAGCTCTTCCGAGACCCGGAGATCACCCCCTGGCTTTGCTGAAGATCTGGCATCCGTGCAGCAAAAAAAACAGCGGCTAAATGTGTTAAATGAATGAAACCGGCTCATCAATCATCCCACCTACATCTCGTTGAAGCAGTATAATGTTTCTCCCCTCTCATGTTTCTGTTGTTTTCTTGTTATGTTTGTTTCTTTTTGTTTTTCTTTACCTCTTTCTTCTTTTTAGTTTCCCCCTCTTTCCCCCCCTCCTCATATATAAATCATCCAAAGGCAACACGTCCCCTGGTAAGTTGGTATTCATTTATGCACGGAACGGGCACGCGCGCGCATACAACCGCGCACACGGGCATGGACACGCAAACTAGCTCACACTTGCGGACATCCCGCAAACACATCACATAAGCCCACGTAGGACACACCCAACATGCAGCCCACTCAGTCTGGAGATGCTCACGTGCACAAACGCACAGCGCTCCATCGATCAGCGGGCACGCGCACACGGATTGGCACACGCTCTACTTAGCCTGATACTCTCTTGGTCAGAGCAGCTATGAACAGTCTTAACATCGTTAGCTGGAATGTGCGTGGACTTGGCTCTGGGCCAAAGAGATTGAAAGTGTTAAATCACCTGATTGATCTTAAAGCAGATATAGCTCTACTGCAGGAGACCCATTTATCAAAATCATTACACCATCTTGTGTGCAGCGCACAATTTCCAGTTATGTATTCTTCTAGTTACAACTCCAAACAAAGAGGAGTTGCAGTTTTGATTAGAAAAACGTTACATTTACTCATAAGGATACAGTTACTGACCCAGAGGGCAGATTTGTAATCATTAATATATCCATTCAGAATAAGGACTATTGCATAGCCAGTATCTATGGCCTAATGTTGACGACTCTTCCTTCTTTCACAGACTCTTCACCTCACTCTCAGCTCACTCTGACTCCACAATCATTATAGGAGGAGACTTCAACCTTGTTTTGGACCCTGAACTTGACAGACTCAGCACAGCAGCAAACCAACGCATATGGAGGTCTGCAAGTACCCTACAGCAGTACATGAATGATCTGGGTCTCTGCGACGCTTGGCGCTCATGTCATCCAAACACTAAGGGGTTCACCTTTTTCTCTCCAGTTCACCATTCACACTCCCGTTTAGACTATTTATTAATCAGTAACTCTCTTTTAAAAAATAAAAGTTCCAACATCCATCCAATTATCATCAGTGATCATGCACCAGTTTCTATAAAACATTTTAAGGGAATATCCACGCCCTCTAGTACAACCTGGAGGTTTAATACGTCTCTTTTAAAGGACAAAAAATTTATTGAATTGTTTAAAAAAGATTGGGCAACCTTCTTAGAATTCAACAATACTACTGATATTTCACCATGTCTTCTTTGGGAAACAGCAAAAGCAGTCATGAGAGGGAAAATCATCTCTCATTCAACGCATAAAAAACGCAAAGAGAAAGCAGATTTAGTAGAACTAGAAAATAAAATCAAAACTCTGGAGACTGCTTATGCTGCTTCTGCACAGGAACACATTCTGGGAGATCTGGAAAAATCAAAGCTTCAGTTAAACGACATCATCAATAAACAAACACAATTCCAAATCCAAAGGCTACGACTTGAAAGATTTGAAAACTCAAACAAATCTGGCAAATTTCTTGCTAATCAGCTTAAAATTAATAAAGAAAAATCAACAATCACTTCCATCGTTGATGAAAAAGGAGATGTCACTCATGATCCGGCCAAAATAAATGCCGCGTTTAAAGACTTTTATAAAAATTTATACACATCACAGATTAACCCATCAGAACAAAGCATTAACTCATTTCTAGATAAAATAAACCTACCCAGATTAACTGAAGATCAGATGTTAAACCTAGACTCACAGCTTTCATTGTCTGAGCTTCATGAAGCTCTATCACTTATGCCTAATGGTAAAGCACCAGGGCCTGACGGCTTTCCTGCTGAGTTTTATAAAGAATTCTGGGAACAGCTGGCACCAACGTTTTTTGAAATGGTAACATTTATCAAGGAAAGCAAATCAATGCCACCTAATTCTCCTCCTGAAACAAGACAAAGACCCCACTAGTCCTTCAAGCTATCGCCCCATTTCTTTAATCAACGCAGATGTTAAAATTATCTGAAAAGCACTAGCTCAGAGAATAGAAAAAAATCACTCCTCACATAATTCACCTCGATCAAACTGGATTCATCAAAGGCAAACACTCTGATGACAATGTCCGCAGACTCATTAATGTAATCGACTTTGCCACCATTAAAAACCAGGAAATTACCATACTCTCATTGGATGCTGAAAAGGCTTTCGACAGAGTAAATTGGAAGTTCCTCGTTGCTGCCCTCCATAGGTTTGGTTTTGGAGAATCATTCATCAACTGGATCAAAATATTATATCACAACCCCAATGCATCTGTCAGAACTAATAAACAGACTTTCAACAGGTTTTTTCTCGGAAGAGGAACCAGACAGGGTTGCCCACTCTCCCCCTCTCTTTTTGCTATATTTATTGAGCCTCTAGCTGCAGCAATAAGACAGCATGAGAGCATTAATGGAATTAAAACCAAACACAGCCATCATAAAATTAGTCTCTATGCAGATAATCCCGAAACCAACTCATTGTTAGACTTGGAACAGGCGTTATGTGGGAAGATCAATCTGTCAGATCTACCGTTTATTAGCCAAACAGTTAAAAAAAACAGGACTGTTTCCAAAGTATTAATATAAACACCACTTTAACAGCCTGGTGGGAATTTCTTAAAATATCTAAATCATCAATTCAACCGTGCAGAATTACACCCATCTGGAACAACCCAGACATCCTCATAAACACAAAGATGATACACTTCCCAGCTTGGGAAGCAGGGGGCGTGACGCTACTAGAGCACTTAATTATTGACAGAAGATTCATAACATCCCAGGAACTTCAAGACAAACATGGAATAAATAACTTCTTGGAATATCAGCAACTTAAGTCTATTATTACTAAAAAGTTTAAATACAGAGACAACGATTTAAAGCTACCAGATGTAGTTACCGCTCTGATTAACTTTTCAATGAACAAAACTCTGTCCAAAATATACAAACTTTTATGTAATTTAGATAATAATATTTCACTTCCAATAATAAAATGGGATGCAGATTTGAGCATCAGCACAGATGGAAACTTTTGGTCAGAACTTTGTCTAAACAACTTTAAACTGACAAAAAGTCCAAATTTGCAGCTAATCCATTTCAAAACTCTTCACAGGATTTACTACACGATGTTACTACTACAGGATGTTCAAGATGGGTCTCAGTAACTCAGACATTTGTGAACACTGTGATAATAATCTACCTGATAGTTACATGCATGCACTGTGGTTCTGCACGCCTGTCCAGGCTCTCTGGCAGCAGGTATGTGCCGATCTATCAGCCTGGCTTAAGGTTTCAATCACGGCTTCACCATCACTTTGCGTGCTTGGTGACATGAGTGCCATCGAGATAGAAGGAGAATTATTAATTATCATTTTCATATCTTTTTGTATTGCTAAAAAAAACATCTTAATAAATTGGAAAAACAAGAAAAATATAAATATAAGTCAAAACAGAAATCTGCTTTTTGATCATATTAGCTTGGAAAAAATGTCAGCCCAAAGTTCAGGTAACTTTGAGAGAATTCAGTCTCTTTGGTCTCCCATAGACTGGGGGGGGCTGGTCGTTGCTGCTCACTGCCTTTCTGCCGTGGTGTGGGGTGGGGCCCGCTGCCCGTGGGGGCTGGTGGGGATCCCGTTCGTTGGGGGGTCGGGTCCGTTGCCTGGGCGGGGCGGGCTGGGGCGCTGCATGGTCTTCTGGGCTTGGCGGTGGGGGGTGCGTGATAGGGGGGTTGAGTGGTGGTCAGGCTTGGCTTGGGGGGGTGGTCTCTTTGCCCATGCTGGGGGGGGTTGGCGGGGGGTCCTGCTCGGGGGAGGTGGGTCCAGCTGCGCTGTATGGGCTGCCCATCTACACCTGGGGCTGGGATCAACCCTTCCCTGGCTCTGGGACAGGGCGGGGCAACCCTCCTTGGGCCCGCGGTTGCTCTGGGTGTCACCCGCTGCGGCAGCGGGGTCTGGGTGTGTGTGTGTGGGGGGGGCTTGTCGGCCCTGTCTTGTGGGGCTTTCTGGGGGGGGGCACCATGGGTACGGGACCTTGGGGGTTTGACGGGTCGGGGTCTCCGCTGATGGCAATGGGCAGTTGCCCCAGCTGGTTGGCTGCCTTGGTCCCATCGAGGCCTGACCAGAGCTCTCTCGGGACCGGTGCCTGGGGGCTGGCTCCTCTCTCTCTGTGTGGGGTGGGTCGTGCTGGGGCCCCGAGGCTGGGGGACCTGGGCCCTATGCTGGGGGGGCTGGGGGACAGCTGTTTGACCACCGGGGGACAGTCTACTAGCTGTCCCCAACTTACCCCCTTCCTCATATAATCTCATATTAGGGTGAGGGGGTGGGGGGTTTAGCCTGCGATGCACTTTGGGGGGGCTACTTGACAGTGGTCCCTCTCCCATGGTTGCCGTATGGAATGGGCCCCTCCTCTCTCGGTTTTATTTGCACCTTAGACATGTAGGGCCCTTGGTAGGGGGGGTGCTTGGGCATCACTGCCAGCAAGCAGCAGATGTCCTCCTAGCGCTCCACCCGCCAATTTTAACCGCACCTTAGACATTTAGGGACCCTTGGTGGGGAGGGTGAGGGGACATTACTGTGAGTAATCAGGGAATGTCCCCTCAGTGCCCTACCCACCAATTTTAACTGCACCCCCTTAGTACACACACCTTTTACTCTTCCTAATATACATTTAAACACAAACACACACACATACACCCTAACAATCACACACACACATATTTTGCAAGGAAGGTGGGTCCTAGGTCCATCTGTCCCCTACCCCATCCCTGGTGGTGGGCACTGGGCCCTTGGCAGCGGTGGCCGTATCCCCTGGATGCCGGCTTCCTGGGCCCGGCGGGGCTCTCTCCGCACGGGGAGGGGGTTCACATTACACCTGAGCCGGGGTGTCCGTTTCCCTGTGGGGTGGGTTCAGGTTTTTGCCCCTGGGCGCTGGGCCCCGCCTACATTCCAACTGTGGCCGAGCCTGGTCGGGCTATGTTTACAACACCCCTTGCAGGCCCCCCTTTTCTCCGGGGTGCCCTCCCTGGGCGGGAGGCGGCACCCCTGCCCCCCCTCCCCTCCTTCCTGGACCAACCGTCGGCCGGGTGGGTGGCTGCCTGGAGCGCAGAGCGGGTCTCCCTTGGGGGGTCCTGGCTCGTACCTGGGGTTGGGGCGGGGGGATGCCCAGATCTCCTGGGTGGTGATGAGGTGCTCGTCTGGGGCTGTGGGCACTCTTCTCAGGTGGGGCCCTGCGTTGGGCCCTCCCGGCGCGACGGGGGGGCTGCTCCCCTGGTTGGGCTGGGGCGGTGCTCTCTTCCCCCCTGTGCCTCCCTGCTCTCTGGCTCTGGGGGCCTCGTGGTGGTCCTGCTGGCCCTGGCCTGGGTGGCGGATGTGGTCGCCCGGGGGCCGGTTGTTCTCTGCCTGCTGCCGGGTTGCGTTGGGGGGTTCTGGCTGCCGCTGCTGCTGTGGCGGGGGTCTTGGTGTGGGGATGGCTGGTCACTCCCCCTCCTTCTTTTTCACATTCCATCATCCATTTAGAAGAACATAAATACTCACCTGAGCACAGGTGTTAGCTCACCTTTGCACTAATAGTTTGCATGACTGAATGAATGAAATATTTCACACCAGTTGGTTTAAAGGCATAGGTATGCGTGTGTGAACAATATCTGTTTTGTGTACATGTTGACGTGGACATTTTTGCAGCTAACAGGTGTGTTTATAACATTTGAGTGTGTGTGTGGACAGGCCCCGCCCTTTAAGATTTGTATTACACTTGAACCTTACCGTAATGATAAACATGCAGTAAAGTTGTTGCTTCAGGCTTCATCATGGTTTTATCCCCCCCTCTCCTTTTATCACCCTCCTATCTCCCTCCTCACTAACATCCCTCTCTCTTCTTCCCTCCTTTCCTTTTCCGTCCAGTCCAGCACCAAAGATTTTCAAATATGATGGAATTTAATAAAGTTTGGCCTCAACTACAAAAGGGGTTTATTCAGACATTCCTCTGGTTTGTCAGAAGACTAATAACCCCTGTTGTAAAAGTTAAATATGTCCAACACAAGAGCCCTTCAGCTCTCATCTGTTTGCCCAGCTGTTGGACAGGACAAGATAAAAAAAAAAAAAAAAAAAAAAAAGAAGATGACTTCATTAGTTGAACTTGTGCAGCATGACAGACCTTTCAGATACTACATATTGTTGTTGGTGTTTACCTTTCGTTATGTCCCTTCAGGGGTCGCCACAGCAAATCAACTTTCTCTGATCTGACGGTTTGGCAGAGACTTTACTGACGGATGTCCTTCCTTACACACCCCTGTGTTTTATCCAGGCTGGGGACCGGTACAGGGGGACCCAGACTTGGGCCCCTTCGTGGCTACATAGTTATGCAGTAGTTTGAAGGGTCTTGCCCAAGGACCAACACTGAATTAAGCTAACTACACAACCACAGAATCGAACCCTAATTTCCCACATGCCAGTCCTAACCAACTTAGCAGAGAAAAATAAAATTATACTTTCTTTTTCAGTTAAATTTTGTAAGAAGTGATTAACATCAGATTAATGAAAGTGTAAATATAGCCGGGAGTAGTTCACTGCTAAGCAGCAGGAGGAGCTGTTTCTTTCCATCAGCCTGAGTTTAACTCTGAACTGACAACCTTTTGATGGGTTAAAATTAAATATCAATAAACTTTAGGTTGGCACAAATACACCAAACTCTTTTCAAAGTAAATCCGATCATCAACAATTATTAAAATTTGTAACATTTTAATTGGATTTGCAGGATTTTTTTCATAAATAAAAACATGGGATGTTGGTTTAGAATTAATATGCATTTATAAACACAAAAATACATAAAAACCTAAATTAGATTAGGATATATATTGTCTGTTGACAGAGGGAAGACCAATATCTCTCAGAAGATTTGACCTTTACTCAAAAGCTGTGATGTAATGTTTGGGCCACACCTCAATTAGCTGTACAGGTGTGTGTCGATTGAGAGGTATGAGTGACATGCAAAAACAACTGGCTCAGTGTCAGACAGGTAGCACCTGACACGCAGGGGCAATTCCTCTGAAACCTGCCTATGTGTTTGTATTCCTGTATATCTGCATTTTTGTGCATGTGTGTATCTCTGTGTCACTGGATTTGTGTATTTTGGTTTGAATGTTTAGGTGTGTATGTGTGTGGGGGGGGGTGTTTGGGTGTGGGTGTGCGAGTGTCCGTGCCTGTGCTTATGTGTGATTGTGTGTATGTTTGTGTATCTAAATGATGAACATGACTAAGTCTGGAATGCCCAGATAAGAATGGCTGTCAGTAAGAATATTTAGATTGTTGTCATCGATTTAGGTTCAAAACAACAAGATCCAGATAGCAACTGCTCTCCAGAAAGTGTTATTAACTGAGATATAACACAAAAAGTGGTGAACGGTGACTTGAAGTGTGTCCACCCACAGAACATGACTCAGCTGTTTGTGATCCATCACTCTGTTTGAGTCAAACTCTGACTAAAATCCGTCTGTGTTTGCTGGAGGAGCTCTGGCTTTTAGTAAAAGCTAAATTAATACTTATTTAACGCTTTACTACCTTGATAGAAGGCACAAAGCGCTTTACAGTCACAGTTCCAGTCATCCACGCACACACTCACATACTGATGGTGGCTTTGCTGACCAACACTGGTTCCAACCAGGAGCAAAGTGGGGTTCCGTGTCTTGCCCAAGGACACTTGGACGGGCAAGGCGGTAACCGAATTTGTGATTTTCCGCAACAGAGGTTTACCGCTCTTACCTCTGCACTACAGCCAGTCATATTATATTATAAACTTAAAGTGTGCCACAGTCTGCCATTATCCAGGAGTTGCTTAACAATAGTTTCATAGCAGTATATTGTTATCTCATTCAAGTTTTCCTTTGCACAGTTGAAAAACTTCATCAAAATGAAAACTAGCTTGTTAGAAAACACAATTAGAAGACCTCTTGGTTGAAATTATCAGGGCTTCTGCTTGATACTTTTATGAGCAGACAGGTTTCCAGCCTGCAGCTTCCCGTCCACTATCACATGAAAAGCAGATGCAAATTGCTGCATCAGGAGCTGCTGGCTCTCTGTTGCTATGGAGCCGTGTTGCCACAGAGTTGCTTTGGATACTCAGAGGTCAGTGGTAATCAAAACAATCAAATCAAACTTTCTTTATAAAGCACATTTCCCACATTTATAGCACAAGAGTGTTTGACAGAGAAAAGATCATTTTAAATCTTAGAAAAACACCTTCATATAAAAAATGTTAAAAACACACATCCTTTCCTTTTATTTTTCAAGAGGTCTTGTCTTTAACCAGGCCACCAGTGAAAATAAGATCTTTCTCTTAATCTGTCTTGCCTGGAAAAATAAAGGTTAAATAAAATAAAACACATTGCCCTAATCACAATCACAGAAGATGTCACTGCACCCACACCCCACACACACTTATATTAAAGCAAGCAGCCAGAACTGGGAACATGACTACCCCTTTCACCAGCAAGACTTAATTAGGGGTGTGGAGGAAAAAGGGTTTAAAGAGTTTTGAGAGGTTAAACCAAATCTTAAAAGATTAAAATACATTAAAGTAAAAAGGGAGATAAAACAAACTGCAACCAACAAGAATATGTAAACTGACTAAAACTAGATATAAACGATCCAATAAAAACCATCGGTAATGCTTTCTTTTACAGTAAAGTACTTACAGTGTACAGTGTTCAGTGGTATTTACATGGTACTTATAGCATAACTACTGGGTACTTACAGGGTATTTATATGGTACTTTTTATGGGACTTACTGGGTACTTACATGGTACTTTTATGTTTCTACTCGGTACTTACATGATACTTACTGTGTATTTATGTGGTACTATTTGGTTCATACCTATGTGGTACATTCTGGGTATTTATAATATACTTACTGGGTATTACAGGTTGTGCAACAGTGTCTTTTGTGGTACTTACCACATGTAAGAACAAGGTAGAGGTGGTAAAGGTGAAGTAACTGCATTGTAAAAACATATTCTGGCCTGATTACTTCTTGTAACATGTGGCAAATGTAAAGAGAAACAAGACAGCAGTGAAAACAACAATCTTTAATATTATTCTCTTCTGCAGCATACAAAGTGTCATCACAATGAAATGTGTTTGAAGTTCTCAACAAAACAGTAAAAAGGAGCATTCCAAACAACAGATTTTTTTTCATATTATTTATCTTTTCTTCCAGAGTTTTGTATTGTTCCAGGAAGGATTCGCTCTCCTTTGTATAGCTCATGAGTTTGTCCTCCACCGTGAAAACAGGAAATGGCCCCAGATCCCCACCTTCTCCAGCCAAAGTCATTTCTGCAATAGTTGCAGTCACATCTATTGTATTTTTGTCTATATTACACTTGACATGTGAGGGTCGTGCTTTTTGTCTGTCAAAATTCCTTCAGCAGAGTTTGGTAACTGGTGCAGGACTTCTTCAGGGTTTGTAACTACAAGAAAATTCACAATAAAAGCTCAAATGAACATAAAAAGCATAAAGACTTTGATAAAGTACAAGTATATTTTAGTTATTTAATCATTTCTGCGACAGACTGGTGATCGGTCCAGGGCATCCCCTGCTTTCGCCCACAAGTGGCCGGATAGGCTCCGGCACCCCCGTGACCCCGAAAGGGAACAAACGGAATAGAAAATGAACGAATAATCATTTCTGTAATGAGCTTGATAAATCTTTGTGAATTCTTTATTGCTTTGACTGCGATGCTTGAAATTAATCAATTATCCTCATTTATAAACATGATAGATTATTCACAACTTCACTTTTTACTGCAGCCCTCACTGTATGAGGGCTGCAGGTGAAAGGTCATGCTGGCTGTGACGTCACAGAACCCACAGTAGTACTGCCGGTGTAGGTACCAAAACTGTTCGGCCTGCAATAAGTGTTCGGGGGCCAGACATTAATGATGATAATGATGATGTCACACTACAGTAGCCCTACTTGGACCAAACTACGTGGCGTGGAGATCTATTCGGGCTCTACATATATTCATTTCATGTATCCTTTTGTAACCTAAAGTTCTTTTTCCTCATAAGTTTTGTCAGACATTATTCTTTGTAATGTTTATAGAGAGATTTTGCCACAACCCACTTTGTAAAAAGATCTGGGCTGTTAGAAAGAACCTGCTGCTCCACACAAGCGAACCGAGTCTCTAAGCAGAGCAGCGGACTTGTGGCTTTGTGTTTGCATCCAGGGACGGTGTTTTGTTACGTTCGAAACCGCTTTGGACCAGCTGCTCTGTGTGAGCGAGATGCCAGACTCAGGAGAACCGTGTCTCCCAGGAGATTTGTATCTCCAAGCGGAGAAGCGGCTTTGGGACGTGTGTGCGCTAGCGGAGGCGGCTTTTGACTGAACAGTCCTGAGAAACCGTGCAAACAGAGTTCCTGTTTCCAGTCAGGTCCTGACAAAATAAAGGCAGATTTTATTCCATCCAAGGCTAAATGTTGTTAGCACGTATTAACCTAATCCTAACCCTTCTGCCGGGTCAGTTCTGCCAAATATCAGCCACACGGATTTAAAGTATAAGCAACATGCATTTAGTAATAATCCTAACAATAATAAAAGCCTGTTTAGAAGATCATCTCGCTCTATGTCGGAAATTGTTTGTTTACAGCGGAACTCATCATTTGTCCAGACCAATCTATCTTTCATCGGACCAACGGACAGCCAGTCAGATAATGTGACGTCATCATTAGTCGCAGGCCCTCGAACACTTATTACAGGCCGAACAGTTTTGGTACCTGACTGAGCCGACATCCATCCGTGATTTTGAACAGGCATTCTACATAAAAGGAGCAGAAATGTGACTGTGGGCCCCCTGCAGAGGAGGGGTGTCAGTATTATGAGAATGATTAAAATCCATCTTGGAAGTAATTCATTATAAAAGTCATGTGTTCCATTTTGCTGTATAAAAGTAGGGTAAGGCATTGCTAATAAATTTAGAGTGGCCTAATCTTTTGTTCATTACACATTCAGTAGCTTGTACATTACAACAGACTAACTATTCATAGCAGCAACACTGTGAGGCGTTATCTGATGACAGGAAATCCCACAAACACTTTTTCATTTTATCTGCTTGTTGACAGTTGCTTCAAGCTTTATTTCAGTTTGACATAAATGTCTGAGCTGAGTGTCCTGTTAGGCCTCACTGACCCAAACTCAACTGGGCATCTCTCTGTCCTGTTACTGTGGGGTATTTAGGGTGGGGTGTGTATTTATGCTTCAGTTTGTTATCCTCTATTTCCAGCTCATTATCTCCTGTTTTTTTTCCTTGCAGTTACTTTTCTCTCCCACCTGGTATCTTATTGACTACACCTGTGTTCACTTATGTCATCAGTTCACAGGTGTATATAGTCTGTGTGTTTCCTCCACTCATTGCGAGATTGTTTTGTGTTGCCTCTCGAGGCTCATGAGAAATCTAGCCTCGGTTTTCATTCAGTTCAGTGCTGAATTAAAGACTTTGATTCTGCATTCCTGTGTTTGTGTCCGCAACTGGATCCTGACATTACAATCTCGCCAACATGGACACAGGAGATGCAGACAATGCATGCTCGATTCTTACCAGTCGAGAGCGGTTGATCCTTCAACAGGAGGAGCAGATGCACGCTCTTCACCGGGGTTTGATGGAGATGTCCATGAGCAACAGTTGGCTGCATTTGGGGAGCGCATCGAGCAGCTGGCAGAGCGGGTTCAGTGTCCTCCACCGGGTTCCCCACCGCACCTGCCTCCCCCCACTCTGGATCTGACGTGACCGGCTCCTGCCGTTCTGTTAGCCCGACCTGAGAGGTTTTCTGGAGACTCTGGAGACTGTCAGGCGTTCATAACTCAGTGTGAGCTCCATTTTGAATTGCAGACGGCCAATTACCCATCTAACTCGGCTTTTGACCGCCTAAAACGGCTCTTCACCTCTGCACCTGTCTTGGCTCAACCTGACCCTTCCAGCCAGTTCATTGTGGAGGTAGATGCTTCTGACTCTGGGGTACGGGCTGTGTTATCTCAGCGGGGGTGGGGTGATAGCAAGTTGGCCCTTGCGCCTTCTTTTCTCGCCAGCTTACCCCAGCGGAGCGTAATTATGCCGATGGTGACAAGGAGCTGCTGGCTATTAAATTAGCTTTAGAGGAATGGAGACACTGGCTGGAGGGGTTAAATCTGCCGTTTGTGGTCTAGACAGATCATAAAAATCGTTCTTACCTTCGGACTGCTAAGCGGCTGAATTCGAGGCAGGCGCAATAAATCATACCGCCCTGGCTCCAAGAATGCCAAGCCGGATGCGCTGTCACGGCAACAGGAGTCTGTGGAGGTAGAGAAACCTCCCGAGGTCATTATTCCCCGCTCCTGTGTCCTGGGTGTGTTCTCCTGCCAGCTGGAGAGAGACATCACAGCAGCACATTCTTAGGAGCCAGATCCGGGTGGGGGTCCTCCTGTTCGATTGTTTGTTCCCAGTGCCTTGAGGAGGCAGATCCTACAGTGGGCTCATTCTTCCAGACTCACCTGCCACCGGGGCGTGCGGAGGACTGGGTCTTTCCTGCGTCGCAGATTCTGGTAGCCCAGTATGTCTCGAGACACACAGGACGTTGTTTCTGGTTGCATCGTCTGTTCCCAAAACAAGGTCAGTCACAGACCCCTAGCTGGACAGCTGCACCCTTTGTCTGTTCCAACTCGTCCATGGTCTCACATTTGTCTGGACTTTGTAACCGGGTTACCCCCCTCTGCTGGTAAGACGGTAATGTTAGGTTGAGTGGAGGGATCCCAAAGCAGAGACTGAAGCCGAGGGCAGGTTGACAATTTATTCCTTAGTAACAAGAAACTAAATCAGACAGGATGCTGAATTATCGGAGCTAGACAGATATACAGGACAGGTGCTAAGAGCTACTGAATTGTAATCATCTGGCAGGGAGAAAGAGGAAGGTGCAGGCTTTTAAAGACAAGGTGATGAGATGACAATCAGGTGTGCAGAGTAGAGAGGCACCAGGGAGAAGGTCTGCCACGCCCCCTGCTCACAGTGATCATAACAGTGCCCCCCCCTCAAGGGACGCCACCTGGCGGCCGACCAGGCTTGTCAGGATGTCGGGCATAAAAGTCCTCAAGGAGAGCTGGGGCCAGGATAAAGGAGCGGGGAACCCAGGAACGCTCCTCCGGGCCATAACCCTCCCAGTCCACAAGATACTGCAGGCCACGACCCCGCCGCCGGACATCCAAAAGGCAGCGAACAGGAAACGCCGGATGATCATCCACGACCAGGGCGGGAGGAGGGGGTTCGGCCGGAGGGCTGAGAACACTGCAGGAGACAGGCTTCAGGAGGGACACATGGAAGGATGGATGGATGCGCAGGGAGGCAGGCAACTTCAGCCGGACCACAGAGGGGTTGATGACCCGGTCGATCTCAAAGGGGCCAATGAACCTTGGAGACAACTTCCTGGACTCACACTGCAGGGGAATGTCACGTGTGGAGAGCCAAACCTTCTGTCCTGGTCTGTAGGCTGGGGCCGGAACCCTGTGGCGGTCAGCCAAAGTGCGGTTCCGAGAGGCAGTGCGGGAGAGGGCTGCCCGAACCTCGTGCCAAACACTACGGGCCCTCCGGAGATGGTCCTGGATGGAGGGCACGGCCACTGCTCTCTCCTGAGAGGGGAAGAGGGGAGGCTGAAAGCCATTGGATGCCATAAATGGAGACAGACCTGTGGCAGAGGACACCAAGGAGTTGTGAGAGTACTCAACCCAGGGAAGATGAGTAGACCAGGATGCAGGGTGATTAGCTGCAACACAGCGCAAAGCTGCCTCCAGGTCCTGGTTAGCCCGCTCAGTCTGGCCGTTGGTTTGGGGGTGGTATCCAGAGGACAGGCTAGCTGTGGCTCCAATGGCCCGGCAGAAGGCGGTCCACACCCTGGATGTGAACTGGGGACCTCGGTCGGACACTATGTCCTGGGGCAGTCCATGTAACCGAAATACGTGCTGGACCAGGAGGTTGGCAGTCTCAAAGGCAGATGGGAGCTTGGAAAGTGGCACAAAATGGACGGACTTGGAAAAACGGTCGACTATGGTTAGGATAGTTGTGTTACCTTCCGAAGGTGGGAGGCCGGTGACGAAATCCACAGCTATGTGGGACCAGGGTCGTTGAGGAATTGGGAGTGGTCGCAGAAGTCCTGCTGGTGCACGATGGGAAGCCTTGCCACGAGCACAGACAGAGCAGGCCTGGACAAACTCCCGGGTGTCAGCAGACATGGAAGGCCACCAGAAGCGCTGCCTCAGCAAGGTCAAGGTCCGGTGTATTCCAGGATGGCAAGCCACCTTGGAGTTGTGGCCCCACTGCAGTACGGAGGAACGAGGAGGTGGGGGAACAAACAGGAGACCTGAGGGACATTCAGGAGGAGAGGGAAGGTTTTCCAGAGCCCTCTGGACCTCATGCTCCACCTCCCAGATGGCTGCTCCGACGACACAGGAATGTGGTAGGATGGTGTCCTGAGGAGTGTTGCAGGAGGCTGGCACCTCGAATTGCCTGGATAGGGCGTCAGGCTTCTGGTTGCGAGACCCTGGGCGGTATGTGAGAGTGAAGGTGAAGCGTCCTAAGAAAAGGGACCACCGAGCTTGACGGGGATTCAGTCTGCGGGCAGAACGGAGGTAAGACAAGTTCTTGTGATCAGTCCATACCAAGAAAGGTTGAGAAGCTCCTTCCAACCAATGGCGCCATTCCTTTAAGGACAGCACGACTGCCAACAACTCACGATTTCCCACGTCGTAATTCCTCTCAGCCGGAGAAAGCTGGCGGGAGAAGAAAGCGCAGGGATGCATTTTCTGATCAGAGGATGATCGCTGAGAGAGCACCGCCCCAACTCCAGACTCTGAGGCATCAACCTCCACCATGAACTGAGCTGTGGGGTCAGGATGGGACAACACAGGAGCAGAACAAAACAAACCTTTTAACTTAACAAAAGCTGCATCAGCACCTGGGGACCAGGAGAAGTGTTCTTTTACAGAGGTCAGCTTGGTTAGGGGAGAGGCCACAGAGCTGTAGTTCCTGATAAACCTCCTGTAAAAATTAGCAAACCCTAAAAACCTCTGCAGTTGCTTCCTAGTAGTGGGTGTAGGCCATTCTGCAACTGCTTTGATCTTGGCAGGATCTGGTTTGAGTTGGCCCTCCTCGATCACAAACCCCAGGAAACTGACAGTATGGGCATGAAAGTCACATTTTTCTCCTTTTGCATAGAGTCTGTTTGCTAACAGGCGCTGTAACACAAGCCTAACATGTTGAACGTGCTCCTCTAGAGTCCGTGAAAAAATCAAAATGTCATCAAGATAAACAAACACAAATCTATTCAACATGTCACGCAATACGTCATTGATGAGACATTGGAAAACAGCTGGAGCATTAGTCAGTCCAAAAGGCATCACCAAATACTCAAAATGTCCCAGAGGAGTGTTGAAAGCCGTTTTCCACTCGTCACCCTCCTTGATTCTTACTAAATGATAGGCGTTTCGGAGGTCGAGTTTGGTGAAGACTGTTGCAGTCTGGAGGGAGCTGAAAGCAGAGTCCATGAGAGGGAGAGGATACTTGTTTTTTACTGTTATGTTATTCAGACCTGTGTAGTCAATGCATGGACGAAGGGACCCATCCTTCTTATCCACAAAGAAAAACCCCGCTCCAACAGGGGAAGAGGATGGGCGGATGAGTCCAGCCGCCAAACTCTCAGTGATGTAGGTCTCCATCGCATCCCTCTCAGGTTTGGAGAGGTTGTACAGTTTACTGGAGGGGAGTGAAGCACCAGGCAACAACTCTATCTCACAGTCATAGGGTCGATGAGGGGGCAGAGAGGAAGCACGGTCCTTAGAAAAAACTTCCTTGAGGTCATGATACTCCAATGGAACACAAGAAAGGTCAACAGGTCTAGGAGGCTCAGGAGAGGTGGAAACATGTGGTACCGCAGCATGTAAACAGTGGGAATGGCAAAAAAGGCTCCAATTGACAATAGTTTGTGAAGACCAGTCTATATGTGGATTATGAAGTGAAAGCCAGGGTAGACCCAACACAAGCTGGGAGGCTGGAGATGGAATTATATTGAAACTAATTAATTCCCTATGGTTGCCAGAAACCAGCAGGGACACAGGACGTGTGCGGTGCGTTACACAGGCCAATAGTCTACCATCCAGAGCAAACACTTTTTTGGGGTTAGGTAGACGTTCAGTGGGGATGCTAGATTGGGACACAAACTGAGAGTCAATGAAATTGTCATCTGCACCAGAGTCCATTAAAGCCTGGATCTGTAAGGTTGTGGTGTCATAAGAAATTGTACCCTGCAGATGGATGCGTCTGGAGGAGGGATCCACGGGGGTCCGGCTCACCAGTGCCCCTCCTGAGCCTGATGAGCCCGGTCTTTTGGCCGTACAGGGCAGTTGGACCGGAAATGGCCAGACTGACCGCAGTAAATGCAGAGCCGTTGGTGGAAGCGGCGCTGACGTTCCTCCGGAGTGAGAGTCATCCTGCCGAGCTGCATTGGCTCCTCGCTGCAGCGCGGCATGCTCTGTTCCTGGGGAGGCGTGGTCGCGGAGTCCCGCTGAGTTGCAGGTGGAGGAAACACCGGCACATGAAGGGGCGTGACTGTCGAGGAGCTGGATGGGCGAGAGGGTCTAGCTGCTCTTTCCCTGCGTCTCTCCCGAAGGCGGTTATCTAGTCTTATAGACAGGGAAATTAACTCCTCTAGGTTGGAAGTTTCGTCACGAGCGGCTAATTCGTCTTTGATCTCCTCTCTAAGACCCCGGTAAAATATTCCGATGAGTGCCTCTTCATTCCACCCACACTCCGCAGCGGAAATACGGAAGTCAATGGAGTATTCCGAAACTGAACCGGGACCTTGGCATAAGGAGAGCAGGCGATTTCCAGTCTCTTTGCTTTGCAGCGGATGGTCAAAAACTTTGAGCATCTCAGCCGTAAATGACGCCAAGGAACTGCAGTGAGGAGAGTTACTGCCGGCTAATGCTACAGCCCAGGCAGAGGCTTTGCCCGAAAGTAGACTCATTATGAACGCCACTTTGGATTTATCAGAGGAATAAGTGAGAGGCTGCTGATCGAACACGAGTCTACAGTGATGAATAAACGACTTGCATAGCCCTATTTCTCCGGAGTACCTGCTGGGAGTGGGGATGAAGGCATGGCCGGCCCTCCCTATACGCGAATTACGCAGCCGCGTAGGGCCCCCGTCACCACCAGGGCCCCGAAGTGGCGAAAAAATGAAAATAAAAAAAGATCAAAATCTGGCAACCCATTTCATAGACCTTCCGTACCAACGTGCGCTTTAAAAAGAATGTTGCCTGCACTTTAATGATCCCCCCCTTGAACACACCTGAACCAATCTGGCAACCCAAATAATGACGTTACGCCACTCTTAGCAACGATTGGTCAACATCCTTGCATCTGAGCCTGTTACAGTGTGCATTTACGAGCGCATTGTGTTTCAATAAAGTTGGGAAAAAGAAAAAAAACGAGCACATTTAGTCACGCTGATCAAAGCGACAACGAGAGAACTTCATGCCGAAGAGACTTTATCCATCAAGAGCTGAGAAAAGCAGAAGAACTGAAACATCAATCACAAGGTAAGTTTGGAGGATGTTGGCCGTATTTACCACATTATCCAGCCTTTCTGTGCAGCTGCGTGATTTACGTAAATACTAATCGATCCGAGGTGAAGATTGCACAGAAACTTTATCATAAACGACCCTGTTTGTCGTCATTTCCAATGGAAAACTCGAAAATAATTCTGATATCCAAGTTTCCAAGAAGATGAGGGCGGACATGAGCTTCTAAAACGGTGGAGAACAAAGAAAAGTAAATAATGACAACGGTATGATGGCTGATAAATGTTTTAACCCACGTTATCATAACCGTTATCGTATTGTTTCATTGTTTTGCTAACACATATTTAGTGCGTTCTGCATTTTCTGGTTTATGTCAGTATAAAAACTTCTGTTTATCTGTTATAGACAGTCAGGTATTCTGACTTTTTCGACAATGTCTTAAAATCTAGCATTGGCATGAAATATGGAGAATCCAAACTGCCAAATACAAATATGAAAAAAATGTTCTCATGAATGAAAAACAAAATAAATGTACTAATTTTAAAATTATGAACATACAAAATAATGGATAAAGAAGTGCATAAATGCTTATATCTCCATTTATACTCAAATCATTGTTCACATTTATTATTTATAAATGGGTACATTGATTTCTTATTTGTATTTTGCAGTTTTGGTTTTACATAATGAGGATGTTTTGCACAATTTCTTCTGCTCTCAAAAAGTATCAAAAAGTACTGGAGGTGGTGCAGCATCCACATCCCATAATGTTCCTGACATCACTGAAGATGTCATCTAAGGTCATTTTAATAGCATGTAAAGTCATTTAAAAACAGTGTCTGCATAAACCCTTTTTTCATAAACAGCAGCTGAAGAGCATGAAGCCCCAAACTGTTCATAATTAAATTAATACCGTATTTTTCGGACTATAAGTCGCACCGGAGTATAAGTCGCACCAGCCCAAAAATGCATTATAAAGTAGAAAAAAACACAGATAAGTCGCACTGGACTATAAGTCGCACTTTGACAGGAAATGTATTTAAAAAATCTGAGATCAAGAACATACATCTCACCTTGAAAGGCAACTTAAAATAACAGGGGGTTAGAGAACAGGCTAAATAGCTACATGACGCACAACGAACTGAGTACGTGCCTGCTTTATTAACATAAAACTACTGCGTGAGTGGGACTTGGACTTTAAAGGGCTACTGGTAAGCTCAATGCTGGACTCCTTTTTTTAATATGTCACGTTGTATTGGGTTAAAAGAAAAAAAAAAATACCAGTAAATGTTCTAAAATGTTATACAAATGTTTGTATTGAAATGATACATATTTGTTAACCTGAAAAAAGATAATCATTAGTAAAATACTACTTAAATTAAAATAAATTGTATTTAAGTGTGGGAGCACGCAGGTCACAAACACACTTGACAGTATGAAAGTACCACTAAGTACAACTCCGAGCTTGGAGCGCCCTCTTGCAGTTGTCAATGAAAATAACGAACATGTGAAATTATTTAACAATGTAATTTATTTCAAATATAAGTCGCTCCGGAGTATAAGTCGCACCCCTTGCCAAACTATGAAAAAAAGTGCGACTTATAGTCCGGAAAATACGGTAAATATGACCTCATGCAAATATACAATCAAACAATAAATCTCTTATAAATGTATAAAAAGATCTTGAAATTGTGAAAAACCTGCACACTGATTTTAAATGAGCCACTAAACTATTATTAGTATTCTGCTATAGATATTTTATTAGCTTTATCATTGATTATTGTATAATAATAATTCTTGTTTTTTAGCTGCAGAAGAAACTGTTGTCACCACATCTACTGTTGGAAGGGAAAACATTTGACTGTTTTAGTTTTTACTGTTTGCTTTTATTGAAGTTCTGTGTCTCATGTTCCAGAGGCTCCAAGAGAGGCGTGAATGGAGGAGGAGCTACTGGATCCAAAACTCCACCTACTTCAAATCCAATACAGCTGAAGTCCAGCTGAATGGCCAACCACACTCTCTGATCCAGTAAGAATGGATTTGGTGCAAAGACGTCCTTTTCAGACTGAGAAAGACTCTGACTTTCCAAAATCCCCTCATTGAGCTGTTGTGTTCTTTATTTTGGATTGTTTTATCGTTATTTGACTTTCTATTAAGTTGCTGTTTTTAATAAGTTGGAGTTTTGTGAATGTCATTTGTTGAGTGCCTAATGTTTCATTAAAAAATATATGTCTATATATATACATCTGTCATTAAAATTTTTTTCTTTGCATTTAAAAATTGTTTGGCACCACTAATTGTGGATCCAACATGCAGGCAATAAATATACTGTGTTCAATTCTTCAGCAGCAACAGTAATTCACAAATGTATTCATAGAGAGATCTCATTTATATTACAATAACAGTTGTGTTTTTTTAAGCTGCTGATCAGTTAGAGGGCCCACAAATTACATTTCGCTTAGGGCCCCCAGAAGACCAGGGCCGGCCCTGGATGAAGGGCTCACGGGGAGATGATGCAGAACCGTGAGGAGCAGGTGCTGGAGCTGGATCTGATCCTGCGGCTTGAACTGGATCTGGCGATCTTCTTGAGGTGAGTTGAAACGAGACCTCCTCCAGGCGACCGCTGAGACTATTAACTCCGGTGGAAAGATGTTGAAGAGTGTTCATAATCTCCTGAAGTGCTTGGTCATGCCGTCCAACCAGAGCCCCTTGGGAAGAGAGGGCATGTTTAACCTCTTCAAGCTCTGCGGGATCCATGCTGGCCAGATGATTCTGTTAGGTTGAGTGGAGGGATCCCAAAGCAGAGACTGAAGCCGAGGGCAGGTTGACAATTTATTCCTTAGTAACAAGAAACTAAATCAGACAGGATGCTGAATTATCGGAGCTAGACAGATATACAGGACAGGTGCTAAGAGCTACTGAATTGTAATCATCTGGCAGGGAGAAAGAGGAAGGTGCAGGCTTTTAAAGACAAGGTGATGAGATGACAATCAGGTGTGCAGAGTAGAGAGGCACCAGGGAGAAGGTCTGCCACGCCCCCTGCTCACAGTGATCATAACAGGTAATCATGACGGTTGTGGACCGCTCCTCAAAGGCGGCCCATTTTGTGGCGTTAACCAAACTGCCCTCTGCTGCAGAGACCGCCAAGCTGATCCTCAACCACGTGTTCAGGCTGCACAGCATTCCTGTGGACATTGTGTCAGATTGGGCCCTCAGTTTATTTCGCAGGTTTGGAAGGCCTTCTGTGCAGCTATTGGGGCTACAGCCAGTCTGTCCTCTGGCTGAAAAAGAGGCTTTGCTTTTCTGCATGTGTATTTCCCTATGAGACTGGCCGGGGTCATGCGTTGTATGGGACACGGACAGCTCTCCAATGAAGCTGCTTTATTAGCAGCTTGGCTCGCATTTCCCACTATAGTGGGAAACATTTTTAAACATTTAATTCACATTTATTTATTTAATTATGAACAGTTTGGGGCTCCATAGTAGCTTGTCCGTTCATCATTGGCTAACTGGAGTCTGGAGAAATGAAGCTTTCTGCTGTCAAGCTGTTGGAATGGATTTGGGTTTTTTAATGAATCAAATCATTTTCCTTTAATCCGTGTAATACGGCGACGCTAAAGTTAATGTTTGCAGAGTTGTAGTCTTAAACAGTCTGCCATCATGGTGAATGCATGGGGAATCCGAGCAGACAGACAGACAGACAGGTCGCTCCAGAGGTGACCGGGGAAGCCTGCTCGCTCTCTGCCGCCAGACACTGCCTCCTCCTCGGCCACCGCTCCTCCCCTCCCTCTGCCTTGGTTGCGCATTGGGGGATCCGACGACGTCACACAAGCGCGCGCACACAAACACTTCAACGCGCGCCTACGCACACGGACGCGCACACACACGCCCCTGTCTTGCGCTCTCACTGCTCTCTGTGCTGCTATTCTGGGAAGTGGCGCTTGGAATAACCCCCTCGCGCGGACGCGTGTACGTGTCTCCTGATTTCACCCTGGTACACGCTCACAACACAGGCAGACGCACGCATTTACTTTCGGTCTGCCTGCAGAGAAGGAGCGGATCTTCTGCTTTACGCGCAACTTTCTTTCCGCCGATCGGTCGGTCGCGTCTTCGCGCCGGTCACTCCTTTTCCTCGACCGCTGTGGATTTCTAACAACCGAGCCTGTCGGGCTGCCTGTCCAGGATCGGCTCTTCTGTCACCGCCGCTGCTTGTTGTCATCTCGGAAACGCGCAGCCGGAGCGCAGCCTGAAGGTAAGAGAGGAAGCTTGCTCGATATTTTCGCAAAAAAAGCGTGTCAGCGGGCTTTTCTGCGCCATGACCGACCGCACAGCTTGTGTCATGTTCGCTTGATTTTCTGCTTGTCTTATAAGGGCACGGTATTGCGGGGGGAATACCCCGGGCAGCATTTCGCTGCATGCAGATTACCCGGGTTGCGTAATATCCTGAGGAATTTGCAGCAGCTTACGCGGCCACAGCCTGGCTGCGAAGCCGGGGAGGACGGAGGAAGAGGGCGAGCGGGAGGGAGGGAGGGAGGCGCGTTGGTGGATGTGAAACTGTGCAACGGAAGCTCGAACGGGAACCTCTGCGCTCATGCTTCTCTCAGTGGAATTTTAAAAACACACGTGGCTTCAGTAAAACAGGAGACCGAAGACCGTCTCACCTGTTGAAGCCTAACCATTAATGGATCCTTGGATCACTTATGCTGCGCGCGCAGTGTCCGAAAAGCTCAGAGGTAACGTGAACGCGCTCCGGCGGTGTTTCCTTGTTTGCGCTCAGGACATTCCTCAGATTGGCTGACACGCAGCCGCGTCCCCCTGCTCGATTTCTGGGAGAGGACTAGGAGTCAGGCTCACGGGAGTGACTCTGTGTGTCTGAGGCGGAGGACGATGGGAGGCGCGCTGGCTGGTTCCGGGAATGTTCCATGACGCGGAGCCGCCTAGAGAGGGGCCCCGCTAGGGATGCTCCGACGCACGGTCGGTGCAGCGGCTTTTCCAGCTGCAGGAAATCATGTGAACAACTTTCACGGGGGGAGGTTCTGTGGACACATATGCACTGATCATAAAGGGGGTTCAGACAGGTTTGAGGGTCCAACTTCCTTACAGTGAAGGTCATGATGAGTCTTGCTTCAGTGTGATCTTTCATAGACTTTCATGTCATTTATCAAAGTTTATGATTTATCATAGTTATCTATTTTTGTCTACAGAGACAGTGGAACACAGCTGGATTCATTTGAACAGCAGAAGAGTCGGACTTCAGGAATGTTTGGAAACAAACAACTTTAAGAAACTGAACTTGGGGCAAAACAAGAGAATCTTTGCAGACCCTGTTCTGTTCTGTGGGTCCCCTATGGGTGTGTGTGTGTGTGTGACATGTGCACGCACAGCTGATGCATGCACATGCAAGACAGGGGTCCGTGTGTCTCTTGGCAGTCAAATGGAGACCAACCTACATACCATCTGTCCTGCCACTTCAGATGGCCATCACACACCCACCCACACACACACACACACACTCTCACACACACTCACGCACACACACAGACAGCCACAGGAACAGTCTCACAAATATACACAGACTTGCATGCAAACAGATACAGAAACCTGCAAATAAACACACTGACACACACATACACACAGACACACAAACACTCATAAAGAAAAACACTCTCTCATACACAAAAATACAAACACACAAACATACAGATAAAGAAACATGTCCAAACAAACAGGGTTTATTGTTTGTATCCGTTATACTCGTGTTTAATAGGGGGTGTAATGGTGAATCAATAAATCGATTTATCCAACCAGATCGATCAGTTCGAGGCAAGTAGTTTGTTGACCATCCAGTGTCTAGAATGTTCTAAGAATATTATCTTTGGATTCTTTGGATGTGGAAAAACAACAGTGGTGAACTTTAGGAAACTAACATGTGAATGGATTTGACATTCAGTCTAGTTTACCTGTTTGTTTGGACCCAAATGAATTGGTACACCCCTAGTGTTTAATAGAAATGACAGGTCGCACTGGATTGGGATCCACTATGGTGTTGAGCTTATTTTGTTCTGGGCTGTGGACCCCTATGTCGTCAAATTGTACCTCTCTGTTCATGGTCAGTGAACTCTCAGACGCACTAGCTGTAGTGAAGCTGTAAACGACACAAAACTCAACGTTGATAACAAAGCCATAGACAGATTCTCTCAACTACCTCTAGGGTCATTTACTGTCTTTTCTAGAAACAAGTTAAACTCTTTTTAAAAGCTTTGTTGTTTGGTGCACACAAACATCATCACCACACTGTCTAACAATGTGAAGCTGCTTTGTGGAGTGGGTGCTCCTGTATGCAGGTGTGGGTCCTGTGCCAAAAGCCGGTAACCTGAACTCTGCATTGAGGTCCTGACGTGTTCCTGGAATTGAGTACGGTGATTCCCCACTTCTTTCTGTGCTGGGGAGCTCTGGCTCCTTTTCTGTTCTGAAGAATGACTGCTTGAGGCATCTGCTGGGAAACGGGCAGGATCGTGTGGAAAGCCAGAAAAGATGTCACTCCCAGTATACGTTTTTCTGTGGTTTGATCCTGGTCCGGGTAGTTTTTTTTCTCTACTCATTTGAATGTCAAGAGCATTTCAGATGAGTCTGCCAGGGTGTTGATTGAATGACACAGGTGTGGATTATACTTTATTATTAAATTTCATCTTTTTTTTTTATCTTGTCCTGTCCATCAGCTCATTGAATAGTGAAAAACTGCTGGCTTCTTTTTTAAATGTATTGTTACAACCAGAATTATATGATCTTTATTTGGATAGACTCCTAATTTATTTGGATACAATTCCAACCTCTTTTTAAAAAAGCTTTAAAGATTTTTTTTTCTTTTTTTTTTTTTAACTTGTCCTGTCCAACAGCTGGGCAAACAGATGAGTCCTGAGGGCCTCTTGTTTTGGACATATTTTACTTTACCAACAGGGGTTATTAATCTTCAGACAAATCAGAGGAATGTCTGAATAAACCCCTTTTGTAGTTGAGGCCAAACTTTATTAAATTCCATCATATTTGAAAATCTTTGGTGTTGGACCGGACGGAAAAGGAAAGGAGGGAGGAAGAGAGAGGGATGTTAGAGAGGGGGGGGGGTGATAATAGGAGGGGGGGGGGATAAAACCATGATGTAGCCTAAAGCAACAACTTTACTGGATATTTATCATTACGGTAAGGTTCAAGTGTAATACAAATCTCAAAGGGCGGGGCCTGTCCACACACACACTCAAATGTTATAAACACACCTGTTAACTGCAAAAATGTCCACATGTCAGCGTGTACACACTACAGATATATTTCACACACGCATACTTATGCCTTTAAACCAACTGGTATGAAATATTTTATTCAATCAATCATGCAAACTATTAGTGCAAAGGTGAGCTAACACCTGTGCTCAGGTGAGTGTTTATGTTCTTCTAAATCCCCACACCAAGACCCCCGCCGCAGCGGCAGCCCGAACCCCCAATGCCACTATGCCACTCGGCAGCAGGCAGAGAACAACCACCCCCCGGGCGACCACATCCGCCACCCAGGCCAGGGCCAGCAGGACCGCCCCGAGGCCCCCAGAGCCAGAGAGCAGGGAGGCATGGGGGGAAGAGAGTGCCGCCCCAGCCCAACCAGGGGAGCAGCCCCCCCGCCGCGCCGGGCCCCTCCCGACAAGGGTGCCCACAGCCCCAGACGAGCACCTCATCACCACCCAGGAGATCTGGGCATCCCCCCGCCCCAACCCCAGGTACGAGCCAGGACCCCCCAAGGAAGACCCGCTCTGTGCTCCAGGCAGCCACCCACCAGGCCCACGGTTGGTCCAGGAAGGAGCAAGGCAGGGGACCCAGGAGGGGGGCACCCTGGAGCTTTAAAGATTTACTTTAATTGAAAACTGCAAAATGCAATCAATATGTAAATGGATTGAATTGTAAATCAAAAGTAGTTTGGCTCATGGCGGCCTGTAGGTGTTAAATGTGAAATGACAGCTTGTGTGGTGATTCCCATCAGCTCTCCAGAACTTGGTGAACTGGCTGTTAGCTGCTCTGTCTTAAAGCTGGATGGGATTTCCAAGCTTGAGCTCAGGATCAGGTTAGCAGAAGTCAGATTTGATTTTTCAATTAAACCCATGGATAATATTGTGTCTCTGGTGTCTTTGGGTCACTGACATCAATCTTGAGATTGACACCTGTGTTATTAGTCTGACAGGTGAGTTCAATAAAAAGGAAAAACTACTAAAGAAGGACGTTCCACACGAACGTGATGAGTGCCGTGCAACCCTGAATGATCCAGATGATCCACTGGGTGGTTGGTGGATGGCCACCACATCCCAACAAGACTGTGATGTCAGCATGGAGGTGGTAGAGTTATGTTTTGGGCCAGAATGAAGGGGAGAGGGCTGGTTGACCCCTTTAGAGTCCCTGAAGGTGTGAGAATGACCTCTGAAAAGTAGGTGGAGTTTCTGACTGACAACTTCCTTCTGTGGTACAAAAAGAAGAACTGTGCTTTCCGTAACAAAATGATCTTCATGCATGACAATTCAACATCTCATGCTCTAATTAATACCTCTGCATCATTGCTGCTATAGGCATAAAAGGAGATAAACTGATGGTGAGGCCCCATCCTCCCCTGACATCAACCTGTTGAGATCCTTTGGAGTAACATCCAGCAAAATATCTGTGAGGGTGGGAGGCAGTTCACATCCCAACAGGATGTGGGAGACTATTCTGACATCCTGCAAAGAAACTCAAGCAGAAATTCTCCAAAAACTCACAAGTTCAATGGATGAAAGAACAGTGAAGTTGCTACAACATAATGGGTTCTGTCTCAAATGTAAATTGACCTATGAAGATGTTTATGATTGGAATAGCTGTTGATTTCAGTAAATATGACCTCCTAATGCAGCAAATTCAACAAATGACCATTTACAGTTCTTTAGAATTTATCAAATGTGGTGGAACTCTGTTGTGAGTAGTAATGCAGAAAAGGGACTTTGATGGTTTTTATTTAAAAAAAATGGCTATCTTTAGGAGGTTAATTCAATAATATTGAATATTTACTCTAATGATTAGGGCCTTGAAAACTGTGCTATCATTTGCATTGAGTATTTAGAAAGATTAATAAAATTTGATTTGCATAATAATTTGGAACAGACTGTAGAAGAGATAAAAAAGTTACATTACATTCAAAAAGGGGGAAGTCTGAGCTTTAGTTGCTCCATATTTGTTTACTTGCTGGCTGCCACAGTACTGCACAATATGCAACATAAAACAGACATACTTCCATGACAGCACATGACAGATTTATGGCCTAATTATTTAATGAGCACAGGTTTAAATGTTTTGTAAAAAAAAAACAAAAGGAGTAAGCACACTTCTTCTTTTATGGCCTGTTATCTGTTTCACAGCCTGGTAATGCAAACTAAAGAACGGATTTACAACAACAGCCTGTGCAAACACAGTGGGAACACATTCTTATTAACTACACTTGTAGACTCAACCAAATCCAATTCAAAGTCCTCTTTCAGGTGGAAGTTTTTGCTTAGGGTGAAGCTTGAGAGAAAGTTGAACCCTGACCCCTTCCCCCAGCACTGGTCTGAACGTCTTGTTGAGGAAAAGATGGTTGTTGGGTAGTAGATCAAGGAAGCTGGTCTTTTTTTGCTCATGTGCAACATTCATGCTGATACTTTCTGTGACTTTAAACCTCATCTGATTAATGGATGGTGCGCTGTTGCCATGGAAACAGCCCATAAGCCAGCAGTCATGTGATCAGAGACATCAGTAGATTTGTCATTGGTGTGATGGATGGATTTGTACAGACTTAAAGTGAACTCATCTCCCCCACCCCCGTCCGTCTGATGATTCAGACTGATTTCTGCAAAGGCACTAAGCGTGCATGCATCACACACGCAGCAGTGGTTGAGGGCTGTGTGTGTGTGCAACCATTGCTAAATGGTAAATGGTAAATAGCGTATACTTATATAGCGCTTTCTACCTTCTTACGAAGGCCCAAAGCGCTTTACAGTCACAGTCCCATTCACCCATGCACACACACATTCACACACACATTCACACACTGGCAGCGGCTCCGCTGCCGAACACTGGTGCCAACCTCCCACCAGAGGCAAGGTGGGGTTCAGTGTCTTTCCCAAGGACACTTCGACACATGGGTGTGCAAGGCGGGAATCGAACCTGCAATCTTACGATCATGAATACCGCCCTACCGCTGCACCACGGCCGCCCCATTGGTGTTATGGCCTCAGCGGCTCAATGCTAAAGCTGCCCATGTATCGTCCCTACCCGCAGCCCCGGGCCCCACGCTGTGCAACATCACCTGAGAGTTGGGAGGGAACCTGAGAGCGTCGTGGTGCGCTGACCCGCTCCCGTTTGAATTATTGAGACTCCCCTCACAAATGTAGAGACAAAGCCTAACCGGCTGGGTGACCCGCTTCCCCTGTGCTTCAATTTCATGTTGATTTGTCAGGGTGGGGTCAAGAACAGAGAAAAAGGAGGGAAGGAAGGGAGGTGAAGAAAAGAGGATCTTAAATATGAATGACTAAACATTATTATTTTCCTAAGAAAAAACATGTTTTTTTGCCCATAATAAACAAAGAAAAATTTTTTAAGCATTTTTAATATTTTTATCACAATATAGAAAGAGATATCCACATTTCTGTTTTTAAGGAAGTAATTTAGTTTAATCCTAATGACTAGAGAAACACGTTGAACTGCTTAAAACTACAAATGTATCATCTAAACATCTGGAGCTACAATTCAATTTAGTTTATTTGTAAAACTCTGGTTTACAAACTGAGGTTGTCTCAAAGTGTCATGCGTAAAAAAAAACATCCACATCCACATTTGTATTCAAATCCAGAGGGACCAAATGCTTCAGCTCCTCAAACAAGAAAAGGCAGTTACATTTGGACTTTCTGAGCCTTTTCTCACACAGATGGTTTGGTTATTTCCAACTCCCCACCTAAAATCCAAAAGCTTTCGTGCCTAAAGCTCCAACTTTTTTTGGAGTGCATTTGAAACAAGAAACATGAAAGTCAGCAACTCTGAAGTCTGATGATGCCTTTTAGTGTAAGAAAGACTTGTGTGTCTTCTTTAGGATTTCAGATTCACCTGCAGAATCTTTCAGAAATAAAAAGCCTTTCAACAGGAAAGAAAATTTGTCATATTATGTTTATTAATATGATTTTTAGAAAAGAAACCGTTTTTAATGGACATGCGAATTGAGACATGAGAAAGTGGTGGGGAAAGAGTCTTATAGAGCCGAGATGGCTTCTCTGATGGGGTTCTGCTTGCGTGCGTGTATGCATGAATGTGTGGTCTAACTTTTCCAAGGAATCCTGCTGAGGACGTCCCTCAGCACTGACACCATCCTGAAACCCTCCAGGCTTCCCCTGCGAGGAGGAGACATTTGCCTTTATGGAAACTGAAGCATCTTTCAATCTTTGTTTCGTAATCACATAACCCAACCCCCCCACCAGCAGTAAGTTTTCTTCTGTAGTCATATTACACAGTCAGTTCCTGAAAAAATGCTTTCTTTTTGGAAGGAGCCCCTCTTTGGAAATTAAGCAGAAATACCCCCCCCCCCCCCCAAATAAAAGTTGTTGGGGCAGCCATGAAAGCCATAATTTATACCGCAAACATGCAGCTGCTGTGGCAGCCATGATGAAACAGAAGTGCTGCAGGCTGGTGGGGTCTTCCTCATGTCCTTGTTTTGCCAGCAATGATTGTGTGTGGATGCATACGTGTGTGTGAATATGTTTGTATATTGTTGTGCTTGCAACGCAATTTAAGTCATTTTAAAACACTCAAAAGGCAAATGTCTGTTTAAACTAAAGGTTTTTAAAAATGAAAGGCAGAAATGTGCAGCTGGTACCAGGTTACTCAGAGCTTAATGGTAAATCTTACTCAGTTTTAGCAAAACAGTTTAGCAAATAGTTTTCTGAAAGTAAGATTCTTTTCTTTTGCAAAACACCCTTGATGAAACAAAATACAATCACAGCGAAAAAAAACAAGCCATAATGTTTGGAAACAAGATTACTGATTATTATTACTTTATATCATTAATATTAAAGCTGCAGCTCTCATGAGGGATCGAGGTGGGAGGATTCAGCACAACATCTGGATCCTGGTAAATATCACTGCATGTTCCACTGTATCATCAGCTTAAACTGACTGCTGGGGTGGAGCGTCTCACATGCGTTTTGTGTGCAGTCATAGAGAAGTAGAGCACAAAGGAAATTCACCAAAAGGAGAGCTAATTAACATGACTAGGTTAACCCAAACCCTTATTCGACATGTGGCGACTTTAACTTTTACTTGTCAAAGAAGAGAAAATGTTTGCAAGTGTTAATTTCAGACCCTTCAAAATACAATCTAATGTGATAGAAACATTCTTCTTTCAAGAAAATGCTCTATTGCAATTTTTTTTACTAACCAGCTCTAGTTCTGTTTAGAAGTTATGTCTTTGTGATCAGGCAGCAACAAAGAGAAGCTAAAACTGGTGAAAAATGATTTATCGGTTTGCTTTGGCAGCAGCTTTTGGACCAGATGAGGGTTTTCAGAGAAGCTTGAGAACAGCCTTTTGGCTGTTTCATCTTTAAGGAACACTGGCAGGGATTGCAGATTCAAAAATATATGTATTTGTACACAACAATAGCTAACAAACAACATTTTTCTCCTCTTTTCCACCTCGCCAACGATAACTTCTACTTCACATTGCGTGAAGTTACGTTTTTTTGATTTCCTCTCGGTGTTTGCCATGGTTTCGCAATCAATGAATTATTTATGGGCAACTATGGGCGTGTCATGAAGCCGCAAAAGCTGCGCCGCATTTAGAATTGATTGTGATTTATTAAGGGAAAGATGCGTAGGATGCGCGTGCGCACGGTTTTATAAATCTGAATATTTCTGTGCATATACACTTCCCATGTTTCATCCGTACGCCACTTCTGACGCAAATCCTACACAAAGTTTTATAAATGAGGCCCCAAGACTCTTCCAGACTGCCAATCGATTTGAGGATTGAGTTGTCAACCATGGGTGACCTAGGACCAGGATGTCCCTGGGACTTGATAACATGAAAGATAGTCTCAAAATTGTTGTCGATTTGCAATTGAATTAGTTCAGTGATGAATTTATTGACAGAAATTACATGGTTGTCAATAGCCCTAACATGTTGGGGGTTGAGAGAAGTGAGGTAGAGCCCTGCGCGGGACTATTTTCTTCATCCCGCTCCCGCCCGCACCCGCCGAATTTCTGACCAATCCCGCCCGCTCCCGCAACGTATGCGTTACACTCCCGCCCGCTCCCGCAATATGTATGTCCACTCCCGCCCGCACCCGCAAAACTCATAGAATTTAGTCCCGCACAGTAATAGAGATGCATTGATTTTGTATCGTCTCCCGTCCCGCAGGAAAAAAAAACACGTATTTGTATTGATACTGTTACAGAGATTCATGTCCTCCTCCAGCCTCATCTTTTCATGCATTCCTCTTTGTGTAATGTGCAACTTAATTATTAAATATATTTTCACAAATCCTGTTCGGTTAAAATTGTGCGTGTTTGCGCGCGCAGACAGACGGCCTGAAGCGCGCTGAACCAGCTGGTAAAGATGCAGGTCAAAGTCATTTGAATTTATGGAGAAAGAAAAACATTAATTGTTCAACAGAGCTGAAAATCTATGAATTAATTTTTTCCTGACGGAAAAATACTTTTTTTTTAGCTTCAGCCTTTTCCCGTTTTTGCTGTTTTGCGCCTCAGTGGGGCATCAGCAGGCAGATCTGAACAGCATGCGTGTCTCACGATGAACCTCGTTTGTGGTTCTTTTCTGCTTTATCCATTGACATCATGTCCCTGCCAGGTAACCTGCTCCTTATCCCGCGCAGTGTTGCCAGATAGATTGACAGCTCTTTCATCCTTCTGCTGCGCTAGAGCGTCCCGACTAACGTGTTAACCTGCTATGACCGTATTTTGCGCTCTCTGTGTAGAATACTCTGGGAGCGCGGGGAAAAAACAACTCAGCTACAGAGGATGTGAACAGGTGAACAGGTAGAGAGGAAAAGCAGGTAAAGATGCGGGGGAGGGGCTTTGGCTTCAGACTCTGTCAGAGAGATGGAAACACGGGCGTCAGATTCAGACGCAGCTTTCACTGCAGGAGTTGAACCAGAGACTTTCTCTGGGATAATATTATGAACTCAAACATGGAAACATGATTACCATGTAGAACTCTTCAAAATAATAAACCTGGTCTCTCCACATTCTTTGGGTCTACCATGCATTGATGCACACATTGCTCCATGCAGCGATCAGACCATAACTTTAGCTCGTAGCTCCGCCCATACGCGACCGCGGTGTCAGGCTTTAAAGAGCATAATTTCTAAGAGGCGGGGCGCACCCCCAACAACAGGTTAGATGACAGAGGCGATTGGGCGTCTCTACCTGGTGCGTTCACGGAGATTGTGTACATAAGACTCCAACAGCCGCACAGCCTAACGTAGTCCGCTAATATATATTCATGAGATATTCATGGCAGCACTGGTCCCGCTGAGTTTTTTTTTTGCCGCCCGTTCCCGCCCGCAGTACAATTCAAACCGCCCAATCCCGCGAGATTTGGGTTGGGTCCCGCGGGACCCGGCGGGACCCAATTCCAATGCAGCCCTCTAAAGTGAGGCAAACAGCGAGGGACCTCTCCTTCTGGATTAAATAGGATCGAACACTCTTTGCAACTTGAGATGCAGGAAGGAGAGTTCTTTTCCCATTTTGCCGTACTCCATTTGGCTGCTTGGCCAGACAGGAGGGAGGCCACATAGGCCACTTCAGCTTTGCCTGAATAAAAAGAAATTGGTTGCAAAGCAAAAAATATGGAACACTGGGTCAAAAACGGTCAAATTTTGCCTGGTTCTCCAGAAAACCTCTCTGGTGGGGACATGTGAGGGTTAGAACTAGGGAGGGAGTCAAGGTAGGCAGAGCTGGAGGAGGAGGAGAAACAGTTACTTAACTTAAACATTGAGCAATGTCATGAAAACAGTTTGTTAGTTCAGAAAGGTGACTTTCCGTGCACAAGTAAGAAACTCATGTGCAGCATACCAGTTGACCAAAGCTTGTGTATCCCCATCGCCAAAACAAAACCACATGACTTTAGAACCTGTTTCAGGTTGAGTTAAGTAAGGGTTAATGGCCGACGAAGTGTGCGGTTATTACTTTTTAACGCACGACGTGGAAGCCTGAACCGTCCGACGCGAAGTGCGTTATAAAGTAATAACCGCACACTTCGAAGGCCATTAACCCGGTTATACCATGGTCACTTACAAAAGCAATACATATTAACCAGGTTTTAGTCCTTAATTCTTGTTTTTTTTTTCGATTTGGATCGCTTTTCTCACAAAAAGCGGACTATATGTTACGTGATGCGGCGCTATGCGCCGTGATGCGCCGCGTCACATAACATATAGTCCGCGTCGCACAGCACCACCGCTGCAGTCAAGATTTGGCGATATATATATGCTGATCGTCCCGATGGGTTGAATAAAGCATCATTTCAAAGAGAAAGTTCACCTCTTACCGCTTGTTTTTGTCCAAATTATGAAGCAAAAGTTGTTTTAAAGAAGCTGGCGCAGTGATACAAAACATTTTAGCTGACCGGAACTTCTTTTTTCATCGTGTGGTTATCAAGTTTTAATGCATACTCAGCAGCCAATCAGAATCGAGTATTCAAGCGGACCATGGTATAAGTTAGGTTAACAGTTCACTGCCATTTGCACATGTAAAACAAGTACATTGGCATTTTTCTTTGGCAGCTCTTAAGTCAGTGTGAATTAATGAAGGACAACAAACAACTAACAAGGATTAAAAATTAAAATGAGTAGCAAAATGTAAGAAAGAGAAGAGTAAAAAATATGAATGACTTGTAGAGAGAAATAATGCACTCACACGTTGTTGCAGTGTCCCAACCTTTTCATTATTGCACTTTTTTATCATGTTTCTGACATATCGGGTTGTTAATTTTTCCTTGTTTATTGCACTTATTGTCCCGGCTGGTTAGCATATTGTGTGGTTCAGTTCAGTCCAGTCTCCCCTCTCTTATGTCCTGTGCTAGCATTCTGACTGCAGCTGGGAAGAAGCTGCTGTGAAAGCTTGTGTTGTGTGCATGGATCCTTTCAGCACTGCAGTGTCTGAGCTTCTGGCCTGAGTCCACACACTAGATCAATGCGTGGGCAGGGTGGTGTCTTTCCCTGATGATCTTCCCCGCTCTCCTCCTACTGCGTTCTCTGTAGATAGTCTCATTGATAAGGCAACCAAGGATTTTTCCTGCTGTGTTGATGACCCTTTGCTGCATATTCTTCTCTTTCATGGTGGTGTTTCCAAACCAAGCTGGTGAGGATGCTTTCTACAAGCCTTCTGAAGCCTTGGTTGAGAGTCTGGCACTTGACTCTGGCCTTCTTCAGCAGCCTGATGAAGTACAGTCTCTGCTTTCTTCACTGTGACAACAGTGTTTCTTTCCCAGCACAGGTTGTCTGTGATCTGCAGACCCAGGAACCGGTGACAGTTTGTCTGCTCCACCATGGTCCCGTTAATGGTGAGCGGCTGATGTGGCTGGGCTTTCCTTCTCTAATCCACAATTATGTTTTTAGTTTTCTCCATATTAAAAACAAGGTCATTGTCCTCACCGTAGATGGTGATCTTGTTTACCACTTCTCTGTATGCAGACTCATCCCCTCCCTCTGATGAGACCAAGGACTGTTGTGTTGTCTGCATACTTAATTAATGATGATGTTGGTGTCCAGGGAGGTGCAGTCGGAGGTATATAGTGAAAAAAGCTTTGTACTGAGGCAGCACCCCTGTGGTGTCCTGTGCTGACTGCAGAGACCTTCTTTCCCATCCTCACATGTGGTCTGTCCGGAAAGAAGTCCAGTATCCAGTTTTGGGTGGGTGAGGCACTCCCAGTTTGGCAAGATTGGCAGTCAGCTTCCAGGGCCTGATGGTATGAAAGGCAGAGCTGTAGTCAAAGAACAGTAACTGAGCATATCTTTCTTAGTGTCCAGATGTTGTAGGGTTGAGTGAAGTGCCAGGGCCACTGCGTCTCCTGCTGATCTGTTGGGGCGGTGGGCAAAATGATAGGGGTCTACTGATATGTTGACCAAGGAGTTGATATGTGTTAGTACCAGCTTTTCCAGACATTTCATTGCTGCACAAGTGGGAGCCACGGGTCTCAGGTCGTTCATCATTGCGATGTTTGTTTTCTTTGGGACTGGCACATCCCACTCTCTTCCTCTTTACTGTCCGAACGAGAAAAAGGTATACAAACATAATCAATATAAATAAAGTTTAGCCTCAAATACAAAGGGGGTTTATGCAAATATACACCTTGTGTGTCAGAAGATTTATATTGTAACAGTAAAATCTGCCTTCAGCTCTTAAATAGTTGATCAGCTGCTGGATAGGAGAAGTTAGAAGAAAAAAAAAACAACATTTTCCAGAGTTTCAGTTTATTTCAAGCTCATCTTCCACAGGGGGTTTGAGGACCATCATGGTCTGACTGTGAGCTGCTGCTTCTCTGTGAGATGCATTTCTGCACGGAGAAAAGGATGTACCCACTCCTGCAGCCTGTAGTGCGGCAGCCCCGGAGAGCATGAGCTGCAGGAAGCTCAGATGAAGAGCTACAGCCGTGGTTGATTCCTCAGGTATCAGTGCATAGATGCTCGATGATCATCTGCAGACAGACAGATCTGTGTATGTACACTGCGGGACAGGTCACAACAAACTGATGAGAATGTGTCTGTCTGCACAAGTTGGGAACTTCAACTCTGAAGTAACACTTTGTGTGTTTCCATGGCAATAATGAAGCCCTCTCACCTCCTGCAGGACATTCTGATGAAGTGGAGCGAAGGACAAAGTGTCACAGGTGAGCTCCTCACAAACCTGACTGTTTGCCTGCATGTGGGGGCAGAGGCGTGTGCCAACAGGCAATGACAACACTTAGATATATACAGTAAGCAGTGTTTTCAGGGGTCTGTGGTAGACTAAGGACAGAGCAAACAGATCGAGGTTTGGTATGTTTTTGTTTTCAGTATGATGTAGGGTTTTGGTGGAATACTTAAATAATATCAGGTTGATGGATAAAAATCACTTTTAGAGCCTCTTGGAATAATAAACCTTTCACAGGATTTAAAATGGCTGATTCCTTTGTCACGAGAAAGCAAGAGACTCATGCTGGGAGACAGGCAGCCAGAATTACTCTCACTGTTTTATCCCCGCTGGTTGCTGAGGCAACCAGCCAGCTTTGTTACCAGAGGTGTGACCTCGGCAGGGGGTGTAAATGACAAAGCTACCATCAAGAAAAGTTTCTCAGAATTTCTTCTTTAGCATCTCTAAAGGCCTGTACACACCGGGACGAATATTCGCCTGGCGTTATTCGCCAGCGTTTTTCGCCACGTTTTTGTGTTCACACCCAGGCGATTTTCGCTGACGACGAGCCAGGCCAACATGCAATTTAATTCCCTGACATTAGATGGCGCTTAATGTCAAACAGAAATATTCCTGTACACAAGGTGGTTTTCACTCAGAAGAAGAGAGCCAGTATTTACTCGTTCGTCAGAATAAAAAAAAGAAAACATGAATATTTCAAGCACCAGTAGCTCCAGCTCCAGTTCCAATAATGAAGAAATTATTGTTCCGTTGATGATGAAAGACGCCGGAAAAGACGCCGATTTTGGGTACACCCCATAGTTACGAGAAGAGAAGCACATGGTAAGTTTTATCGACTGGTACAAGAGCTGAAAATGTATCATGAGCGTTTTCGGGGATATTTTAGAATGTCCGTCATTATTTCTTTGCGGCAGTGTAGCCGCTACTTGGCGTCTATCTTCTTTGCTGGTATGTGTGCTCAGAAAGGCAGTTTTGTGTTTGGGCGCCCCCAAGTTGTGTTTTACTGTAACTTCAGAAGCTACAGACACGTGAGCAATAGCGCCATTCTCATTGGTCGAATAGATTTCGACGCGAGGCGTCAAAAAAAAAAAACGAACCCGAGGCGTTTTTTTTTTTTGACGCGTGGCGTTTTTTCGCGTCGGTGTGCACACTCACATTGGTGCCCTTTGTTTAGTCATGAGGCGAATTTTTCGCCGGCGAAATTCGTCCCGGTGTGTACGGGCCTTAAGTCTGTCTGTGGTTAAAATCAGAAAACTTGGATAAAATAAATATAAATAAACAGGCACAGAGAGATCCACAGAAACTGAACTCAATCATGAATCACTCCATTTTTTTATGTCTGATTTATTGTAATGTCAGAGTTGAAGATGAATATTGCCTTGTTGTTTTTGTAAAGACTTTATTAGAAAGAAACATTTAAAAATGAGTTAAACATTATTTCAGAACAGACTATGTTCTGAGCATCATCAGATGTCTTCAGGTCATCCTGAACTGAGGAAGCAGAGGATGGATGTTAAAGTAGTTGCTGTTTTCAACTCCAGTCTGTGTTTCCACAGAAAAAAAGGAGAAACTCAGAAATAAAAAGAGCAGATGCTGCGACAAAAATTCCACCCTAAATAAAGTCATATTTCCACTTGTTCCATTGACAGATTTCAAAGGCCTTTTTAAATGTTTTTGTCTAAAAACAAGTTGCTAACTTATTCATTTTGTCATACACCCAGACACACATTCCCAGGGGCAGCTTTTAATGCGTGCTTTGCAAGCACTGATGCACATCCTGTGTATACACTGTTGTGTGTTTGTGTGCGTCTAACGGTGTGTAGAGAAATGCTAAGGTGCAAAGTCTCAAGCCAACATACACAGGCTTCAAGGTACAGATGCTAATCTCTGCTTTACATGATCTATTTCTGTGCTCATCCGGAAACAACCCCACAAATGCATACTCAATGGTAACAATCCAGACACTCACAAAGACACACACACACACAAACAGACATACACAGGTGCATATGCAGACACAGAAAATATGTGACTAGAACTTGAACCAGGAACTTTTTTCCTTTAAGGGAACAGTGGTGTTCTGTAGACAGGAAACTCATCACAACATAACGTCACAATAACATCAGTGATGCGACCTCTGAACTTATAGCAGCTCCACAATTATCTCTGATGTTGTGATGAGGAGAAACATCAACTCTGTTGAAATCCTGATGGGTTTAGGTGATACCAGGCTACAGCTTGTTGATCAACATTTAGAAACACGTAAGCTGTTTTCTGATATCTTCAGCATTTTCATCTTTTTGTTTTATGTTCACAATAACAGATGCAGATTTTTCATCACAGTTGAACATTTTGTAGTAAAACCTGACTCTGCTTCTAGACAAGGCACACAGTCTTCCCCCCTTCTATCTGATTCTATGAATTTCTGGAGGCAAGAGGTCAGGTGTGTCTTAAGTGTATCTCAATTTGTCTTAAGTGAGTTTAAGTGTTAAGTGTGTCTTGGGTTTTTATCTAATGTGTCTCAGGTCTCTCTCAAGTGTCTCATATTTTTGAGTTTCAGTTGTGTTTTAAGTTGGGTGTGTCTCAGGTTTCTGAAGTTGAACTTGCTTGTATGTGTAGTGCACTCAGGTGTGTCTCTCAGAAAAGTGCTAGCATTACAATTAGCATCATCAACTGAATCAGAAACACACTGCTTGAGATGCTAATAATGCTAACTATGATAGTCATGCTAAAGTGGTGAAAAGTGCTGGCATTGCGATCAGCATCATCAACTGACTATGCTAGTTATGCTTATGTGGCTAAAGGTGGTCAGTGAAACTTCTGTGGACATTGTAGACTTAAGCTGGCAGCACGTGTGTGAAGGTTTCGTGAGAATCGCACAGACAAAAATGTCGTTTTCCCATATTGTCGAGAAACACAAAAATCGACAAATTTCAGACTTTGCCACAAAATGGCCGCCAAGCCATAGGTCATTTGGACATGCCTTAATAATTTCCAAACTTCCTTTGGATATCCGTGACACTTTTGTTTTAGTTTCGACATTGTATTTTGAAGTATATATTTTTTGGCCCCTTAAGTGATTTTCGGCCCATCCATTTTTCCTTTTTTACAGTATCTCTTGCTGTGATGTAATCATTTAGGGTGGGGGTGGGGGTGTCTATGGAGTTAATTCTGTCTCAATAATCAGAAATACACGCAAACTGTTTCACAAATATATATTTATGCAAACGTAATATAAATTTATGAATGTTTTGTGAATCTCTCTGTATTTGCGAGAGAAATGCTTGTGGTGAAAATCAAAACTCTTTTAACATGCCAGGTCAACAAATGTCATCATTGGCTAATGAATCTGTCCATTAAATTCATCAGCCAATCAGACGTGTTTGTTTCCGCCAATCGTATGAATCTGTGTATCATTCGTTTATCTGTTTTTCCAACTAAAACCAACAATAAAAACAAAAACAAAAAAAGACTGCTTTATTTCATTATTAATTTCTGGGGGGAAAAAAAACAGAAAAACATAAAATGGATTGTATTTTTATTTTCACATTTACGTGTATTCATTTACAGTCACCTGGAAGTTGTTTAGTGGATGTATGAGCTAATGCAGGATGCTAAGCTAAGTGCCCTTGGTGTCCTAGCTGTGTACACATTTCTGTGACTTTTCACACATGTGGCGGGGGTCAAATTTTCGCTCAAAGGCACAGAAATTTGTTCAACTGTGAAAACAATGTGGTAAACAGGTAAAAGAAAAGAAAATGCCATTAAAAGCCACTCAAAAAAGGTACGTTTTAATTGACATTTAAAGCGTGTAAGGTCAGAAATTATGGGCAGTTCTGCAGGAATGTTATTCCATAACTGAGGGGCCGGCTATGGAAAAAGCACCGTCACCTCAGTGTTTCTGTTGTGTTGAGTGTGTGTTTAGTACACTTAGGTGTTTCTTGGCTGTGTCTTCGGTATACTCCCAAGGCATTTTTAGGTGGGTGTGCCTTTGTTAATATTCTTAAAGAAGGAGATTTATTATGAAAATACAGGAATAGCCAAAAATCTGTTTTGGGTGGGGCAATCCTCCATGTAATATAAATTAAAGTGAAAGAATGTTTCTTTACATCCTGCTGCCAACAGTTATGAGTATCTCATAAAATTGGTTTCTGCTCTTTGAAATTGATGGTTTGGGGTGCGCTATATAGGTTTTTTGTGTGGAGAATATTTGACAATGCAAAGACGTCCAAAAAGAAAAGAATGATGCTGGTTTTTGCAGTTTGGAGCAAGGCTTGTACTCATAAATAACACTGTGCATGTCCCAACACTTGTGAATTAACACACATACAGCATAAAAAGCTCATTTTAGCCTCTTAGCAGAGAAACATGTGGAACACATAGCAGACAAGGAACAGGTTCCTTTTCAACTGTGGCAAAAAAAAGCCTCTAAAAGTCAGGCATGGACATAGAAGGAAGCTGCTTTTCCTCATAAAATAAGGCGAAGTTACAAACAGAGGGACAGATGGAGAGGTGGGAACCATGGTAACCTCTGAACTAGTACTGTACATTCAGAGCAGAAAAGTAGTACAAAACAATCAGAGCTTTTGAATTAGCTGAAGGAAAGCAGGAAACGTCGCTGCAAGAATGCACCGAGAGAAGAGCCTTGAGCTAAAGAGAAAGCACTGTTATGTTTCCATGGAGACTACTGCTTGGAGCATGGGTTGCAAGCTGCGCCCTTGACAGTATCTCACGGAGAACAACTTCTGCATGTACACGCAAACACACACATCAACACACACAGGACGTCTGCTGATGATCAGCTGCGTGCATGTGTGTGCGATAACATAGCACCAGAATTTGAATAGCATTATGGGATATAAATGCTGCAGAGACATGAGCGGGTAGATTGGTTCCTGTTTCCTCTAGGTTACCAGAAGTCCACCAGCTTCTTTGTGTGTGCATTTAAATTGCATGAAAAGCAGTGTGTTTGTATGCATGTGTGTGTATGTGTGTGCGCATGCATTTATGTACACGTGGGTGTTTGTACATGCGTGTGTGTGTGGGCTTCAGGGTACGAAGCAACACAATAAAGAACTTGGGTTTTGCTTTCGTGTCTGTTGCCTCTGCATGCTGCAGATTTCCTGTGTGTCAGTAAATAAGTGTTTGCTCAGACTGCTGTGCTGCTGGCACACTGATGTGTGCACATGTCAGGCACAGGCTGTGTGTCGGACTTATTCAAGCTGCTCTCAACTCTGCAATGAGCCAGAATGACGTAGTGGAAGCTCAGATTTCTTATGTGTTCTGACCAAAAGGTCTACCTTCAGTCTTGGCTGGAAAGGTCCCTCAGAGGAGTTGCAGCTCTACCAGCTGATCTGTCCCAGAGCCATGCAGAAAACCACAGGATGTCTGTGGACACAGAGATGAAGGGATGATTGAACAGCAAAGGAGGTTTTTTCTTCCACAAATTTTGCTCCAATCTGCAGCTTCTGTAAGACCCTATCGTAACAGGACTTTTCATTGTAATATTATTGACTTCAGGGCTCCAGACTGCGACCAAATGGTCGCATTTTGCGACCAAAATTTGAGAGTGTGCGACTGAATTTTACATCCAGTCGCACATGTAAATTTGTAAATTTGCCTCCCCCACCCTCCGTGTTTTTTAAACATTAAACGTGGAAGGAGCACGTCAATGATCAATGAAATAATCAATGAGACGCGGGCACACACTCGCGTTTCATGCCTGAGTGATGCCTGTCTGTGATTCGGCCAATGCATGTGAGAAGAATAGGGAAAGCCACTGTAGGTGGCTAAAATGCGTGGAGGGGGAGGGGCCCAGAGATAATCGAGCGCGCGTTAACATCTGTGGGAAGGAAACAGAGACAAATATCCTCACAACCTGATATGTGCGTTTGAGCTATGAGCAACTGAACTATTCATTCGTTCTTCCAACCTGCGGCTAGTGTACCAGTGCCAGAGTCTACAGCAGAGGTCTCAAACTCGCGGCCCGCGGGCTATTTGCCGCCCCCAAGATGATATTTTGCGGCCCCCGCCTTAATATGAAAGTTTAATGTTAATGCGTCCCGCCAGTTTGTATGAATGAGACTTTTTCATTGTCTGACGGCCCCCTCCCTGGACCACAATACGGAGTTCCTTACTTTCCTTTTTAGAACATATTTATTTGCTCGTAATTTTCTACATACATGCAGTCCGTGCTGAACTTTTCTCTGGGCCGCACCGACCCGGAGGAGGGTTAAGGGTATGGCTACGGTTAGGCGCGCGGCGGCGAATCAACCCCGACCAAACGGTTCTCGTGCGCGGCTGTCTCTGCAGCATACCAATCCCGCAGGAGATGGTCAGCTGAGGAGAATAAATGTCCCACACCTACATGCGTGACAGCTAACGGGGCTTTAACTTTAAACACGAGCGAGAAACAACAAGATTTAGTCTTGTTTAGTCTTAGACGCACTTAAAACACGTGGAAAAATGCAACGATAGACGTGTTTGGGATGAACCAGCACCTCGCCTGGATCATTGGTGGAGACGGGGGTGGGGGGGATGAAGGCGAAGCTGCAGCGAGGCTGAGGGAGAACAGGAACATTAACATTCAATTTAGTTTTAGTATGCCTCTCCCCTTAGTATGTCTGTGTTATATCTTTTATATTTATTTGAATGTTTTGTAATGTATGTAGCCTTTTTTTAATCAGTTGGTATTTTAAATTATTTTTAATTGATCACTCAACTACAAAAACCATCAGGACACATGTCCCATAATGCATTGTTTTGTAGTCATCAGGGCAGCTTTCAGTCAGTTCAGTACTAAATTTGCAGCTGTGTTCGCTCAGGTTGGGGTCTTGCTCCCACCCCTTTCTGGTGACATTTTTGTGATGATTGACAGGTGATGTTGGAGCAAAAACAAAAACATATGTCTCACACCAGGTGATCTGCGCAGCGTTGAGTCCACCTGGGTGATCTCAAACACGCTTATTGTGCATCTTGGCTGCACTTATTTGGTGTCACCATGAATTTCCATCCGTTTTGTTTACTATTTTAGTATTGTCATGACAGTGATGGTGCTGTCAGTTTACCTTCTGCTGTCAGTTTACCTTGTTGTTGCATCTTCAAAAGTGCAGAATAAAATGTGACACTGAATTAGAAACAGCACATTGTAATTTCTGCATCTATTATTAAAGTATTTATTAGTAATACAGTGGAAATTAGTAGATTTGGTTAGCATGTTGATTTACGGTATGTGCCCCTAAATTTTCTGGTTGTGCCCCTAAAATTTTGAGTTGGGGGCCACAGTGCCCCTAGTGAAAAAAGTTAGTCTGGAGCCCTGGACTTATCACTTGTAATATTTTTCTGTTTTTTATTTTGGTTTTGAAGTGAGACCTTTTCTTCTGTCCTAGCGGCTGGATAGTTCAGTTGGCTAGGTGTAGGACTTTCACGCAGGGTTCACTTCCCAGGACGTGCACTGTGGTTTCTTAGGCAAGACCCGTCACACTGAGATATGTAGGCTAGAAAGGCCATATTGGATATCTTGAGATGCCTGTTTACTGCTCTGCTACAAATGCACAAACATAGCTGGAGTAAAATGATTACCGTCGGCTGATAAAGAAGGACTTATGGAAAACATTTTAGGAAGATCTGGGGGAGTTTACTCTCAGTACTGAATGTTGAGGCTGACCTTGTAGTCTATTCAAAGTTAACACAGGTTTCCAGGTTTTCTGGCAAGACCACCTATCTTTTCTGTTTTATGGAGGATACTTAGTATTTGTGAATGTTTGACTCAAATCAGTCCAGAAGATCCGCTGGTAAGTAGATTACTAAGTAGTGGCGATCAGTAGTGGTGAGCGAAGAGGGAAGAGCCCAGCGCCGAATTCCCCCGTTTGGTGGGCGGAGAGGGACATGTGGCACATGGAAACCTGCCTGCCTGGTTTTGTGCAGGTGCCCTGCGGCGGTGCATCGCGACGGGCTCTGGTTTGATAAGCCCCAGCCGCCATGTGTTTTAAGACGAACGCCCCCTGGAACTCGCTGCACTGGGGCCATGGACTGAAGTGTTCACTGTGCCCTCTCTCCTGTCCGCGAGTTCCCCCGGTCTGGCGCACCGTTGCCAGTCTGCTCAGATCACATTGCCCTAGGCGGGAACTGGCCCATATACAACAGGGGCAACAATGACAAATCCACACCCGACCCGGTTACAAACATGGACATCAAGGGGTCTAACAGTTTATATAAATCTTAGTCTGTGAATAGAATTGCATAAAATTACAACCATGCATCAGGTATACATTGTGTTTCCTATAAATAACATTTATTTATAGAAAAGTTTGAAATATTGTTTATCTGTTGCACTTTGTACAACACATTAAACCATTGATACCACTTCCTCGGTCTTATTTTTGTGATGATCAGTTTTTTTCCATTTAAAATCAGACCAAAATTGAGCTTTTTATTGTCATTTTGCTGTAACTGCCAAGCTGTTTCTCATTGTTTACTGAAACATCCAATATGGCGTAGCTCTTTTCGTATCTTGCGGAATGGTAACAGACTAGCAATATAACTTCTTGCTGCTGCCTATCTGGATCTCCCTGTGCCTTGAAGATACAGGGTTGTGTCAGGAAGGGCATCCGGCGTAAAAAAGTTCTCTGCCACACCACCTGTGCGAATCACTGAAAGCTGATTCGCTGTAGTAGCCCCTAACAGAATAAATTGAAAGGTGGAAAACCCTTTCATCTGTTCTCCTTTCACCTCTTTTTCTTCCTTTATCATCATTCTGTTCTTCTATTCTGGCTCATTTCTCCTACTTATCTCTGTCTCTTTAATTTCTGTTTTATGTAAGACCATTGTGATCCATTTGGACATCATCTCACAACTGATTATCCCGACTTTAGATTATGGTGACATAATTTATCAAAACACCACTCTCACTAACCTCTGACCACTGAATGTTATTTATAACAGCTTGTGTAGGTTTATTCTCCGTTGTCCGTTTAGAACTCACCACTGTCTAATGTATCAGCAACTGTCCTGGCTTCCCCCATCCTCCTGACATCAATTTCACTGACTATTGTACATCTTTAAATGTAGTAACCTCCGTTACCCAGAATATCTCAAACAATATCTAACTCCTTTTGAGTCATCTTATAATTTACGTCATGCAGATCAAATTTTTGTTGTTGTTCCAAGAGTTAAAAAAGAAATCATGAAAATATTCATTTTATTACAAGGCACCCTCTGACTGGAACAATCGTCCTCCATCCATTCGCTCTTTAACTTCATTCTTTGCATTTAAAAAGGCCTGTTTAGTACATCTTCAACACTCATGTTGAACTGTTTTTGATTTGATTTCTTTCCTGCTTTTTATTCCCTTACCTTAAACTAACTGTTAATAGGTGGAATCAATGTCTATGTTTGTTTGTGTGTGTGTGTGTGCCTGTTTGTTGCCTTGTATATTTTAAGTTCTTCATTGTTTTGACATATGTAAAGTTTGCTCAACTGTATCTGTCGGTGTTTGCTTGTTTCGTTGTATGTTGAGGACCCCCTTGAAAACGAGATGACACATCTCAAGGGGCTTATCCTTTGAACAAATAAATGGAAAATTTGGCAACCTGTCCTACACTCGCACACACATCTTCTGCTTCTCAAACATCTCCATCCTTTTTAATCCTTTCTGTTCTATTCCTGTCATTTAATTCTTACTTTTCCTCCAGCAGTCTTTTTTTCCCCTAAAATGTCTGTTCTTTTTGTTCCTTTTTCCTTCCCAGTTCTCCTCATCAGCCTTTCAGAACTTGTACCTTCAGTTCTTCACTTCTACTACCTCCCCCAGTCATCTGTCAATGATGGGCGGGTGTCTTGCTTTGGTGATGTAGCTTCCTGTCAGAAACCAAAGTGACAGAGAGTAGCCCATGTCAGAGGCCTTGTCGCTACGCTTGATCAGGTAGTGGCAGTCTTTTCTCCCGCATTCCTAACACAGGACAAATGGAAAGGGTAGGGGCAGGACAAAATGCTTGAAGATTGGGTGGGTGGGTGTGTGGGGAAAGTCAATGTTGTGGGTTTCTGGCAGAAAGAATACAGCAGGTGCTTCAGTGTGAAGCACTACGGTTAAGGGCCACCCGGATATTTCTGTGTTTGGCCGTGTGTGACATCATTTCCTGCTCTTTTAGCAGAGCCAGCAGGCATCTTGGGGGCATAACCAGCCTCCAGGAGCATTTCTCACAACATTATTTTCACATTTTTATATCAAGAAGCAGCTCTGAGAAGTGCAGTTAGTTTTCCTTACTTTGGTGTGGTGGTGAAGAGGGAAGGCAGTGGCATGATGGGAAGAAAAAGGTGGAGAAGCTGAAAAGCTTTACTCTGATAAGGGTCTGTGATGTCACAGTTGTTTGGTAAACAACTAGTGGCAGCAGTTTAGCTCAGGCGGTAGAGCAGGTCGTCTAACAGCCGAAGGGTTGGCGGTTTGATCCCCGCTCTCCCCAGCCAGCTGTCGTCTTCCGAGCGTGGCTAGTCTGCAGCTCACCGGTCCCCCCAGGGGATGGGTCAAATGCGGAGAACAATTTCCCCATTGTGGGATTAAGAAAGTACAATTTATTTATTTTATTTAAACAATTCACCAAAGCATATCTGTTGATTCATCAGGTAGAAAGGAGTGTTCTTTTAAGTCTTTTTTGTAAGCATCTCTAGAAGTGAGAGAGTGGTCATTGGTGCAGATTTCAATGGAAATGTTGGTGCAGGAAACAGAGGTGATGAGGAGGTGATGGGCAGATTTGGTATCCAGGAGAGGAACATAGAAGGACAGATGGTGGTTGGTTTAGCAAAAAAGATGGAAATTGTTTTAGTGAATATGTTCTTTGAGAAGAGGCAGGAACACAGGGTGACCTATAAGAGTGGAGTTAGAAGCACATAGATAGACTACATCTGGTGTAATCTGAAGGAGATCAGTGACTGCAAAGTAGTGGTATAGAGTGTTTCCAGACAGCTAAGGATTGTGGTGTGTAGGATGACTCTGGTGATGAAGAGGGTGAAGAAAGGGCAAAGGCAGAGAAGAGGACAATCTGGTGGAACCTGATAAAAGAAGAATGTTGCAGGACTTTTAAGAAGCAGTGGTAACAGGCTCTGGGTGGTCAGGAGGTACTCCCAGATGACTGGATAAGTACAGCTGATGAGATCAGGGAGACAGGTAGGTGTGTACTTGGTGTGTCACCAGGAAAGCAAGTTGATGAGGAGACTTGGTGGTGGAATGAGGAGGTGCGGGAGTGTATACGGAGTAAGAGACTAGCTAAGAAGACAAGGGACACTGAGAGGACTGAGGAGAGTGGACAGGAGTACGGGGAGATGCAGTGTAAGGTGAAAGTAGAAGGGTCAAAGGTCAAACAAAGGGCTTATGATAAGGCTGACCTATAAAGATTAGCAAGACAGAGAGACAGATTGGAAGACCATGCAGCAGGTCAGGGTGATTAAGGATAGGGATGGTAATGTATTGACAGGTGTCAGTAGGGTCATGGAAAGATGGAGAGAATACTTTGAAGAGTTAATGTATGAAGAAAATGAGAGAACCAAAAAATAAAAGAGGTGACTGTTGAGGAACAGGAAGTTAAAGTGAGCCCCATATGGTTTAAAGGTGGGCAGAAAATGTGTACCCTGAATGGGTTTGTCTGCAGTTTCCGTGGTAGCCCCATCTGTGTTTGCCCATGGTGGCTTAAGAGGGAACTCGGTAGTGAACATTTGTGAGCAGCAGGATGGTTTCATGCCAAGAAAGAGCCCTAAAGATTGTGACACAGGCACATAAAGGTATCACATTTTCTGTATTTTACACCCTGTGAGGTGAAGAGGTCCTATGTTTTCCTTTTATTTTAGTGTATGTGTGCATTTCGTGTATTTGTGTACCGGGGACGCCGCTGACGTCACCCCTCACAGCTGATGCGATCAGCTGGGGTGGGTTAACTCATGGCATGGCTTCCGGGATAAAAAGAGACACACAAGGTGGGCTGGAGGCCTAAGGAGAATGAGAAACTCTATCAAAACGGAAAGGGAGACTAAGAGGGCCCTTCCAAGGAGCAAGCACCCACGGATTACCCCGGAAACCGACCAACGGGAGTTACAGAGGAGGACCTTTCCAAATTCTGCCGCAGGGATTATTATTAATTTCTTTTGGGGATGGATGTGGCTGGAAAGTGACCAAGAGCAAAATTAGACTCCCTGATGGTAACCCGAAGGATGGGGTGAGATCATTTCAGTTTTTCTTTTTCTTTTGACTTTTTGGGACTTTGGGATTCTTAAGTTGGGGCGCTTCCGCGCTTACAGGTGGAGGACGCTATACGGACAATAGGGTGTCATTGTAAACGCATGCACAGACCTATAATGTAAATATCGGGAGCACGATTCATGGAGTGTGACTGGGATGTATGAATTATGATGGGTTAAAGAGCAAATCTTGATTTAATTGGTTGTTTATTCACTCATTTGTGTTCAACCCGCGACAATTATCGTAAGACTCTAAATGATTTGTAGAGTGTTACAAGATGCAATACATTCTTTGAGGGTGTTGTTGATAGAGAATACCAGAAAAGGTCAGAGAGAGCTACACTGTCTTTCTAGATCTGGAGAAAGCTTATGATGGAATGTCCAGAGAGGAACTGTGGAATTAAGTCTGGAGTGACAGAGAAGTATATTAGAGCAGTGCAGGACATGTGTGAGGGCTGGAAGACAGGGTTGAGTGAGGGGTGCTGTAGGGGTGACAGAGGAGTTCATGGTGGAGGTGGGATTACATCAGGGATCAGCTCTGAGCTACTTCCTGTTTGCAGTGGTGATGGACAGACTGACAGATTAGGTTAGACAGAGACCGTGGACTATGATGTTTGCTGACGATATTGTGATTTGTAGTGAGAGCAGAGAACAGGTGGAGGGGATGCTAAAGAGGTGGAGGTTTGTCCTGGAAAGGAGAGGAATGAAGGTTAGCTGCAGTAAGACGGAGAACATGTGTGTGATTGAGGAAGACCACAGAGGAGGTTTCTGGATGCAGACTGGTAGAGTCGGGGATGCAGAAGACAGGGTTAGATGGAGGAAGCTGATTGGCTGTGGGGACCCCTGAAGGAAAAAGAAAAAAGTAATGAGGACCTTTCAGGGAATGCTGGTGGCTAATAGTTCCTCCCCATAAAAAACCCTGTTTTCTCTGTTTTCTGCATTTTTAACATGCTAGTAAGATAACATAAAACCCTTGAAACTCTTTCTGGTGAAAAAGTTTCTTGGAGCAAGACATTGTCTGAAGCATGCATTTATGCCTCTGAAAGGCTGTGCAGCTTCTACTCGCATGTCTTCTCTCCTGCACACGTTCTGCTTTCATCATAAAATCCTGTTCTCCTGTTGCAAACTATGAAATTGACATCCCTACTAAAATGGGGATTGAAATTCCTCCTGCAGCCTCTGGGATTAGCTGCTGCAGCAGCAAGCCATCTCCCAAGCTAACTCCATATGCATGGCATTAAGAGTGATCGGCTCCACACTAGCTCTCCTCCTCAGAGTTGGAAGCTTAAAGCTAGTTAAGCTGAGTAGCACCTTGTCCTTCAAATTATGAAAGATTAGCATATGTTAGAGATAGTTTGCTCTCAGAGCAGTGTAGCAGGCAGTAAGTCTGACCATAGAAGTTTATTGATGTCTGTCTCCTCTACAGGGATAAGTGAAAAGAATTTAGATCATTTTCTTCTAATATTTCCTGGATCATTTATGGAAATAAGATTGCCCCTTCTTCTCACTGAGGTGCTCTAGAATTAAATTTTAGATGCTGGTAGGACTTGAACTGTCACTTGTGTCAAAATTCCCATTTCCCCCTCTGTTAACAGAAGAAAACCCAGTCAGACGTTATTGGTACCAGAGCAGGTTTCTTACTGGGAGTTTGAAGAGCAGAAGTTTTTCAGGCTGAAAAGGGTTTAAAGGCTCACACACCTGTGGAATCATCTTTCATCTCCTGAACAGAAGCAGGAACTTTCCAGACTGACTCTTGCTGCACTGACATAATGGAAAAGCTGCACTAACATTCAAAAATGAAATACGGTAGATCCCCAGTCCCTGCCCCTATGATGTCATCATGCTGCTCAAAAAGGTTTGACTCCTGTCATTGTAAAATGTTTGAAGAAGTTTTTTTTTTAATATGCTTTATATAGACGTTGGGCGTGTTCAAACAAAAAGATAATTGTTGACTTGACCTTTGACCTGCAGGGAGGGAAGCATGGACTTCTCTCAGTAGCTTTGTGGAGGATAATGATGGGTAAAGGGGCTGCAATTTGGAGAAACCAGCTGACTGAACATTTCTGCTGTTTTTGTGAGCAGGTCTCCTGTCAAATTGAGCTGAGCATCATTTCTTTCTTTTCGGGATATTTGGCCATTTTCCTGCTGAATGTTACAGAGTTATGGAGGCTGCGGCGGCTGCTTGTGCCCAGACAGACCACTGCGCCTCGTGAGTTTGAAGTGACTGCAGGTCCTGACAAAGACTTGTCTATTTAGCCTATTTTTGGTCAGGGAGCACTGAACAATTAGACTCAACAACATCAGGATTTATAGTTTCTTAAAGGTATTTTTGTTTTTTTCTTCATTTTCTGTCAACTTTAAACTCTTACTATGTGAAACCCCTCGTACTATTCATCTTCCTTTAATCTTTTTCCAGTCTGTCTCTGACAGTAAATCCACTCTGTCTTCCCTCTCTCTGGTCCCTAAACCTTTCTCCTGGTTTAGTTCTCCTCTCTTTCTGTTTTCTTATTTTCTCCTCTAAACTTTTTTTTTTTTTCATTTTTCTCATCTATGTTTACTCATTTATTTCTCTTCTTCATCCTGCTTCCTTTTTTGCATCTTTCCATGATTGCTTTAGCATGTTCTTGTGAGTGGTAATTCTGTCTTCTGTGCAGCAGAAGCTGTCTTTAGATCCTCTGGCTTCTGTCGCTCCTGCAGCCGACCTCAGAGTTGCTCCTGCTGTCTCTGTGCGATGTGGAGGAGCTGCTGCAGACACACCGCCACTCCCCGTGTGGATGATGGGATTGGCCTGACAGCTCGCTGATTTCAGACTTCTCTCTTACCTTAAACTACAGAGGGAACAGAAGCAGCTGTCAGCCGCCGGTTCTGATGTTGGAATACTTTAATGCCATCAGGAAGTTTGCCCTCCATCTTTCTAATTCCCTCTAGATTTTAAACACAGAGCTCAGGGATACCAGGAATATTTATGCAAATGTATTCAGAATCTAGTTTCCTGCTGAAAAATGAAGTGTTCCTGTGTCATCAAAAATACCAATTGTTGCTGTGAAATCCTGACATGCAATATAGAGGAAGCAGCTGGAACAGAGAGAGGAGTGCAGAGACTGTGTTTTTCAGATGAGATCAATTGACTACTGAGACACTTGAGCTCAAGGGAAATGCTCACACTGATGTTGACCCATCAGAGATGGACTGTATGCAGTGGTGAGCTGCACTGTAATGCCTTCTGATCAATCTAACATTTGCTTGTGCTGTTTGAAAGGCTGACTATCCAATACCTTTTACTTGTGATGGCCAGTAAACATTTCATTTCATTACAAATATTTCTCTGGTTTGACATTATTTTTCTTCATTATACTCCTGAACAAGCAGATTCCTTCACACTGAGTCTCTTTAAAGACCAACTCCAATGAAAACCGTGTTTTTGGTGTTATTAACATGTTCATGTAGCATTTTCCTGATGATGAAGAACATGTAAAAGAAAGAATTAGATTAATACTGCATTTCTTAGTATTTCCTTATTCATATCGTGAATTAGGAGCAGAAGAAAAAAATGCTGTTTTAAAAAGCTTATAGTTGTTACCTACAGACTGCAATTGGAGGCCCACAAGCTTTCTGCTCTGCTTCCTTCCGATGCATCCAATGTCAGACAAATAAATCCATGTTTTCCCTGTCTGAGCTGGAATCTGGATCAAAAGGGTACGGCTGGATAGCTGATAGCAATATTGCTCGCAATTTTTGTTGCACCCGTTTAGTCTCACTGCCAGGCAGACGCACAATGAAAAGAATATGCTTTCACAGACATAGGGATGGGTACCGTGGCCCGGTATTGAACCAGCCCCGGGGCCACATTATTCAAGACTGCAGTATCAGATCTGACCTGAACGGTTCTGCTATCGGTAATGGAGAACGTACTTTTTCTTTTTTGTGTGTGTGTCCCACAAGCGTTATCTGCCATATTTAACTCACCAAGTCAGTCAATTTTCCGTTAATTAATGATGATATTAATTTCGGTATTCTCGTTGAAGAGGAGAGCTCTGTCTGTCTGTCTATTTGTGTGCACGGGGGGCGGGGCTGTTGTTCAAACAGCACGCGCCGCGCACACACACACAACAGGACAAGGCAGCGCACACACAATCAGTGGTGATCTCGTAGGGGACACGTGAGCGCCCTAGACTAAGAACACATGTTTCTGCGTAAAATGTATGAAGTTTGCCTACCATCCTGTCACCTTGCTGCTACGATGACCGTATGTTACGCTGTTTGTGCAGAACACGCTGGGGCAGCGGGAGGGGGGAGGTGTTGCACGCGGAGCATACAACAAACAGGTAGAGAGGCGGGGCTTAGATTCACCGCTTATGACTTAACTTAACTTGACTCTAGGGATGGGTATCGTTAAGGTTTTAACGATACTACTACTCTTACCGATACTGCTTATCGATCCGGTATTTTAACGGTACTCTTATCGATACTTTTTGAGGACGAAAAATAAATAAATAAATAACAAATTAAGAACATAAAGTGTTTTAGTTCCTCACTATGCAACAACATTGTTTTTTTATTTAACAAAACATTTTACTTTATACATGAGAATATTCCAGACAGGATATTTATTTAATTATTTAATCTAATTATTTTTATTCTTTATGAGCGTGATGTTTCCTTTGATCTTTTGTCCATTTTCCACAACCTTGAATAGACTTTTCTGTCTGTCAAACACCAGAGTTAAGTTAAGTTAAGTTAAATGATGGAAACAAATTCACTTTGATGCAGACTCCTTTCTGTTGTGCCAACTCCATTTATTTGTCTTTAAATCGAATAAACCCAATAAATGATATTAATTTTACGGATGACAACTATCATTAGTTATTAATTATTATTAGTATTAGGAAGCAGCTGATAGTTTGTCGCGGGTCTGGAATCATAAGCGGTGAGTCTAAGCCCCGCCCCTCTATCTGTATGTTGTATTCTCCGCGTGCAACGCCCCCCCACCCCCCCTCCCGCTGCCCCAGCGTGTTCTGCACAAACAGCACAACATACGGTCATCGTAGCAGCAAGGTGACAGCATGGTAGGCAAACTTCATACATTTTATGCAGAAACGTGTGTTCTTAGTCTAGGGCGCTCACGTGTCCCCTACGAGATCACCACTGATTGTGTGTGCGCTGCCTTGTCTTGTGTGTGTGTGCGCGCGCGGCGCGTGCTGTGTGAACAACAGCCCCGCCCCCCGTGCACACAAATAGACAGACAGAGCTCTCCTCTTCAACGAGAATACCGAAATTATCATCATCATTAATTAACGGAAATTGTATATTACAGAGCTGCTGCATAAATGTATTTCAGTCATACGAAAACTCTTGCAGTAGAATACATTTATTTTCACATACTTAATTTACATCTTAGTTGGCATTCACAAACTTTGATTGGCATAAGGCTCCGTACAATTCCATGAGATAACTTCCATAAACTTTAGGGTACAAAACCCCCCACGGAGCCCACAGGTGGAAGCCGGGGAGGAGGGTGGGGTGACGAAAGCGGCGCTGCGGTAAGAAAGAGAATGAACGCTGCACACCTGGACTTAAATAGGAAGCTGAACAGGTGAGTTAATTAACTACCGCCCTAGGGGGGGAAGAGACTGCCGAGTTTCCGGTGCCTGAAAGTGCGAATATCATTCGCTATTATGACAGCAAAGGTTTGTTTACTGTGGGACCCTTCTTTTTTCCGGTATTTTCAACACTACTGCGCATGCCCAAAGGATTTATTCCGACCGAAGGTGTGACCCATGGGAACGTTTGTTCTAATCGGAAAAAGGTTTTCTGGGCCCATGTGCACGGGTGAATTTTAACCCGACCATTGATCCAATCAAGATATTTTGCCTATGTAACCGCGGCTAATGTTAGTTCGTGCAAGGTTGGCTTCATTAGCTGTAGAGCTGATCAGGAAAACACATGCTGCTGTAGACATGGAATAGTCTCTTACATAATTGTCTGAATTATATAATTTGATGCAAAGTTGGCTTTAGGTGGTACAACAATGGCACAGACAGCACTGTAAGTGCAAGTGTGTGATAGTATGTGTTTGCTGCAAAGGTTTGATTGTTCCAAGTCCTTATCGTTCATAATCTCATCTGCAGCAGCGATCTCTGCCTTGGCTGCTCGTCTCTAATCTCCTTTTCTTCTTCCGGATTGATTTAAATTTAAGAGGACTGAGGAGCGGTTAATGGCCTTAACCTGAGTTCACCTGGCAGCTGCTTCTCAGCTGAAGTGTCTTTGGGGGGTTCTCCATGCAGATCCAGAAGGCAGCAGAGGCAGAGGAAGTTCAAGTAAGGAAAGACCCAGAATAAAAACACTCTGTTCAAATAACATTAGAGAAAGGTTAAGCTTTTTCTTTTCATTCTTATTAGTCTAATGAAGGCTGGACTTAAAAAAAAAAAGGATTATTATCAATAACAAAAGGAACATGCATTATTACAGCTCTGCAGAAACTTGTGAATTTCAAATAAAGATGTTTCCCAAAAAAGTAGCAAAGCCTGGAGTTATCTACACTGTTTGAGAATCACTTGATAACTTTTTAATGCCAGGAATAATTTATTACAACAGGGGGAATGTCACATGAATAGGAAGCAGAACGTGCTTCAAAATTGGCAAATCTTTGTTAAAATAAAAGCCTTACTTTTCTTTATCAAATCGCCAACTCATAAAACCACCATTACCGACAGAAAATCATTAAGTTAGAGGCTCTGATAGAGTTCAGAGATTACGACTATTTTATCGACAACTGTTTCGACTGCATAGTTATGAGAAAAACAAAAGCCACCTCTCCCCCAACCTTAAAGCATGGACGCCAGGACGACTCACTGGGACTAGCTGTCTCGTCTCCTGGTAGCAGCTTTGAAGTCCTGGAGTCCACGGACAAAAAGCTGCTTTCCCTTGACGGCCGGCTCGCACTTGGGGAGATTCTCCACAAGGAATTCCAGGCGCTACAGGAGGTGTTGGAGTTTAGCTAACAAGAAGTGGTCGAGTTAGCCGGAGAAGATCGAGAGGAGGCAGAGAAGATTAAACAGAGCAAGCAGCAGATCTTCTCGGACTATCAGATCAATGAGTTGATGTTGGACATTCAGGCCTGAAGCATGAGGGACAACCTAGTCATCTCAGGGATCCCGGAGAAGACCAGGGAGGACCCGGAAAGCCCAGAAAACTTAATCAGAGAACATTCTAAAGTCACAGAGGAAACTGCAAACAGATCCCCTTTGGGTGGAGCCAATCTTTTTGTTCAACCCATGGAATAAAAGCTGAAAGTCTGCACTTCAATGGCATCTGAGTTGTTTTTATTTAAAATTCACTGTGGTAATGTACAGAAACTAAATTAGAAAGAATGTGTTTCTGTCCAAATATTTATGGTCCTGACTGTATCATATCAACATTACAGATGTTGGTTTAGCTTAAACTACATTAAATATCGTAGATAAAAACTTAACATACATCTAAAACAGCTGGTCTAGTTAAGTTACATTTTTTCCGGAATGTCCTTTTTTGTTTTGTGTGTTTTTGTTGTCGTATTTTTTTTTTGTGGTTCTTTCCCTTCTCTATCCCCATGCTCAACCTGTTTCTGGATGGTAAACTTAACTGTTGTGAGTAGGGGAGTCCATAACATCTGAGCTGGGTGGACTGTGCCCCCCCTGGGTGTGGGCAGGGTCCCTTACATCGGAGCACCAGGCTGCCCAATCCTTCCATCACTGCACATAGCAGCTGTCGGGGGTCTCTGTCAGTCATCGGTGTCTGCCCCCCGCCGGGTGTCTGATCTCAGCCGCCTCCTCTTGATGGTCTGAGGCTGGCTGCCGGGTTGCAGTATGGGCTGGTCGTGGGTGGCTCTGGCTCGCGTCTAGGGGTTGTGGTGGGGGCGCTCAGGCTTTCCGGGCGGTGGAATGGGTCTCGGGTGGTCGGAGCCGGTTCCCGTCTGGCTGGGACTTTTGGCCTGTGCACACTCTGTTCCTTTGCATTGCTGCTGGGGGGCTGCCGGGGCATTACCTCCCGCTCCGTCCCCATGGTGGGGATCTAGTACGGGTGGGAGTTGTTGCACCGAGGCATCTGTTTGTCGTGGGGCCCCTGGGTGCTGGGTTTGGCCTGGTGAGTGTGGGGCTTCTCTGGAGCAGTGTGAACAAGTACAATTCAGAAAGCACATAGTCACCCAACTCTTCTCATTCACTTTGGATATGCAATCCCATGTCTTGTCTGTCTGTGTGCACTAGGGAATATCACTTTGGCCGATTTTGTGACATAAGACCTCTATAAATAGTAAACAGTAAATTTTATAGATATACTAATACTCGTAAGTTATTGTGTAAATACTGTGTGATGGTGTGTACGTACATGTGTGCATGCAACGCATACGATTTCTCTTGACATTTATCTCACATCATGACTTTGTATTGTCATCAACCCCCTTCTCCCCCTGTCTCCCCCCTACTGTCAGCAAAACTAAAAAAATAAAGTTCAGCTTCAGTTACAAGAGGGGTTTATATGAACACACTCGAAGGAGTATTGAACAACCCTGACTGTAAAAGCGAAACATGTCCATCACTAGAGGCACTCAGCTGCAGTCTGTGTGTTCCTTTGCTGGACAGGACAAAAAAAGAATAATTGATTACATAGTAATCTGTAACTCGACTACTAGCAGATGGCTCAAAATTAATGAATTAATGACTTCATCCTGGGGGGGGGGCCCAGATCATCAATGCCACCTGAGAGTGGAAAGTCTCTGGGGTGATTGTTTTTCTACAGGACAGTTGACCTGGAAGTGACACTGCATGCAGTGACTGGCAGATAATGAGGTTGCATAACTGTTAAACTCTTCCTCGCGTTGTAAGTATCGATTAGCCGGTTCAGCCTGACGTACAGCAGAGAGCACTCAGCTTCCAGCCCGTCAGCTGGCAGATCAATCAGATCTAAATGAGATAAATGAGTTCACTAATTAGTTAACAAGCCACAGGCTATCACAGAGTCAGACGCCAGCTTCTGCTCCCACATGAAGGAGTTTGACACCAACGCTTGACTTCTTGGTTGGAAATAAGTCATTGTTTCCGGTTTTAAAGCGTTGTTCTGGATTTCTGAGATTATCTGAACCTAAAATACACATGTCTGTTCTATCTTTGAGGTCACTCCACATGGTATCTGGCAGACTAATATAAGTTATGAATATAAAGAAACTTTGTATGTGGATGAACTTACACCCCACTTCCTTGCCGGATCATCACTTATTAAAGACTTCCTGATAAGGCAGCAGTCACCAGCCAATCAAAGACTGTGGTTATTTAAAACAGTATATTGTGCTGTTTGCAGAGAGCAGGAATCAGCTGCATGATAGACACATGAAACTGGAATAGGAAGTTCATTAAGCTTAGGTTCATCACATTTATTCTTCATCTTTCATATGTTGTGACTGTAAATGAATAAAAAGGAAATGACAAGCCAATCATCTTTGACAAGCAGCACCTCCATGGACAGGTTCCTCCTCTTGTCCTCTTTGGTGCTGCAGCAGTGCTGGGGAGAGCTGGAAGACACAAACAGCTGAACAAGCATAACAGCCACAGAAAGGTGTCTGCTGCAGTCCAAACACGACTGCAGGCAGGAAAAAGCATCTTCTGCAGGCCGGCTCTCCATGTGGACGGATGCTGGACCGGCACAGTTCTGGGCTGGCATTTAAATGAGCCTAGTTCTGCTGTAAAACTGTTGCTTCGTGACCAGGCAGAGGTAAAACTGAAAGTGAGTGAAGTTTTGTGAGCTCTGGCGCTGCTGGTCCTTGGTTCCTTCCAGGATAAAAGCAGCCTGTGCATGTGAAAGCTGCATCAGACCTGTGTTAGTGACTCTCATCGCAGTTTGAAGTGAAATTCCTGTTTAACAAGTTTAATTTTTTTTACTTTAAAGAACAGAGGTTTGGGTAAACACCTTCTTCCTGTGATAGGAAGGATCTGCCAGTATGGTGACCTTTACAAGCTGCTGCTGCTGAACCTGTGCAGAGACCATTACTGTGTGAGTGTGAACACACCCAACCCAACTGTCTGTTTGGAGCTACCAAGTTATGGGAGCTGAGGTTCCAGGAAATACTCTGTGAAGGTCTCCAGCGGGGTTCCTCTTCATTCTGAAACCATGGAGACCTGCTGTTCTCAGCACAGACATGGTCACTTGATGAAACATTTTCAGTTACACATGAAGAACGACACATCATTCCTTAACCCTTCAAAATAAAAGAAGCAAATGTGCCAAAGTGCAACATTTGCTGCTCAATAAGACTCCATACACCAACAGCTGTATTGCAGACTGCCTTTGCTGTTGCAAATAGCAAGCAGAAAGTGTTGACATGGACTTTAAGGTGGCTGCAGATGAAATACTATCTCAACAAGACCTCCATGATTTCTCAAGTTGTCTTTAAATGTATAGAATTTTTGGCCAGTGGATGAAGTGATCATCAGCCACATCCTTCTGTTTACAAATTTTAGTCCACTTGCAAAAAGTGCAATGAGAACATGCTGGCCCAAACGAAACATGAAATCTGCATTGTGCTCATAAATGCAGGAGGATGATGTAACGGCCTGTTAAGAGAACTCTGCATGTTTTCTTCAGTTCTGCTGTTTTCTGGTCAGCTTCCTCCTGGCAGAACAGTGTGTTCAGAAGCTGCTGCTTCTTTCAGGCACCTGTCTATAGTTTCCTCCTGTAATGACAGAAGTTGACAGTGTTGAACAGAATTTTAAAAACAAAAGGGGGGGCGGGATCGGTGATGTGGAGCTTGATCTTCATACTTCTGACCGAGTCCACCTGTTGGGCTGGTCCAGTGGTTCCTGACTGGCTCTGCTGCGAGTTTAGTGCTTTTATTTGCTGCTTTTATTTGGGTTTTCCTGTTATTCTCGTGTTTTTAGGTTGGACTCTCATATTTCTCATCTGCAGCCTGTGACGGCCACACTGAACCCGCGAAGCTGCGCTGTTCTGACCCTCGGGAAACGTACCACAGAAACATGTCGCTGTTAAAGTGCCCTACGCGGCGGCCGTCATCCCCCCCTAGCTCGGCTCCACATCTATTTGTGGCTCTGCGTCACGCGGGGCTTTACTCCGTGGAGAGGAGGGGGCTCCCACTGTTGCTCACGCACGCACACGCGCACTTCCGACCATCCGGCAGACTAAGGAGAACTGCCGGAGCAGTGCGCGCACGCGCAGAGGCAAACAGTGAAATGGGAAACGTTGATTTGCACGGGGTTGGGCGTGCTGGGCTTCGATCGCCGCGTGGAAAATTGTGCGTGAGTCTCCGCTATGTGCGTGTTACAGGACAGGAGGGTGGGGGCTCCTGCTGAGGAGGAGAAAATCGGTCAGGTCTGTTTATCCTTCCAGCATCCATCTGGTTTCTGTTTTGTGCGCGTGCTTGTGTCTTGTCTGTGTGCGCGTGAATAAAAACGAAACTTTGTACTGAGGACAACAGAGGCTGTGGATAAGAGGACAGCTGTTGTCCGGAGAAAGAGTAAAGTACAAAAAGAGACGGACGGACGGGACGAGCCTCTAAGGAAGAGGAAGTCCGACTGTCCCTCTCTGATCAACCCTTTTTCCATTCACAAATTCTCAGACAGTGAAGTGCATCCTCTGGTCTGCTGCTTGTCTTCTGTGCTGCACTGAGGGGTTGGGGTTCCAAGGTGTTCCTTAGCAGACTGAAGACATGTCAAGATGAGAGTTTTGGGGATCAAAAGGTTATCTCTGTATTAAGAGATTTTCAGTGGTTTTGCAGAAATCTTTGGTCTGAAGGCAATATTTGAGCAGACATGCAGCTGTGATGAAAGTCTTCATTCTTCATCTCTCTTCTCTGCAGGTTACTGGCCTTAAAAAGAAATAAAGGATTCTTCTTTTTTTTTTGTCTCTCCGGTTAGGGGGCGCCACGGTGAAGCCTTCATCTCTTCTGCATCCTCCACTTAAACCACCCACCCACCCTCATGTCTTCCTTCTCTACATCCATGAACCTCTTCTTTGGTCTCTTTCCTGCCAGCTGCAAACCTCAGCATCCTTTTTCCAACATCATCACTGTTCCTCCTCTGAAAGTATCCAAACATCTCCATCTGCTTCCCTGCATTTATCTCCAGAACATCTACCATGATCTGTTCCTCTGATGAACCTCAACATCTTCATCTCTGCTCCCTCCAGCTCTGCCTCCTGGCTCTGCATCAGAGAACCCCATGGCTGCTCTCACCACAGTCTTCTACACCTTTCCTGTCAATCTTGATGACATTCTTTGGTCACATCTCAAACCTTCCTCCACCTGTTCCAATTTGTTTGGAACTGCCTCTTCACCTTTTTCCAGCAACTCTTTTTGTTCTGAGCTTTTGATCCTAAGATTTTAAAGACCCATAAGTTTAAAATTCTTTTGTTTTTTTCAAGCTTGGGTCCTGTACCAGAGGCCTGGGAGCTTGAGGGTCCTGCGCAGTATCTTAGCTGTTCCTAGCACTGCGCTTTTCTGGACTGAGAGGTCTGAGGTCTTTCCAGGTATCTGTTGTAGCCACTCCTCAAGCTTGGGGGTTACTGCCCCGAGTGCTCCAATTACCACAGGCACCACTGTCACCTTCACTTTCCAGGCTTTCTCCAGTTCTTCTCTGAGTCCCTGGTATTTCTCCAGTTTCTCATGTTCCTTCTTCCTGATGTTCCCATCGCTTGGCACTGCCACATCCACCACAACGGCTTTCCTCTGTTCTTTATCCACCACTACGATGTCTGATTGGTTCTCCATTACCATCCTATCAGTCTGGATCTGGAAGTCCCACAGGATTTTTGCCGTCATTCTCTACCACCTTCGGGGTGTTTCCCATTTTGACCTTGGGGTTTCCAGTCCATATTCTGCACACATGTTCCTGTATATTATTCCAGCCACTTGATTGTGCCGCTCCATGTATGCTTTACCTGCCAGCATCTTACATCCTGCAGTTATGTGCTGGATTGTTTCAGGGTCTTGTCTGGTGTGGTAGATCTACACCTTGGGTCTTGTCTGGTGTGGTAGGTCTACACCTTGGGTCCTGTCTGGTGTGGTAGACCTACACCTTGGGTCTTGTCTGGTGTGGTAGATCTACACCTTGGGTCTTGTCTGGTGTGGTAGATCTACACCTTGGGTCTTGTCTGGTGTGGTAGATCTGAGCCTCTATCACTCTGGTGCTCAGGGCTTGTTCCTAAGCTGCCAGGATGAGTGCTTCAGTGCTGTCCTGTAGGCCAGCCCTTTTCTAGCCATTGGTAGGATATCAGGATATCAGGATTGATATCAGCCACTTCCGTTATGGCCCAGTGGTACATCCCATGCAGGGGTTTGTCCTCCCATGAGGATCTGTCCTCCAGCACTGTATCCTCTGCTCTCCATTGCCTGAGACATTCACTGAGCACACTGTCAGTTGGGGCCTTGAGCTTGATGTACTCATGCATCTTGGATGTTTCATCCTGGATAGTGGCTTCCACGCAACAGGGAAGGAAATGGGGGGGGGGGGTCTCCAAGCCAAGGTCCCGCCCACAACTCAGAGGTAATTTTAGCTGAACCCCCACCTCTCAGCAGAAACTTTGTCTTAGAAAACGACACAGATGTTTAGATTTTTGTCTAAAAACAACATAATCATTATTAAAGACCACTTGGAACACTTTGAAAACTGATCAAAAGATGATTGGAGTGAGACTTTGCAGTCCTCCACCTTCTCCACCTCTGCTCCCTGTGACCTCAACGTTCCTCTTCAGCTCCTCTCATTGACTCTTGCCGCTGTCGACTTTCACGTCTCTCCTATCCAGAGCAAACCTCCACCTCTCTAGACGTTCCTCCACCTGCTTCCTGCTCTTATTCAATGTTTTATTGTAAGAGCAAAGGCTAGTTACATGATTTTAATGTGTACTGAGAGGTGTGAGTTGAGGGTCACAATGATTTTGACATGTGGTCTGAAGGAATCCATGACCTTTTTATCAGAATCTGTCAGGTGGGGAGGGCTGGTGAGCAAGAAGACCCAAAATGCAGAGACGGGAGGCACACGGTTCCAGGGCAAAGGGTTTAATGACTTAACAAAAAGCGCTGCAGAGCAGGAAAACTAAACTTTCTGTGGGCATAGCATGAACACATGACAGAAGGGCCTCAGGGAAGAGACGTTAATGGACCAGCACAAGAGGAAGGTAGAGACGAGACTTAAATACAAACAGGACTGACAAGACACAGGTGAACATGATCAGGAGAGATTGGGATCAGGGAAGTAAAACTCAAAAGCATGACAAAGCAGGAAACCTTCCAAAATAAAACAGGAAACAGAACTCAAACATGACAGAAACAAAATGGAAAGCAAAAACCAATACAAAGAAATCCAAACCATGCCAGTCCCCCCCCCCCGGTCAAAGAACCACACAGAGGTTTCAAAAGTCAACCAAGGAGGAGGGGGCCCGGAGGATGAACTTTGAAGGGCAACAGAGTCCCAAGAGGCTGGGTTGGGCACACCATCAAGGCCGAGACAATGAGCCTGTAGGACGGCCAGGAGGCCGCGCTGTCCGGCATGGCAGACGAGGCAAGTATGGCATAAAGTCTGGGGCGAGCATGGCTAAGTCAGGGTTCTGCCAGCAGTCGGATGGCGGTCAGGCCAGTCGTCGAGCTCTGGCGGCTCGGGCTAGTCGTCGGGGTCGGTCAAGTTGTCCACCAAGAGGGCAGGCGGGTCAGGCCAGCAGTCAGCTGGCGGGTAAGGCATTGAGTCAGGGACCGGCATAGCAAAGTCAGGGTTCTGCCAGCAGTCGGCTGGCAGGTCGGGGCAGTCGTCGAGCTCCAGCGGCTCGGGCCAGTTGATGGAGTCGTCCGTGAAGAGGGCAGGAGGGTCGGACCGGGGTGCATCCGGGACCACCACTGGAATAGGTTGCGGTGCGTCCAAGACCAACCCCGGAACAAGAACGGGACGTTGAAGAGGGCGGTGATGACGACGACAACCCCCCCTAATGGCAAGACAACTCCCCCTCATGGCAGGAGTGGAGAACTGGGCCTGGTCAAAATCCCAGTATGACCTTGTCCTCTCTGCTTCTAAGCAGTAGGCCTCCAGCAAACGCATGTCCCGCTCTGCTGGGTCCAGGAAAAAATATGGCTGGTCCATTCTGTCAGGTGGGGAGGGCTTGGTGAGCATGAAGGACCCAAAATGCAGTGACGGGAGGCACACGGTTCCAGGGCAAGGGGTTTAATGACTTAACAAAAAGCGATCCAAACCATGACAGAATCAGTATTGAGGGTCTTCATAACAAGACTGTCTGTGGAGTTTTCATGAAACGTTGGCTCATGAGTCCTCTGACTGTTGGAAGAAACTGCATCTCTTTTTGAAGCTAAGTTCTCACTGATTATTATCCATGTGTCACATTTGCCTGCAACACCTCTGTTTTGACGCACATTAAAGTTGCGTGTTAAAAGTGTGAGCCGCCCGTCAGGTGAATTCATGTGAGCTGTCTGCCACCAACATTTTTCACAGCCTCATTATTAGATTGTGGGTGGATGATGTAGAGATCAGTCTTATTTATGTTGAAGAGTTCTACAAAATCATCAGTAATCACGTGTCCACGTCTGGATTCATGACATCATTCAGAGACATCATTCGCGTTCGGTGAGCTTCACCGTCTGCTGCAGGAGCTGCATCTAAATAATAGACGCTTTCAACGGTCCTTCTGTCCCTCTGTGACCCAGTTTGATGACTTTCTGTTCTGCATTAGTCTGAGGAAGAAAAAGTAAAATGTGAAAAACATTAGAGGAACTTTTTGTTCTGGTCTCTGTAAGACACTGCAACCCCTTTGTTGTAACACCTCAGTTATTATATGACTAAAATGAGATGGTCTTGAAGTTCAGTCAAGGTTTCTGGACTTAAACGCTTCTTCCTTAAAACATTTCCCTGCTCATCCAAGTGGTTGTTTTGCAATGATCTTGACTGATTTGCATTGAATTGCGATTGTGTTGCAGTGGCAAAGCAGTCGACCTCTGAACAGGGGATCACAGGTTTGATTCTTGCCTGAAACACACGTGTACACTCACGCACATGTGTACACACACATATCAATTCACACGTTTAGTCACAAACAAATGCACTCCCACACATGTTCACGCAGAGGTACACTCACACGTGTGCATGCGCACTTGTTCTTGCACACATGCTCTCATGTCCCCGTGCACACACATGTACTAACACACACATGCACACAGACACACATGTACTAACACACACATGCACACAGACACACGTGTACTTATACACACATGGACTCGCAGACATGTTTACTCACACATTCATTTGCACTCATTGGGTCTCACACACAAAGTCACATATTTTTATACTAACATACATTTACACACATATTACTACACACATGCACTTACCCTTCTGTGCGCGCTCCAGCAGAACAGTTGGCTATATGTACTTGATGTCCAGATTCCTTCTCCACATTCATCTCACTTTCTCTGCAGGTATAATCCATCTCCACCGTCTGTGCTGCCAAAGCTGCCAAGAGCATGCTCACAAACACACACACCAACATGGTCAACACACTTTTGCATACACACACCAGGCAGTGGCAGCACATCACAGCTTTTGTCAACTTATGCACAACCAAAAGGAGCAAGAGATGACAGGAAAGAGTGGTGGAAGATGAGGGTGAATGGAACAATGACATGAGGGTGTTGTTTGACAGCTACAGGAAATATGAAAGAAAACTGTAACAGTGACTGGTGGAAGGGTTAAAGGGGAGAGTGGGATACTGAAAAAAAAAAGACAAACAAGTCTGATTGAGATGGCACTGATCAAATAAAGAACAAAATGGACACAAAGCTGCAGATTTCTAAAGGGAAAGACAGTGAAGAAGTTGCAGATGAAGCAGGGATGGAGAAGGATGATGATGTTTGTTGTGGACAGTACTACGGAGAGGAAGGAAAATGGCTGAATGATGGAAAAGATGGGATGAAGATGCATCGAGGAGAACATGAAAGATGATTGTGGCTTTTGACAGGAGATTGAAAAAGAGCCCATCAGAAGAAACGTGACAGAGAAGGAAGGAAATTCCAAGAAAGTCTTTGTGCTTTGCTTGTCTATTTTCTCTTAATCCTATCTCTGCTCTTATTTTTTTAAACTTTGGGTTTTTCCAAAAGTCTGTCCCTACACATGTTGCTTCCCTGGAATGTTACAATTCAATTTGCAGCAACATGTTGAATCAGGCTTTTAACTTCTCAGGAAAGCTCAGCCCCCCCACCCCTCACCCCCCCCGCGCGCACCACCCCAGTACCTTCAAGCAAAAGAAGAACCATAAAAAGTGGAGCGCTGCAGAGAGGTGGAATCTGAGGAGTTCACTGTTTTCCTTTGCCAGATTTTCCTTCTTATCCTTTATCCCTCTTTAGGTGTGAAAGTGTGTTCTTGTTTGTGTGCACACTAATGGAATGCAGAGGCTCGTAAGTCACCTCTGATTTTCCTCTCCCGCGGGGATGCGTCCCATTATCCGTTTTAATTGAAACTAGGAAATTCTTCTGTGGTCCCACTGTGCATTAGGATGTGTGTTGGGAAATCAGGAGTTTCTGTGAGCTGAGGTGGGGGTTTGTCAGTGTTTGAGCCTCCTTTACAGTAAGATCATCGGGATTCCAATAAGCCTGTTCTGGCATGTTCTACAGATGATTGGACAGAAGTTATTAATGATTAAGAACTTTTATTGTTTTCTAGCTGCTTGGAAACTTGACCTGGAGTTAAAGGGTGTGTTTGATTGGATAATAAAATTTTGAAACTGACCCAACATCTTTTTTTAAAATCACATTATTGTAGTCAGTTTGTGAAAGTTTAAGGCTGTATTCAGACTGGGAAAACCATCTGGTCCAGACCAAGTCAGCTTAATTTGGTCCGCATTGAGTCCTGAACCTTGCCTTTGGCCTGTATGCACACTGCTGTCAAGCGGACTTTCCTGATTCCAACTGAAGCTCGCAAACAAAACCATGTGACTAAAGATCTCTTCGCCCATTGGTCAAGAATTACGAGGGTGGGGCAAAGCAACTACCGGTACAGACAGAAATTGTGGAAGTTCTGTGCTTTGCATTCCTTCTTGGGGTAGCTCATTCAAACTTTATATTTTGCTGACCAATTTGAAACGTCTGTTTCAATGTCAGGCTCAACACTTTTACTGCTACTGTGGTCCGGTGGATGCATGCTGCAGGACAGTACTGTAAAGCATTTTCTAACAAGTAAGAAGTTGGACCCTTTTTCCTCTTTGATAGCACGAAAATCGTTGCTTTTTATTTGTTATCGGTTTGTCTGTATTCAGACAGGAATCTCAGAGCGAACCGAAGCTCCGTCTGCTAGCATTGTGGAGAATTTGTACCAGAACGTGTCTGTGTGATGCTCATCTAAAGTGTGGAAGATTTTTTTGGAATACTCCACTAAAAGTGAAAAAAGTCAGTTTCTAAAACATGTTTTCTGTTGGAAACACTGTTGTCAGTTTAAATGAAAGGACTGTGAGTGTTTTCTAGTCACAGGATTGTTTTTCTTCAGGTGTTGCTGGGTCTTCGGGAGCCGGCTGAGCTCGTGTTGGTTTGCGGCGCCTTCTGTCCGTGCAACCAGCGTTCGAATCCGGGCTGCTCCCTGTTCCCCTCTTCACTTCTGTGTCGGTCCCAAGCCCAGTTGCTTTGAGAGGGTTGCGTCAGGAAGGGCATCCGGCGTAAAACATTGCTAAGCTTACCATGCGATTCGTTCGCTGTGGTGACCCCTGATGGGAAAAGCCGAAAGAGTAAGGAAGGTTGCTGGGTCTTCATTTACTTCTTATTACTTTTTACTTCATCCTCTTGTCATCTGCAGTATCTAATGGAACTGTGGTCAGCTAAAATTTGAGGATGGAAAAACTGGAGATAATTTTCATACATCTAGTAAAAAGACATACATATAGCAACCATTCAGACATATTCATATTAAACAGGAAGTATCATGGTTTGATCTTGGAATCATTGGTCTTGATTTGTGAATCCAATTGGATTAGCCCCTAATTATCATTCCACAGGCCTGGTGACAATTTCTAAAAAAAATTAAAGGATCTTAAATGCACCTTCTGGCCAGAATATTCCAGTACTTGTCAGACAGTTACTACTCTGGCACATGAGAATAACACAGGGAGGGGATGAACATATTTTGGAATAGACAAGTGGAGAAGTGAGACATGCAGAAGAAAGAATTGTTTGAAGGTAGGGGGTCTTTAAAGGGGATTGGCATATAGACGGGATGAACACACATAGGACAAGATAGGGGATAAAAACATAGGAGAAGATAACACTGTGTAGGGGACAAACATATAGATGGTATAAACCTATAGAGAGGAGATAATCCCGTGTTGGGCATAAATGTATGGAGGAGATAATCCTGTGGAGGGGATGAACGTATAGAAGCAAATAATCCTGAATAATTCCTATGATATTTTCTGATACTTTTATTGATCCCACAATGGGGAAATTCTTCTCTGCATTTGACCCATCCCCTGGGGGAGTGGTCAGCTGCAGTTGAACTGTGCTCGGGAGGTAGTAGCGTTAAGGGTGTTGCCTTAGGACTCTCACTGAGTGATGTTAATTGCTTGCCATTGAGAATTATATATGGTATATATATATATGGTATATTATATATCAGGGGTGGCGAACACGCGGCTCTCGAGCCGCATGCGGCTCTTGGCCAATGAGCGTGCGGCTCTTTGCGTCTCATCATATTTTCTATATACTGTGCCTCATTTCATAATTTTTTTCCCTCTTAGACCACCCTCAAACTATCAGAGGTGTGTGAGCTTCAAAGCAGAAATGTCGCTCAGTCCTTAGAAACTGTCCAAACAGTCACGTGGATTTGTGTTTCCAGTTGTGTCCCGACAAAATAAAGGCTGATGTTATTCCCAAACATTTACGTGCAGCCAAGCTAATGTTGTTAGCCCGTGTTTATAGCCTCTCCTAACCCTGGCTTCAAGCTCCGTTCTTGCAAAAAAAAGCACCGACCACACAGATTAAATATAAAACGATGAGCGAATAGACGCTTCATAATATTCATAACATTAATAAAAGCAAGTTTGGAAGATCGTCTCGTATATTACCGAGCTACTGCATGAATGTATGTGACAGCAAGCAAAGGTTTGTTTACAACGGGACACATTTTCCTTCCGGGTTTTTCAACAGTACTGCGCATGCCCAAATGATTCATTCCGACCGAAAGTGTGACCCATGGGAACGTTTGTTCTAATTGGAAAAAGGTTTTCTGGGCCCATGTGCACGGGTGACTTTTAACCCGATCATTGATCCGATCAAGATATTTTGCCCATGTAAACGCGGCTATTGAAAGAGGAATGTTGAGTTACAAAGAATAACCAGTTAAATACTGTTAGATAAATGGTGAAATATTCCGTTTTTATCATCATAAATCTGACTTTAGAGGAGTCAGTGCCTCTCCAGCATCAACCTCACCGCCTGTCACTGTGTGGTTGTGTGTCAGAGAGAGGCAGACAAAAGAGTTAGATAAAGAGAGAGAGAGTGTGTATGTGTGAGAGATGAGAGAGAGAGAGAGTGTGTATGTGTGAGAGATGAGAGAGAGAGAGTGTGTGTGTGGAGGGGTCTCTGACCTCCAGGGTAGTCTCTGTGTTAACTCTGGTTTAGCTGCATTGATGTGTGTATTGTGGGTGGACACTTTCCTTGAAATAAACACAAGTACAATACTTGCTGTTCTGTTGTAGGGAGAGGAGTGTGTTATGGAAAGTAATGTGGCTTTAATTGCGTGTTTGTGTGTACGTCTTGGCAGGTCAGTGTGTGGTGTGGCTCTTTGATTCTCACAGTGAAAAAATTCGGCTCTTGGTGTCAAACTTGTTCGCCACCCCTGTTATATATGGTAATTGCCACCAGTACTATAGCTCATTCCCCTCTGGGAATCGAATTCTGGATGCCTGCATGGTAGCCTCCTGACTTACCAACCGAGCTACCCAGCCGAAGGACATAATCCTATAGAAGGATAGAGAGGGAACATGCAGAGAAAATATTTTTGTAGAGTTTATGAACATGCTGAAAGGATGAATTCATGGAAGAGATAAATGCACATCAGAAATAATCCTGTGGATAGATTAAAATTTTGAGGAGATAAATGCATGGAGGAAGTGAGGGATATTTCTGTACATTTTTAAGGAGAAGATAAATGTACAGCAGAGATAATCAGCTAAACCTAAAGTTTGGAGGGGATACATTTCCTGAGGAGATAATCCTATGGAGGGGATGAAGGTATGGAGAAGATAATTCTGGGGAGGGCTGAAGATGCAGTGAAGATGATCAGAGGAGGGGATAATGTATGGAAGGTGTATTCCTGGGCAGGAAATGAGCATATGGAGCATATATAATGTTGAGGGAATGAATTTACAGAGATGATAATCCTGAAATGGGATGAACATGTAGAGGGGATAAATGTTGTAATGGAAAGAGAAATTCAAGTATGGGATACATGAGCTACAGGTAAACGTGTTGGAAGAATATGTACAAAAATTATAACCCTACAGAAGGCAAAAATGTTTGGAGGGATGAACACGTGGAGAAAAGAATCATGTATGTATGTAGGAGATGAATGTACATTTCCCAGTGTGGGTCCTTGGGGAAGACCCTTCATGCTAATACCTAACTATGTTGCCACAAGGGGGACCAAGTCTGGGTGCCGGTCTCCAGCCCGAATAAAATACAGAGTTGGGTCAGGAATGGCACCCTCTCTGCTGAAACCACCCATGCGACTCAGTGGCAGCTGATTTGCTGTGGTGGCCCCTGAAGGGACGTGCCGCTACGTAAACAAAAACTTGTTTTGGAAGTACAGGTCTTTCACTTTTTGAGTTGTCTCAGGTTGTTAAAGTGTGAAATATTTTGTAAGAACAAGTTAAACAGTAACTCCATTACTTTTTTGGTTAAGAAGTAAGCACACACAACTGATGATTGATGTTCCAGCACTGCATGAAGGAGACATGAACAAAAACAAAGGTATGGTGTGGGTAATCCCATAAAGAGGATGAATGTGGGGAGGGAGGGGTTGCAGTGCGACATCTGAGAGTTTGGAGAGTTTACAGTCTATATCAGGGGTCGGAAACCTTTTTCGGCCGAGAGAGCCATAAACGCCTCATATTTATAAATGTAATTTCGAAAGAGCCATGCAATAATGTAGCGTCCCTTTCCCACACTGAGGCACGGAGACTTAACCTCTCTTAGGGTTCTTTATTCTGATGACTGCAGACCGTAACTAACGCTGTACAATTAATTCAGTAATTCCTGAATCTCTCCCGCTGAGACGAGAGCACTTCTCCCAACTTTATATTCCCTGCTCCCACTCCAGCAGTCCCATTTCCCTTATTCGGCCCATAGCTGAACCCCATTGGTCCAAACTACCTAACAACAGGCTGAGCGACACAATTGAGAGCCAATAAGGGGCCTCATTTATAAACGTTGCGTACGCACAAAAGAAGGCGTGCGCCACTCTCTACGCAATAATTGAGATTTATAAAAAGCAAACTTGACGGGAAAATGTGCGGTCCTTCATCAAGCTCTGACCCAGGCGTACGCACAAAAACGGGTGAAATGAGAAACAGCGACACCGTCGACAGATGGAAGAAACACGTGAAAGTGAAAATGACAATACTGCCTCTCATAAATAACATGGAGACTTCACAAAGCAAGTCTCACAATGAACAGCTACACGAACACCCGTTTGATCGATCAGCAGTGAAACAAAAAAAAAAAAAAATTAAACGAAAATTACAACAGAAATTCAAATGAACACATATTTGCAAAAAGAAAAGTGAAATACGTTCTGCAATATTGGCATGTTATGCAGTTCATCTTCATAAATAATATAGTTAACAGAACGAAATAATGTACAAAACTGATATTCTCGTCAATGTGTCCGTCTGGCGGAGCAGATATAGGTACAGACAGACAGACAGGCAGACAGACAGACAGACGTATTAATTGTCCACTGGGGAAAGTTGTTTTCTTATTAAAACATTTCTTCATAAGCTACGGAATTATGGTATTTATGCCTTTAGTTTGTTTTCTTTTTGATAAAACAATGTATGGCGTATGTCTCAACCATTCAGAAAGCAACAAGAAATGACATTTGCGCTGAACAATTTCCCATTTCCACGTGGATTATTACCGACATCTGTAGCTTGTCAGATGCAATTAAATGGATGGAAATAAAATGTTCCGTCACAATGCATAATGACGCACAATGGCTGATCTTGGCTCTTAGAAGATGTGGCAAATGGAAGAATTGGGAGAGAACGCATCTTCAGACAGCAAGAAGACTTGCTGGCAAACGAGGATGAGTGGCTTATGAGCCGGTTCCCACTTCCTCCAGCCGTCCTGTTGGAGCTTTTGGGGGGGTGTCACCCGGTGCATCTGGCGCGTCGTGTCCCCCACCCGTGGCAGACACACTCTAGTGATGCAGCGCCAGACGTTTTTTTGCCCCGACTTTGATGTCCGTCTTCCACCATTTGCCACTCACGTGCCTTTTTGGCATTAGTAATGCCCACACTGTGCCCTCCAAACAACATTTTTCTCCTCTTTTCCACCTCGCCAATGATAACTTCTACTTCACATCGAGTGAAGTTCCGTTTTTTTTATTTTCTCTGTGTTTGCCATGGTTTCGCTATCAATGAATATTCATTTGTGGGCGTTTCACGGACTATTTATGGGCAACTATGGGCGTGTCATGAAGCCGCAAAAGCTGCGCTGCATTTAGTATTGATTTTGATTTATTAAGGGAAGGATGCGTAGGATGTGCGTGCGCACGGTTTTATAAATCCGAATATTTCTGTGCGTACGCACGTCCTATGTTTCATCCGTACGCCACTTCTGACGCAAATCCTACGCAAAGTTTTATAAATGAGGCCCCTGATCTCTGCTTGATGCGTTCAATGAACTCCAGAACTTTTAACGCGGCCCAACAACCACCCAGTCCAACTCAGTCCGCGACAATATGTTTAAAACTAAATATACAAGTGAATGTGAGCATTTGATGGAATTTCAACACTTTTAAAGTACAATAAGTCTGTGGATTCTTTTTAATAACATCGTTATGCTGTTGCTAATAAATGAGGAGTATTTCTCGTGGTGGTTTTGCTGATGGTCTAGTCTGGTTGGTGAGTTTCAGCTTCATGGAGGCGTTGAGACTTTAAACGTGATCGTAGGTCTGAATGTTCTGTAGATGTGACAAAGACTCACATGCAGATGTGGAGCCAAACACACACTCACACACTGCAGTGAGTGACGGGCAGCGGGTTTTACGTTATTACAATCCCTGCGCGATTCACCTGCTGCCTGTCCCCACAACCCCCCCACCCCCCCACCCCTGCTTTCTTCCTCACACATCCCGTCCCTGCAATTGCACGCTCTTTCTCAGAGACGGGAGCGCGCAGTTTTAGGCACGGCAATTCACAGGTTTCCATCAAACTCTGTGAAATGATAGATAAGAATAAACTGATAGTGCTGGCGCAGATTTTTCTCTCCAAGCACCGCTACTACTGCGCGCCTCTGGCATGGCATTGCGCCCGAGAAAAAAAAAAGTATAGTTAAAGATGTGTCTGCGAGCCACATGTGACCATCAAAAGAGCCATAGGTTCCCGACCCCTGGTCTATATTGTGGCTGCAGAAGTCAAGTGGGTGACTGAATAATTAGCTTGCTTACAGAATGAAGAAAAGGGTTGACATGATATGGTTTGGGACCATAATTCTGGTTTATGGTTGGGTCTGTTGTTTTTGACTTCACTAAAAATGTACGTTTTCTCAAAATGACTTTTGCCTTTAGTAATGGTTAGTTTAGCTGGTGGCTGTTTGGTTGTGAGAGGATTTTCTCCTGTTAGGATCTAAAACAAGAACAAATGTACTAAACAGCTGAGAAGCACAAGTTAACCAAGGAAAGGGGACAGGATACAAAAAGAAAATCAAACAGTGGTGGACAGAGGCCTTTTGAAGAGATGGAATTACTTGAAAAGAAACACATTTTTAAAGTTCACATTTGGAATATTCTACATGTCTTTGTTGCACTATGGGTTTCCACTTCTCTGTTATATTTCTCTTTTTTAGTTTGGAACAACACAAAAGTAGAATGACTTATATTTCATCAAACTGGCTGCAATATAGCGTTCACAGACTCACATGGCTCTAAGGGTTGTTTTCCACATCAGCTTCTTTTATTGGGCGTCTGACTGAGCAGACTGTCGGGAAAGATGGAAATTAAAGTTTCTGCCAGCCTCGGGTGGTTAAAAGTTTCCTAAGTTCACTTGCTGCTCTCCTAATTTAGAAGCTAAATAGGCTACTTAGTGTGGAATCAATTCCCAGAGAAAGGTTGGTGGGTTGCCAGAAAAATGCAAGCTCAGTTTGCAAAAGCCAACAGACACAAAAAGAAGTTGAAGAATGTGACTGGTGGTTATTTCCCAGCCTGCAGCTACATCTTCCAGATGTTGTGGAGTTAAATCCAAGGTGTGACTTTTTTCATGTTATCTCTTTTCTCTGGTCTTATCCCACTGCAACAAACTGTTAAGGCTGTCTTGAGACCTGTACATGTCCGGCCCAGGAGGTTGGAGGTACACTACTGTTTTAGTCTACACATACATGCTCTATGTTTACTGTACATTGCTATGAGCTTGAAGGCAGTTCTACACTGACCAAAAATATAAACGCAACACTTTTGTTATTGCTCCCATTTTTTATGGTATGAACTCAAAGATGTGAAACATTTTCCACATACACTAAATAACCAGTCCTCTGAAATATTGTTCACAAATCTGTCTAAATCTGTGATAGTGGGCACTTCTCCTTTGCCAAGACAATCCATCCCACCTCACAGGTGTGCCATATCAAGATGCTGATTAGACAGCATGATTATTGCACAGGTGTGCCTTAGACTGGCCACGAGAAAAGGCCACTCTGAAATCTTCAGTTGTATCACACAACACAATGCCACAGATGTCGCAAGTTTTGAGGGAGCGTGCAATTGGCATGCTGAAAGCAGGAATGTCCACCAGAGCTGTTGCTAGGGAATTGAATGTTCATTTCTCCACCATAAGCCGTCTCCAAAGGCGTTTCTGAGAATTTGGCAGCACATCCAACCGGCCTCACAACCACAGACCACGTGTAACCACACCAGCCCAAGACCTCCACATTCAGCATGTCCACCTCCAAGATCGTCTGAGTCACGTGTTGGGGATATCCCAAAGAAGTTTTGAAATCATTATGGGACGGCCACATGACCTACGGCTTGGCGGCCATTTTGTGGCGAACTCTGAGAATTGGCGATTTTTGTGTTTTCCCACGATATGGGAAAACAACACTTTTGTTTGAGCGATTTTCACACAATTGCACACATTTGCTGCCAGCTCCAGTCTACAAACACCAAAGAAGTGTCGTTGACCTTTGACCTTGGGAAAAGGCCGCCATCTGTAATTTTCTCTACAAAGCATCTTTAGCACCAGATACAAACGAACACTCGTCGTTGGAATTTGCATCAATCGTCTCATAACTTTTCGGGCATCAACGGCCAGCTACTCTGGACAAAATTTTGGAATTAGAAGTTGTAGATTTTGAATGGCATCCGCGTGGTGAGCTAGCAAAGTGGCTTACTGTTATAACTCCCATGCCTTTCAATGCAATACAGTGAAATTTTAATGCAAACGTCCATGTCAGGAACTGAACATAATGAAAAACACTGGATATGGACATATAAGGAATGTTGGCATGGTTAGCATAAAACCACTGTTGCTAAGGACCATAAAAAGTTTACTTTTTCCAATCCGTCTGAAACTGACGCCAATCTGTTCGTCATCCCAAGGTGACTAAAACATAAAATGGTTGCTATGGAGATAAAATCAACAGAAAAGAGGACATTTTGAAAGAAATGGGATTTTTTATCAACTTATGAAATATAGCTTTCACCTATGGAGGAATGTGTTTTTCTGAGTCAGTTGATGATGCTGATCACTATGCTAGCACTTTCAGCTATGTTAGCATAACTATTATAGTTAGCATAATTAGCATCTTAAACAATGTGTTTTTCTGAGTCAGTTGGTGATGCTGATCGCTATGCTAGCACTTTCAGCTATGTTAGCATAACTATTATAGTTAGCATAATTAGCATCTTAAACAATGTGTTTTTCTGAGTCAGTTGGTGATGCTGATCGCTATGCTAGCACTTTCAGCTATGTTAGCATAACTAGCATAGTTAGTATAATTAGCATTTTAGGTAATATGTTTTTCTGAGAGAGTTGATTATGATCGCTGATCGCTATGGTAGCACTTTTAGCCAAATTAGCATAGCTAGCATAATTAGCATAGTTAGCATTATTTGCATATGCAGCTTTGACTAGCCCTCATTAAGGTGGGCGGTGAGGGCGGCGGAGGTGCTTACAATTGGAAGGCGGGTTGCGTCTGCGGGCCATACAACGCTGCTTGCGACTTTAATTATATCATATGATTGCATAAAAACCAGAAATTTTAAAATGGTTTCCTTTATCGCAGCTCTTCAACACTGCAATTTAACGTAATTTTTTGTATGAGAAAGTTGTTTCTAGAAGAACAGCTGTTTTTGTGCCATCCTGGTCTGGGGTGAAGAGAAGATGGGAGGCTGAAAGGCAGATGGGGTCTATCTCTTTAGAAATTAAGATGTAGGAAATAAATAGTTTAGCCAGAGGGTTAAAGAGCATACGTCATGCAAAATCCACTTTTTGAGCTTTAAAGTGTATTATAACGTATATTCCTCACGAAAAACAACGCTAACGCGATATTTTGATCCATTCACGCATTTTCCATTCAGCACCAGCCCCTTCCAATTCACAAAAACAAGTGGGTTCTCACATTGTGACATCACAAAGTGAGAACAGCCCCTTCCAGGAAGTGTCTGCACTGCCAGCACCGCCCCCAGACTAACACACAAGCCCACTTTCACTGTGGAGCTAGCGGTGAAGTTGATGTCATAAAATGGGCGGCACCCACAAAGAAGAAAAGGTGGTGCTTCAGAGATCCAATCATCTTACTGATGGGAAGCAAATTAACTGGCTAAAATAATTTGTATTTGATTTTTAAAAAATCATTCTTTAGTGCCAAAGGTAATTTATTATCATTTACACTGTATGGATATAACTCAGGACCTTTAAATAAACCAACACATTAGCAGACACCCGTTCTGTTATGAGCAGTGTGGAGCAGGGGGGTGTGGCTGACCTTTCCCCTGATTCCCATCTCATCACTGTCTTTTACCCTAATGGTTTCATGCTTTTAATTTTATTTTCGTGGGTTAAAATGTATGGTTTCATCATTACAGGCTCAACTTCAAGGTTTGATTATAATTGTTTCATTTATCATTCTTTCATTTCTTTCTTGCATACTATATCTTCAATTGTAGTAGGTTTAGGGGCTGTCATCTGGACTTGGTTTAAAAGTTAGAAGACGTTTCAGCTCTTAACCAAGCCTATCCTCTTATCCAAGAGTCAGACCATCTGACTCCTCCCCCATGAGCGCATATATACCAGCTCCTCGACCAGCTAATTCAGAATTGACAAAGCCTCTTGGATAAGAGGTGAAACGTCTTCTAACTCTAAAACCAAGTCCAGATGACATCCCCTAAACCTACTATAATGGAACCAACCTGGATGAATGAGAGTCTTTATAGACATATATCTTCAATGTTTATCATCCTTGTGGTTTATTTTGAACAGTTAATCTACATTGTTTCATCTTTGTTTTGACCTCATACTTTCATGATCACGTCATGGTCATGCTTTCATTCCTGTGGTTTGATCATAATGTTTTTACTATGATGTTCTGGTCGTAGTTTCATCCTCATGGTTTCAAAGTTTTGGTGTCTTCGTCACAATTCCAACTTGATTGTAGATATTATAACAAACATTATACAAGGATCTGCTGCAAATACAGTTTACTTATTTAGTTTCAAATAAGGGGAGGCACATCTCTCCCTTTGGTCTTTGAGAGGGATGGAAACAGCGTGACCATCTACGTGTGCATGTGTGAGCATGTGGGGACAGACATGCCTAAGAAAAACAGTGTCACCATTTTACTGCCTCGTTCCCGGCAGGATGGAGCAAAAAGACAGCTTGGAAAAATTAAATGCTGCCATCTGACTATGTATGTATCTGTGTGTGCATGAGTGTGTTTTCCTTGTAACAGTCCACCCTTGCTCCTTGATAATAAATGGTAATGGTGTATAGCAGTGTTAGAAATAAGGAAAAAAAAATTGTTGTCCTCCGGACAACCTGGCAAGTAAACTTGGTTGTCCTCCCAATTTTTGGTTGTCCTTCGATACCAATATTCATCAGCAACGAAACCTACTCAGATGTCAGTACTTACATCTTTATTTCTTCTATACATCTAATATCAACTGCCTCTTATCATGGACATTTAAAAACTCTTTAAATATTAAAAACAAACATTTTACTAAATATTGAAGCATCTGGTTACACAAAGTATTGCCGAAAACTTGAAACTAATATCTTTATAACTAGTATCTTTACTCAGATTTAAATATAATGGTTCTTTTTTTTTCTTTGGTTTTGATAATTGTTGCTTAAAGAATATAAAATACAAAGACTGTTGTAAAAATTTAGACTATCATATCAACCCCATGGAAAAAGGTTTTTTCAGCTCATGTCAGTCTTTTCTGTAATGAGTGAAAGTTATAGTGTTTTAAATCTATTTAGGGCTGATTATTTTGAACGTGTTTTTAGAGACCTCTACCGGTCGCGCCAGGTACTGTTCAACACACGTATTTGAAAAATCTTTATTGAAAAGTACAGATGTACAAACAGAAAGGATCCGCTAGCATGCACGCACTACGTTCGTCAGTGGAAAGAATTTGCTGCATACGTCTCAATTCAGAGGTTGCCAAAAACTAACCCTTGCAACTTGAAAAATAGTTGAAAAATACCAAAATGTTGAATAGAAGACCAGGTTGTCACACGGACAAACATCAGGTTCATTTTGGTTGTCCTCCGAGAAATCTGGTTGTCTCGGACAACCGGATAACTGCTTATTTCGAACGCTGTATAGAAATCTAGTGTTTTTCTGCCCTGCTTTACAGTCACAGTCCCATTCACACACTGATGGAATCTCCACTACCTTGCAAGGCGCTAACCTATAACCAGCAGGAGCAATTCGGGGTTCCATGTCTTGCCCAAGGACACTTTGACATATGGGCAGTACAGTATCCAAACCTGTGATCCTCTGATCAGAAGTTGACCGCTCTACCTTCGCACCAGAACCACCTTTATATTTCTTAATGCCACTGTTACTCTCTAAATGTTTGTTTTCTGACATATGTGTTAAACTAAAGACACATTACCCCAGATACTTACTGTTTGTGACTTTGGTTCTCTGTCTTCTTTCCTTATTTTCTCTCAGGAAAATCTTGGTTTGTGGATCTCCGTGCATGCATTTGTGTTTGACCACAAACGTGAAACAGGCCTCTGTTTCGTCAGAACTTGTTATGCTGTGTTCACACCAAACGCCATTCGAGCGGCAGACACTTTCAATGTTAAGTCAACGGTACAGACGCGATCTGAGGTCCAGTGGTGCAAAGGTCTGGCAGCAATGCGATTTCAGTGACGTGGCACAAATTGGGAGGCACCGCCCCAGGCCAGAGTTATAAAAAAAATATGAACTCTGGGAAGGTCGCCACATAGCATCAACCAATCAGGGACCCAACTTTGTGCACGTGACGGTGCAGTGGCAGCCAGTGAGAGTGGGTGGAAAACTGCAACTTCTGCTGCACTTCCATTTGTTTCCTTAACCCGCTGTGTCCGTTTTGGGGCAGCGGGTCTTCAGGAACCCGTCCCGGCTACTGCTGGGCAAAGGTGCATTAACCCCAAGACAGTCTGTTGCAGGGCCGCTGGAGCAATTGATCTTACTATGCGGGCCTCCTGAACTTATTTTTTCCTATTTTCATTGAGACAATCATAAAAAGCGTCTCCTAATTTTATTCTTGTCTTTATTTTTTCCCTCTCTGGTTTACCACGAACAGGAAGCCTGCAAGCGGGATCAGAGAGAGACAGAAACACAGCAGAAGCGGCCGTCCCTTAGACACAGCAGCGGGAGAGAAGCTCACTGAACGTGGAGAATTTGAATGATCACAGACGTGGAGACGAGATCTCTCAACATCATCCGTGTTTTCCATGCATAGTAAATGAGAGAAACACAGACACCGCTCCATTTAGCAATAAGGCTAAAAACATTAGCTGGTAGCTCCTCTCACACGCTGCCATGATCACAAGCTTAAAGACAAGCACAGAATTTGCAAGTGGCGAGAGGGGAGACCGACGCGAATTGTGTTTAGTATGAACAGAGCATTAAGCCTCATCTTTTAGTTCTTTGAAATTGGAGCCTACTAGAAGTTCTTCTTGTAATCACTTTGTGATTCATTCCCTTCGCTGGAGCCCACCCAACTTCTGTAAGGCAAAGGCGGGGTACACTCTGGATTGTCTGCCAGTGCATTGAAGGGCATTATAGAGACAAATAACACACACTCACATTCATACCTAAGGGTATCATAGAGTCACACATCAACCTATGAAGCATGTTTTTAGACTGTGGGAGGAAGCCAGAGAAACCCACACATGTCCAAGGAAAACATGTATGTAACATTTTACATGTGACCTGCACAGCTCTTTGAAAAGTACATCATGAACAAGCACCGGTTTGGTGTCATTTTGTTTCCCATCCATAATGTCTTCACTGTTCATAGGAGGATCAGAGGGGAGCCATGCAGGGGTGAGCATTTGGGACTGTGTGGTGGTCTGTGTGTGCAACAGTAAACCCCCCCTCCTCAACTAAACTGTTAATTCATGCCTAAACTTTGCGGGAATCTGCAGCTGCAGTATGGTTTTCAAACACGGGTAGCTCTCTAAGGATGGGTGGTTCACAGCCGTGCTCGGTGGTGTCTCCTGGTTGACTGCTCACCTAGCAGGGTCGTCATATGCAGGCGTCTGTTTGTTTCTGTGAACTCACCATCATTTTTCTGCCTTTTTGCCAGGATGGGATCATGAGGATGCCTTCTGTCAGGACCCCTGTGAGGACAAAGCAGCCGGGTGTAGACTTGCAGGTACCCCCACTTTGACAGTCCCTTTCAGGAAGTTTCCACAGGCTCAATGGGCCTGCAGGGCTTAGGTTGTGTAATGTGGGCTTGTGGGTGTGGGAGAATGGGTTTGTAAATGGCACTGTGAAACTTCTCGGCCAAGAATGTGAGCTGAAGCTCTTTTTCCACTCGTTTATCAAAGGCTTCATAACAGCTTGGATCAGTTTGAAAGCCATGTTACTGATGAAAGAATGGGGAAGACATCAATTAATCCAGAAGTTTCTTCTTCCCTCAATCTTGAGTTTTACTTTTACCATTGATGTCCATGTAGGGACTCCCTAGGGAAGGCTGCATCTTCTGTTTAAAGTTTGCTTTTGTGAAGTTCAGAGTGTTTTTGTATAGAGCTGCTTTTGTTTGTCATACAATTGTGAATTCACTCACAGGCGAGCTGCAGTCCAAATCTACACCAGATACTGCTGAGTTTGTAATGGGACAAGAAAAACAATAAATGATTCCTACAGTTTTCTGAACACTTTTCTGATTCATAGTTCAAGATAAAACCTAGTGCAATGGTTGAAGTGAAATATGCAGCAAAAAATTAAATTAAATTTAATTAATAAATTAATTGAAAAATTCAATTAAATTGAAAAAATTCAATTAAATTGAAAAAGTCATTGAAAAAGAACAATGCAGGAAGATTGTTCAAGAGGAAGATTGTAAATGAGGATGAAGATGTACAAGCTAAAATTAGAAGAGGAGAAGAAGAAAAGGAGACAGGAGGAGGAGTTGCATTTTCTGCATTGATCTACTGTAGTTATTACGTAAGTTCAAATACTTTTTTCCACAAAACCTCATCTGCATTTTTTTGACAAAAAGTCAAGATTTATTCTCAAATGCCTTTATCTGTAGTGATGTAAGTAATATTCATTTGAGCAAAGAGTTAATTCACATCATATTTGTGGTAACTGATCCGATTCATTGTCGATTTTTGTTCATTTTGAATGATCCGATTGACTGATCTAGAATAGTCCTAGAACATCTTGATCCACACTTCCAGCAGTGAGATTCAGACAGAAATTCCTGCTACTGAACAGTGAAGTTTTCCAGATTCTTGGATTTCTTCCAGATCATCAAGTGGCAATGAAATATGTGTCCAAACAAACAAGTCAACTAGAATGAATGTCAAATCCATTCACATGTTAGTTTCCTAAAGTTCACCACTGTTGTTTTTCCACATCCAGAGAATCCAAAGGGAACATTCTTAGAACATTCTAGACACTGGATGGTCACATGACTTTATTCAAAGTCATAAAATAAACCTACCATGAATCCAAATGGTATTTTCCAATATCAATTATCACTAATTTATTTCTTTTTGAAACTTTTTTATTATTATTTTTATTAAAAAGATTTATGTTGATAGGATTAGTTATAGTACCGGCATGAACAAAAAGCTACACTGGAGTGCAGCTTATGGATATGTTCAAACAGGAGGGACTTTGCATGATTCCAGGACATGCAAGGTAGGACATAGTACTCTGCTGTTTTTGAGCTGCCTTTACGTCCTGAGAGCTGGAGGAGGAAGATGGAGAGAGAACTTCCTAATTAAGGGTCAAGGACAAGTTCTTGTGGAACACTTTTTCACCTTCTTCAAAGGTCTAAAGTGCTTCACTGTCACACTCACACATATAGAAAAACATGTTCACAAATTATTGCACACACAGAAACACAAACAAACACACATACTTCCTTTCCTCTGTAAGTATTTGACATTTTTAAGTTTATTACTTCAACTCAGATGTGATCTGCATGGATTCCATTTTCAGAAAGTTAAAAATAGAGTGTTGCTGATCATTCTTTCCTCTTCCGTCCCTTACATCTTCCTCTCTGTTGGTGCACTTCTTTTTCTGATGTTGCTGCAGTTTTTTAGAAGCAGTTGAATAATGCTTCGGATTTATCACTGCTGTGCTGGTGTTGTGGGCCGGGCCCTTTGTTTCATCACCATCCCATTATTTACAGGTATTCAAATATTTGGCACTAAAAGATTTGAAACAACTGTTCATTGTTTGTTCTCTGACAAACGGATTGATCTCAGATTCTGGGTCAAAGCGGTAATTCATTGACTGCAGAGGAAGTCCTCTCTGTTGGGTTGACATGCCCCCTACAGCCTCTCCCACATTATCATCGGTTTCTCTCTGCAGCCCCACATGAGGCTCAAACCTTAATGTGACATGCAGACAGAGTCTGCAGACAGCTGCAACAGCCCTGCAGATGCACTGCAGGGGAGGTCAGTGTTACCAGCTGGAATACACAACAGCAAAGAGGATATGATTGGAACAAAGGTGGTATATTTCAGCGCTAGGCCTCTTGAAGTCGGTGATGTACTAGTCACTGGTTTTGGTGAACTTCTTTATGCGGACGCAGGTGATGAGCAAATGGATTGTAGGCTGGACTTTGAGATGAGGGGCTCCTTGAGGATGGTGGGGGCATTTTGACAAAGGGGAGAGACCTTGTTGTCAGCTGTTAATAGAGGCGATGTGATTGTGTTTCTTCATGACAATGATATCACCTCTGCTCAGGATACAGACTGGAATCATGATGTAAGCTACTTTCAGATCTTTCCATCTTATCAGCAGCAGCCCATGGTTGCACATCTGCAAAAATGATATTTCTGGGATTTCATGAGGCAATAATTGAAACATTTGAAAGAAAGGTGGTTTTGTTTTGCTTTAAAACAGAAATTTTGGTTTGAAGTTTGGATGAATTACTTCAAAGCTGCTTTCCTTTTTCGTGTTTCTATAAACTTACTTAGAGATCTGTCCCTAAAAATCACAACACTCTCTGTCTCTCCTTTTCCCTGACATCTTGTGTGTGTGTGTGTGTGTGTGTGTGTGTGTGTGCGTGCGCTGGGAGTGTCTGCTGATGTATTTCCCATCAGATCTGGTCATCCTTACTCCACCCATTCCCAGAACACCCTGACTCATTTGAACAAACTGCTTGTCAGCTTTTTACATAAAAAGATCTTTGATTCTGTTTTAAGGACTTCCTGCTATTCAACATGGCCATGCCTGTGAAGGTGTTTGGGACTTGCTGAACTGCAGACCTTCCTTTGTTTTATGTGTACGTGGACTGAGAGGCGGTGCACACCTGATACAAGAACCACCTGGTCTGCTGACCATTAGTTTAGCTTCTTCAAAGGAACCACATCTTAGGCACACATGAAAAATCCTGCAGCATTCCTAGCTGGACGCATCCAGTGCAGTATGGTGTGGTGTGGTAGCAAAGCCGACCCACTACCACCTGTATGCCTCTGCAGTAACCCTCGTCTGCATCCGTCATGCCACCTGTGAGCCTGCAGTGTCACCTGTATGCAACACGAGTTTCAGTGTCTTGGAGAAAAGAACTGAATTTTAGAAACAAGCACTGCTACGCTGTAAAAACTAGGGATGTAACGATTCATTTTAACAATTCGGCTCATATCATAACTTGTGGCTGACAAAACAATTCATTAACCTAAAGATTCAGGACTTTTTTATCCAAAACTTACACCATTGCAGGTGAAGGTAAAGTACCACTAGCTGTCACACCTAGGTGTGGGAAATATGTTCTCTGCATTTGACCCCTCCCCTGGGGGAGCAGTGAGCTGCAGACACAGCCGCGCTTGGGAACCATTTGGTGGTTTAACCCCCCCCCCCCCAATCCAACCCCTTAATACTGAGTGTCAAGCAGGCAGGCATTGGGTCCCACAGTGTTTGGTATGATTGGGCCTGAAATCAAAACCTTCCAGTCACAGGAGGGACACTCTACCACAAGGCCACTGAGCTGGTCTTTCCAGATTCTTGGATTTCTTCCAGATCATCAAGTGGAAATGAAATATGTGTCCAAAAAAACAAGTCAACTAGACTGAATGTCAAATCCATTCACATGTTAGTTTCCTAAAGTTCCCCACTGTTGTTTTTCCATATCCAAAGAATCCAAAGGGAACATTCTTAGAACATTCTAGACACTGGATGGTCACATGACTCTGTCCACATATTGAACTGGAATGATGGACTGATCCGTGTTGATGACATCACATGAGGGTTGTCCACTATGATAATACTTGATCAATTTAACATTATAATAAAACAAACTTACCTTACTTCAATCCAAATAATATTTTCCAAGATCAATTAAAATTGATCAAATTCATTTGAAAACATTTTTTTAATAGTATAGGTTGATTCGGTTAACAACTTTCCTCTGACAGATCAATCTGGTGGATGGTAGGAGTATACGCAAATAGATTAAGTGATGAAGGTGATTAGTCGTTGTTCTCCTAGTAAAAACGGTAAATATTCTTTACTTTTTTCTAATGTAATCATAAAAATCTATTTTTAACATTTGTTTGGGTGGCCGTGGTGCAGCGGTAGGAAGGTTGACCCCTGATCGCAGGTTCGATTCCCACCTTGCATGAGTCAAAGTGTCCTCGGGCAAGACACTGAACCCCACCTTGCCTCTGGTGTTGGGCGGGCGCCTGTGTTTGGCAGCGGAGCCACCATGAGTGTGTGACTGGATGAATGGGTCTGTGACTGTAAAGCACTTTGTCCTTGTAGGTAGAAAAGCGCTATGTAAGTATACGCCATTACGCCATTTTGCTAAAATTGATGGATTATCATCAGTCTATTTTTTGCTTGTTGCATTATATTTTAAATGATGAATTTTCTCTACGTATATTTTACATCATTTGTTTCCATCTTGTTCCACCAAGTTTTTTATTTACACAAAGTCCATCCAGGCTTCTTTCCTAAATCTTTCCTCTTCTGTTGTGTGTATTTGCCCCTGGGTGCTTTTGTTCTTTCCAGCTGCCAAACCGCAATGCTCCCTTTTCCCCGCCAGTCCTAAATGATGTCTGCCCAACACCAGCATGGCCGATCTTGCTTCATTTCTTTCAGTATCCATGTGGGGATGTAAGTCTTCTCCCTCACACTTCTCTCCAGAGCGAGCGAAAGCATAAACAAGTGGCATGACCTCATCCAGCTGCAGAGTGGATCTCACCCGCCTGAGGCGAGAAGCAGCCGAGCAGCGCTCTGATCTGAAATGAATTACTGCTGCAGATGACTCAAATCTCCTGCTGCCAAATGAAGACATTTTTTCTGCGTCCCACTCCACAGTGTGATGACGCAATACTCAGAGGAGACATCTTCAGGTTCCTCTGTGATAAATGTGTGACACAACCTGCCACTTCTCAAAAAACAAAGTCTGACCCCAAAGGAGGTCTGTCAGCAGTTCTCTGGTGATGGAAGCAGGAGATGACGATGCTGAACAAGTCTGCATTCAGTTCTGCTCTTCATTCAAGCCAACATTTTGATGCATAAACAAGATTCAGAGCTTTAAAAACTGCTTCCTTTTGAGCACCGCTGTATAATAGTTTCCAGGGTTTAAGGGCACGTTGGGTCTCAAGAGTTAAGACTTTTAACAGCTGCAAGTCTTATGTCTGCAAAAGAAAACGAGAGTTTTCCATGACTTCAGCTCATATTTTGGCCTGTTGACCACTTTTCGGTTCTGTCTTACAAAAGCCCCGGAGGTCTTCAGTTGGACGCCCACACAGCATTACTCACTCGGAAGGCAGAAGGATTATTTTATGAACTGCTTATGCTGAGCTGCCTTTCAGTATTCAGAACAGTACCATCACATGATATGTGGTTTCGGAGATCCAAGCTTTCTGAAAGGAAGGTCTGACTGCACCAGACAGCACATCTCCTGTGCAGATTTTTTGCCCCCCCCCTTAGTTGGATTATAAAAAAAGGCGCGCGGGGGGGGGGGGGGGGGGCGACGACTGCACTAATCCAAGTGCATAACCTGGCTCCGTAGGGGCAGTCGATGCTCAGTGAGAAGCTGCAGGTAATCTAAAACTGTGTTTTTCAACCTTTTTTGAGCCACGGCGCACTTACACCTTCAAAAAAAAAGGAGAAACTCAGTCTGTATTGATCTACAGCCCCTCCGCAATCTCACGTGCATTTTTGTGATAATTGGGGCAGAAAAAGCTGGAAACTGCAGCTGTTTTTTTCTAAAAGATGTAATAAAAGTTAAGTTAGAAGATTTCAAAACTGTTTGATGTGTGTTCGCTGTGGTTTCAAGATGTTTAATAGGAAAGATTATTTGTGCGCTGAGACGCTGTCACTTTAACCCAATGCATCATGGGAGATGTAGGGCAAAAACTGACGCTGAAGCCAGACAGACTCTCGTCTCTGAGCTTCATTGTTTTGATCACTTGTTCCACGGTCTGACACCGGATCCTGTGGAAAGCTACACCGCTAAAGACGAGCTTTAGCTGGTATTTTTGTTAGAACTGAGAGACTTTATCAGCAGAATCTGAGCAAGGAAGTGACGACTTTAACCACTTCTGATTGGTCAGACTGATGACATGTGATTAAGCCTTCAAGAATGATTGGTGGAGACAGTTAAAGGGGCGGCACTGGTATAGCTAACAGGTATAGCTGCAGCTAAATCGCTGTATCTTCATTCTTATCAAAATGTCTTTAATAGAATCAAATAAACAAAAAGAAAAAAAGTTGTTTTACGATCTTTTATGTTCCAAACTACTCAGTGTTTTATCAGGGCCTTTTTGGATGAACACAGAGCTGAAATCCTGGAGATGGGAAATGTTTCTAGATCAGTTAATGAGGGCAATTTCCCACGGCACACTTGAGCATCTCCCACGGCACACTAGTGTGGATTGAAAAACATCTAAAAAGCACACACAAACAGTGCAAAACATTTCACTTCCACAATCAATCTTTCCAGACTCAAAAGCTTATCATGATGCCAGATATAGTGATTGTCTCTATTGCTAACCCCCTTTTTTATGGACTTTAAAAGTCTTAAAAAAAAATCCCAAATCAACCAGCATTGGTCTTCTTAAACTACTCCAAAGGTTTACATTTTCATTTAATTTGGAAGAATCCTCCTCTTGCGGACTCCTTTAGGTGAATTTGTTTTTTTTTTGGAATAGATGGTGTTTGGTGCCGCCAAACATAACTGATATGACACCAAAAGAAGCTGCTGCTGTTCCAGCTTCTGGGCTTCGTCATTTTTTTTTTTTTTAAAGAAGTCTTTTTAGAGACATACTGTCTACAGAAGGATGTTTTTTGAAGGAATACATACTATGCTACCAAAGGGATCTGTGATGAGGCACAACCTGCCACAGTAGGAGCTACAGTGGCCCCTTGGGCGCCATCTTGCAGCCTTCAGTGGCTCCTGTCTCCAAACAACATGTGACCATTTTTCTTTCTGGGTCTACCAATTGACATTCCACAGAACCAGATTGAAGTCCAGATTAAACTGAAGGACTAGGGCTTGCCATGTCTTCGCCCTCTGAGGCTGGACTATGAAAGTTATGAGCAGCAATTGAAGGCACCATCAGACCTCTCATGGCCTCCCCCAGAGTTGGCTGTCTTCCTGAGCTTTATCATTCTTCCTGCTCAGCTTCCTGCCCCATAAATATTTGAGCAGTCCCATTAGTGGCTGAGGTAATCTAAATGCTCACATCCACGCACACACTCATGGAGGCTGCTGGAAGAGCGGAGTCGTACCTAATAGCCTCAATGAAGCATTGGGCCCTCAAGCTAGCAGGCTAATAAAGAGTGAAGCAGGTTTAACAAGTTTAGACTGTTCATTAAGGCACAAAACTGATTAACAGAAATAGGAGGGTTTGTTAATGCGTTGTATGATTAATTAAAATCATAGAAGATAGAAGGTGTAAATTTAAATGGAAAAGGGGTGAAAAATGCTCAAACTGGAGGTAGGAGGAGACAAGGAAAGATATGAAGGAGAGGGAAGGAATCAAAGCTGAAGATGGGATGAACCGAGTCAGTATTGGGGGGGTTGGAGGAAAGCTAAAGTGGGAAAAGGGGTCAACTATCATTTTGTGAAATGCTGTTGTATCTGTGGAGATGGAAGATGTATTGCTGCAAACCTTAAAGTTAGCCTTGACAGCCAGCAGTTGTTCTTTTTTCTGTTGCGATGCAGCTCTCAGAAAGATGTAAATCAGAGTTTTGACAGTTATGTCCAGCTCAGTAAGAAACCTGTTACCTTGTTGCTCATTTTTCTTGTCAAACTTTTGTGGTGCTTTGTCTGATGTTGTGTCGTGTTTCCAGAGCTGCCCCTGTAGTTTCTGTCTGAACACATACTCTGTAGCAGCAAAACCTTTGCTTCTGTCTCTGTTCCCCCTCCAGTGACAGAACAGAGCTGTTCAAGAGGGCAGGACTGTGATGCTGCAGAGGCAAACCTTGCAGTGTGTGTTCACGCTGTGTGAACACAGCTGCTGAACTTTGTTTATAGCACAACTGGGCTGCATTTATTTGACAGTCATAGTCATTTTATGATTCTAAAAATGAACAGCAAATGTTTCCGTGTATGTCTGCTTTTCATGTCACATGATGAGACATGAGGTTCAAAGAGACCCTCACTAATCAATGAAACCACAGCACAGCCCACACACAAACACACAAACATGGGGACATCTGCCTGTAGTTTTTTCGTATCAGCATATCAGATTTAGACATGCAGCGAACAGAGGTCCACGTCTTAGGATCCATCCCGCTGCTCCTCATGTTTCAGAGAAATCCTGACTGTACATCTGAAACCTTCAGGATCTTCTTCCTGCATCTGCAGTGTGAAGACATGAACACACAGTCACACCTCCACGTTTGTCACTCACCTCTGCTAAGTAAACGAAGCCCCCCCACTGTAATTACTATAGGTAGGTCCTTTATTTATTGGTGTTTTACTAGTATTTTATTCTTTTATTTTTACCTTCACTCTTATGGTCTCAGGAAACGCTTTTTCACTTCGTCTCAACGTAGAGCAAGAGACAATAAAGCTTAATTAAATGATAATGTTGGTGTGTGTGATGGTGGGGGGGTGTTTCTGTTGGTGGTGGTCTTTCATGATAAACATAAACATCTTCTTGTTCAAATGTGTAATTTACAGCCTTTTGTTGTAAAAAAATGTATCATTGAATCTACCTGTCACTGGTGGTGGTGGGGGGGGCATGCTGTAGTGAGGTTCTAACCCAGCTCCATGCATCAGAAAGCAGCAGCTGAGCTCCCACCATTCAGCCTTCCTGAGAGCAGGGACTGCTTCATAAAAATGGTCAGTAATGTTCTGCAGATGGTTCCTGTGGAGCGTCTCTGTAAACAGTGCTAACTGTTTCTATGCAAAGACAAGGTGAGGAAATGCAAAGCATGATGCAAAGCAACACAAGGCTGAAGCTGCTAAACCCAAAGGCCTTTCAGGGAACTTTTATCTTTAGCTGCTTCCCATCTTATGGTGTGAGCCTCTCAGGGTTATGATATCAATTCTCACCAGATTCTTTAGGTTCCAACCTGTGACTGGTTCAAAGTTCAGTGTAGAGCCTGCTGTGTTACAGTCTGAGGGCCAAAAGAATTTGAGTGAATATGAAGCAAAAAAAACTGAACAGAGAAGGGTGGGAGTGAGAAAGAGGCAATGGATGCTAAATAGGAGCAAATTGACAGAGAAAGTGAGGAGACACAAGAGGATCTGGTCTAGTTGTTACCTTACTCTGTGCAGAGGCACTACAGCAAGAGTCCTTCAGAAATAGTAAAACATTCTAAAAATAAAATTATAGTCCAAATTAATGTTAGGTTCAGTTCCTGCTCTGCCTGCCCATGTGTTTAAATGTCCGTGTTCGCCACATTGAGCCCAACGTTGCTCCTGTTGGCAGCTTGATAGCAGCTCTGCCTCCATGTGTGAACGTGACTGAGTGTAAAACTTTAGGCCTTATGAAGGCAGAAAAAGCAATATAAATATACGTTGTTTAATATTTAATTATATCCTGTGTCATGAATCAAAAATCAATGAAAAATCAAAACTAGAACATTCGTACTCCAACACTAACAGAAACACACAAAAAAAACCATTGAATTAACACCCCCCCCCCCCCCCCCCCGCTGCCATTGAATCTATTTCTGCTGCAGGTTTCTTCCTGCTTTTCCCTCCACTGTCTCATTCCACTGACAACCCTTTCATGTAATATGTGGTCATTTGAGCTTGTTGGAATTATCTGGATTGAAGAATTCTATTCTATTCTATTTTATAGCTTTTTTTGTTGAGCTTCCAGACAGCTTGTTTTTTCTCAACAGCTGAATTGATTGATTTGTCAGACGAAAAGAGAAGCATGATATTGGGTTTTTGCCAATCTTTGATATTTTATACTCTTGTTTTCCTTTTTGGAAAAAATAAAGGAAAAAAAAACACCAAGAATCTTATCCAGCATTAAATAATAAAATAATCCAGGAAGTGTCTCGGCCAATTGATGTCGCTTCACAAACAACAGTAACATTCAACAACAGGGATTCAAACCCCCCACCACTCCACATCAGGGTCAGGCTCTGATGTGGGGAGGGTCCTAGAGGTCACAGTCAAAGCTGAAACTTTGACAGGCTTTTCTGCAGAAACTTGCGTGGTGGTAATTGATGCAAAAATCAGTCTGGAACCTACTGGTTCTCCATTTGAAATTGACTCATGGAAGGTCTACTGTGCTGTTCATGCAAAGAGTTACTTAAATAAAGGTGAGTGAGCAGCGCCTTACCTATCATCCTCCTCACCTGCCAACATAAGATGTGTACCCCTTGTGCTATCCTATGACCCCCCCTCCCTTACATTGACAAGTTCTCCCTACCATGACAAAGGTGGATGAAGGTGGAGAGGATTTCATGTAATCCATGGACACCAGTGAAGATCACAAATCATTGAAGAGAAAAGGTTCAGAGCATCTGTCTAGTGGGTCTAGATGACCCCACTCCCAATGTTAACGTGCCTAGGATAGAACAAGGGTTACTAAAAAAGAAAAGGTGTCCACTAATCTGTACTGTAAATACAATGTATATGTCCACCACAATCCAATTGTAACAACACACTGAAAATATAAAACACAAACTTCTTGTTTTTTAAAGCACATAAAAAGCCAGCTACAGTTCCAGAGAACAGAACTCCTCCCCCCTCATCACCTGATTGTTTGAGATCATGGAAAATGGTGCAGGCATCACCAAGTTAAACATCTGAGATTTGGCAGAGACAGAAATCTGCATTCAGAGAATCTGACCTCACATTTACTGGGCGTCCAGAGCCTTCATCAGAACTGCCCCAGAATAACAAGAAAGCCCAGTCCTGAACTAGTACTAGTAAAAGAAGAAAATCATCAAAGCATGGATCATTTTTTCTTTGGTTTGGTTCAAGTTTATATCCTCGCATAGTAGAAAACCCCCTCAGCTCTTTTCATAGAGTAGTGCAGACCTCAGCTGATGTCACATTCTAGTTCTCTGAAATGAGACCCTCAGATTCTTCTGCCTTTCCTTCTCTTGGTCGTCATCCCCTGTCCTCAGAGCTCACATCCAGGTTGTTGGTATTTTTCTAAACATGTAGTTATCCCTAAAGGGTGAAGACTTTTGTTTGCTCTCTTTATCTTTTCAGCCACTGTTCTTCAGGCTTCTCTCTTCTTCCTTGCCTATTCTTGCTCTTCTTTCCCCTCACCACGCCCCCAACCCTGTTGAACCAGTCCCTCCACTTTCAGCAATCACACCTTGTTAATAGTAAACACACTGGGTTTCCTTGAAGATGGTGTCATGACCCCCCGTCAGCGAGATCCGCTCATGTACCGATGTCGTGCGTGGGATGTCGTCAGAAGAAAGCTCAGAGCTGGTAGCTGGTGTGCTCACTTTTCTGCAGGGACGTACGTTCTGCTTTCATTTGCTGTCCAAATGCAGAGCACGCTTAAACACAGAGATGCAAAACTGCAGCAGGAAGTGGAACAGGAGCAGCCGTCATGTGCAGGTGTGCACCTTGTTGTTGCACGGCGTGCAGTATGACTCTGTGACACCCTTCTGGGACGGAACAGTGACAACAGTCAGAAGAATGTCTCCCGAGAATCGAGCTGCTTTTTCTTCTTCCATCGTTCTCAGTGGATCATCTCTGTTCCTGGAGGTTCAGGATTCTTCATTCTGTAAGTCCTTAGTCATGATGGTTTCACACACACACACACACACACCTCCTACATACCTGCTGCTCTGTGGATGTGAAGTTGACATTAGCTGTGTGTTTTTGTGACTGTCCAGTCAGCTCTAGCTGGAGTGTGCATGGAACGGGTGTTGAGGACAGTAGTCATTCAGTCACCCGCCCCCGTTGTGTCAAGAATAAAGTGCAGTGCTCACACACAGACCAGCAGGCTTCCTGGCGTTTCATGAATAAAAAGCGCAGAAGAAAAGAAGAGGCTGCAAACTGGATCCACGTCTGTTCTGTGGTTTTCCTGAGCCACTTGTTAGCTGCCGGGTTAGAGAGTTCTGGAAATTCATGTATTTTCAAAGGAGTCGTAGTCTTGAGGACACACAGAGGTTGCTGCGAATCCCAGCAGCAGCAGTCATGTTGTGGATGTAACACCAGGGTTTGTTTTGCTGTACACATTTATTTGGAGGCAAACTGCTGTCATTTACCAGCAAACTACTGTTACAACACGTGGGCATCATCATGATTGTATTTTTTATTTCTATATTCAAGTAACCAGAGCAGTAAACATCAGTACACATCTGTTCTGGACACATATTTTGATATAATATTAAATAATATATTGCACCCTTATGTTTAACCTAATTGTATTGCTTTACTCCGGCCCCCTCTGACCATCACCGGGACATTCATACACATTCACACACCAGTGGCAGGAAAGTTGATGTGTCTTGCTCAAAGACACAACAACAGTTGACTGGGAGGAGTGGGGATTGAACCATCAACCCTTTGACTGTTGGCTGAGCTACTCAACCACCTTAGCCATTGTCCCCCTGAGAACAAACACCAATGGACAAAAAATATTGTTGTTTATTTTTTATGAGTGTATATTTAGTAATAACTGTCTGTTGATTTTAATAGAGCTATAGTAACAAAGGGATTTGCATTTTTTAATAAAGTCCTATTCCATTCTATTCTATTCTATTCTATTCTATTCTAAAGTAGTAACTTTGTTATGCTCAGGATGGCAGAAGTAGGGCTGCAAGGTGGTGCAGGTGCAGTGGTTAGTGCTCTTGTATTACAAAGCTCTGAACATCAATAGGACCTTTCTGTGTGGAGTTTGCATGTTCTCCCCGTTCACGCGTGGGTTCTCTCCGGCTTCCTCCCACCGTCCAAAAGCATGCTTCACAGGTTAATTGGTTCTTCTAAATTGTCTCTAGGTGTGAATGTGAGAGTGTATGAGTGTGTGATTGTGGCGCTGCGACAGACTGGTGACCTGTTTAGGGTGTACCTTGCCTTCACCCACAAGTGGCCGGGTTAGGCTCCAGCAGCCCCGTGACCCGGAAAGGGACAAAAACGGATTAGAAGATTTATGAATGGCTGAAGTCATCACTGTCATGCCTTTTGAAGCCAGTTCTGAGGCCTAATGAAGTGTCGGACGGTGGACCTGTAATTATAAATGTTTCAATTCTGGCAGAACTAGATTCTTGTACCAGAGATGAAAAATATCTTGTTAGCTCTGACTATGACTACAATCAGGGCATTAAGTGGAGCACAATTTCCCAGAGCTTCTGAGAACTCTGCAGATAAACTATCTATCCACAAAGTGTATTTGTTAGTAGAGTGCAGATTCTGATGTAAGCTGGTGAAAAAGAGCCTGCTGGAGCACGGGGTTCCTATGAGGAAAAGAAACCCAGCATTTTAGATGCAAATAAACACGCCTGAGGAGAGGAGGGAAGAGGAGGTCAGAAAAGGCATCAATGGAAGGTAAAAATAACATGGGCGAAGGAGATGCAGGGGAAGAAAAACTGGAATGAATACAAATAGAAGGCAGAGGAAGGGAACTGCAAATGACCAGGAGGACGTGTATGGAGCAGAGGAGCGATGAAAGAAGCTTACATAAGTGTGAGCATCATGCCCGTGTTCAAACAAAATACACTTGAGCACATACCAGGAATAGTCCCGTGCCCCGGCGTTGACATTTTAACGAGGCACTGTGGGCTGGAAGCTCTCACTCTGAGAGCAGCCGAGCCCTGACGCATGGCTGAGCGGCTCATCCTGATGCTAATTCTGGACAGGTGGATCAAGGTGGTCTCTGGAGGAGACCCTGGCTGCTGTTGTCATGGTTTTTACGTTTGCTGCAGAAAATTGAAGAAAGTTTATAAAAAGTGTAGCTAAAGCCATCTCACACTTGGGCTGAATGACAAAAGCTGACATGTTTAACTGTTGAAGCAGGGGCGGGGGCTTCATTAATAAAACATGAAACCTTCTCCATCAACAGTTTCTGCTGGCTTTGAGTCATTGGTGGTTTAAAATAAGAAATTGTAGATTAGGAAAAAAAACTTTCCTCTATACAGGGTTCATACACTTTTTTTTAGCAATGGTTTTCCATAACTTTTCTATAACCTTTCACAGAATTTCCAGAACCAAACACATTTCACTCAGACAACAACTCATGCAGTAGAAAAGCCTTATTTTCCATATTTTCTTTTAGTTTGGCATAAGGCTCCGTTCAGAGACAATAAATCTCCATAGAAAACTTTGGGTATTAAACTACCCCTAACAGAGCTCACAGATGGAAGCCGGGGAGGAGGGTGGGGTGACAAACGCCCTGCCTGGGGGGGGGGCCACCTGGAGCGTGGTCGCGGGTCTTCCCTGGGGGGACCTGACTCATCCCTCTCTGTTCTTTCCTCCTTTTCTTTTCCGTCCAGTCCAACAAAGACTATTTACAAACATAATTAACATGAATAAAGTGTAGCTGAAATTACAAAAGGGGTTTATTTAAATATACATCTGGTGTATCATAAAATCTTATGATTTTAACCCCTGTTGTTAAAGTAAAATATGTTCAACACCAAAGGCTTTCAGCTCTCATCTGTTTGCTTAGCTGTTGTACAGGACAAGTTAGAGAAAAAAAAAACTATAAGATGAACTGCAATTAAAAGTTGAAAAGCTGCAATGTCATGGTCCTTTTTTTTTGCTCGTCACCACATCGTCAGTCTGTTTTGTTCTTCTTACTTACATTTTACGCTCAACTTTGTTACATGGAATGTTGGTGGGCTTGGTTCTGGTGGAAAGAGGCGGAAGGTTTTGAATGACTTGAGTTTTTTCAAATTTGTTGTTTTATTGCAAGAGCCCATTAAACAAACACAACAGACCATCTTTTCTCCTCACCACAGTGTCTATTCATAGAGTTAGCCAGTTATAACCCAAAACAAAGAGGTGTTACTACACTGAATAATACAAATTTTACATTTAGTCATAATGACACTGTGTAAGATCCAGAAGGCAGGTATGTAATTATCAATAATTACATATTATTACAATTATTATTAATAATTGGAAATACAAAATATTGCATAGCTAGTATACAGTATATGGTCAAAATGTTGATGACTCCTCCTTTTTCACAGACTTTTCACTTTGCTGTGAGCTTTCTTTGACTCCACAATCATCTTAGGAGGAGACTTCAACCTGGTCCTACACCCTGAACTGGACAAACTCAGTTCAGCGGGGAAACAGTGAAGCTGGAAATCAGCAGAAACTCTCAGTAAATGGAGGAACAAGGTCTCTGGAACATTCATTTTCTATTCTGTTTTTCCCTTTCGGGGTCACGGGGCTGCTGGAGCCTATCCCGGCCACTTGTGGGTGAAGGCAGGGGACATCCTGGACAGGTCGCCAGTCTGTCGCAGGGTAGAGTGTCCACAATCACACACCCATTCACTCTCACACTCACACCTATGGACAATTTAGAGTTGCCAATTGACCTTTGAAGCATGTTTTTGGACGGTGGGAGGAAGCCGGAGACCCCGGAAAGAACCCACGCATACACGAACCCACACAGAAAGGTCCCGATTGATGTTCTGCTTCAGGTTCCCCAGCCGGGACTTGAACCGGAGGCCTTCTTTTTTTTTTTTTTTTTTCTACTTGTCCTGTCCAACAGCTGGGCAAACAGATGAGAGCTGAAGGCCTCTTGTGTTGGACATATTTTACTTTAACAACAGGAGTTATTAATCTTCAGACAAACCAGAGGTATGTCTGAATAAACCCCTTTTGTAATTGAGGCCAAACTTTATTCATTTTAATCATATCTGAAAATCTTCTGTGTTGGACCGGATGGAAAAGGAAATGAGGGAAGAAGAGAGAGGGATGTTAGAGAGGGGGGGGGGGGGGTAAAACCATGAAGCAGCATAAAGCAACAAGTTACTGGATGTTGATCATTACGGTAAGGTTCAGATGTAATACAAATCTCAATGGGCGGGGCCTGTCCACACACACTCAAATGTTATAAACACACCTGCTAGCTGCAGAAATGTCCACATGTCAACATGTACACAATACAAATAATGTTCACACACGCATACTTATGCCTTCAAACCAACTGGTGTGAAATATTTAATTCATTCAATCATGCAAACTATTAGTGTAAAGGTGAGCTAACACCTGTGCTAAGGGGAGGGGTTATGTTCTTCTAAATGGATGGTGGAATGTGAAAAGGAGGGGGAGTGCCCAGCCATCCCCACACCAAGACCCCCGCCGCAGCAGCCGTGGCAGCCAGAACTCCCCAATGCCACTCAGCAGCAGGCAGAGAACAACCGCCCCCCGGGCGATCACATCAGCCACCCAGGCCAGGGCCAGCAGGACTGCCTCGAGGCCCCCAGAGCCAGAGAGCAGGGAGGCATGGGAGGACAGAGAGCGCAGACCCAGCCCAACCAGGAGAGCAGCCCCCCCGCCGCGCCAGGAGGGCCCAACGCAGGGCCCCACCCGAGAGGAGTGCCCGCAGCCCCAGACGAGCACCTCATCACCACCCAGGAGTTCTGGGTATCCGCCCGCCCCAACCCCAGGTACGAGCCAGGACCCCAAAGGGAGAACCGCTCCGCGCCCATGGTTGGTCCAGAATAGAGCAAGGTAGGGGCCAGCCGCCCCAGCCCAGGAGGGGGGCACCCCAGGTAGAAGGGGGGCCACGAGGGATGTTGTAAACATGGCCCAACCAGGCTCGGCCACAGTCGGAAATTTGGCGAGGCCCAGCACCCGGGGGCAAGGACCAGAACCCACTCCACAGGGACACGGACACCCCCGGCTCAGGTGTGATGTGATCCCCGGCTTCTGGACTGCCAGAGAGCTCAGGGATCCCCCTCCCTGCGTGGAGTGAGGACTGCTGGGCCCAGAAAGCCAGAACCCAGGGAACAGGGTTGCCGTTGCCAAGGGCCCAGTACCCCCTACCAGGGATGGCGTAGGGGACAGATGGTCCAAGGTCCCACCTTCCTTGCGAAATGCATGTGTGTTTGTGAGGGTGTGTGCATGTGCACGTGTGTGTGTTTATGTTGGAATGTATATTTTGTGGATTGAAGGGTGTGTTTCCTAAGGGGGTGCAGTTAAAATTGGTGGGTAGGGCACTGAGGGGACATCTCCTGATTACTCACAGTAATGTCCCCTCCCCTCCTCACCAAGGGGCTCTAAATGTCTAAGGTGCAAATAAAACCGAGAGAGGGGGGCCCATTCCATATGGCAACCATGGGAGGGGGACCACTGCCAAGTAGCTCCTCCCCCCAAGGTGTGTCACAGGCTAAACCCCCCACCCCCTCACCCTAATATGAGATTATATGAGGAAGGGGGTAAATTGGGGACAGCTGGTGGACTCTGGGCCTTCATTTTGTGAGGCAAGAGCGCTAACCACAGCGCCACTGTGCAGTCTCTGGAACACGTAAGATAAATTACTTAAAATATCAACAATTGAATTCAGTGGTAAGTACAAGGTTTAATTTGAATCAGATGAATTTGACACGGGAATCAGTGAATTTTAAGCAACATTGGTAACGAAATTACAATGCCAACAAAAAAATGAGAATCAGACCTGCGTCTTCAGTCCCTCTGGTCCCCCATAATTAGCACCACCACCTAGTGGAAGTGGTTTGTGCTCTACTTTTGGGACGCTTGGTGGGGGGTGATGGTCTGTTCTGGGTCTGAGGCCGAGGATGTCCACTCGGGCGGAGGTCAGTAGCCCAGTCGTCCGGGGTTGGTTCCGACGGTCCATCTTTCGTCTGTACACCTAATGCCTCACTAGAAAATCACAAATCAAGTATTATCCCACACACACATTAAGTGTTATACACACACAAAACCAAAGTTACACACAAAAAGAATAACAAGAGACAAATCAAGAACACACATATATGTTTTAAGACTATTTTTGCTCTATAGAAGAAGGTCCTAGGGCGGTCAAAGATTTTTTAACTACAGACTCAGTCCAACATCCACACTCTGTGGTGTCAGAATTTCACACAGACAGAGTGTGGATGTTGGCACTTTAATCTGAGCCCCCACCTCTCAGATAAAGTATTAAAACTTCAGTTTTGTCTTGATTGAGCTGCAGGACATCCTATGCCAACTTTGGATCTAAAAACACATTTTGTGTGCCTGTGTGTGTCCACACCAGAAGAAACACTCTGCTTCACCTCAAGCCTTCTCTAGAACTCTAGGTCAAATCTGAAGGGGGGTCAGACAAGCTTCCAAATGTTTTAAGGAGCCTCTGTCATCTGCGCATGTTTAGTTATTGGACCTCCGTGGATCACAGCTTTGAAGGAACAGACGGCGTCCACTGTCCAACTTGCTTCCTGGTCTGTCACAAACTTTTGTGGAAAATGTGGTGAAGCACACACATGTGCGCACACAAACTCAATAATGGTTTCAAGGTTGGCCCAGAAGCTCTGTGGAAAATGTGACTGCCTTTCCTTTTCCACTGGCATTTTACACCAATAGGATGCCTGTTCTTCCCCTCCTTACCTCTTCACACGGTAACCTCTTTGGTTCTCCCCCCTTTTTCCTGCATTTTATCTGCATCTCTTTTTGTGCTCCGTGCCTGTTGGTTGCATGTTTCTTGGGCAGGAACAGCTATGGTGGAGCGGCTGTCCTGAAAAAGCTCCAGATGTAGGGATTTTGTGAACTTGTGACATGTTGGTGCTTAGCAGCCTGAACTACTCATGTGTTAAATCATGGTGTGTGTCACTGTGTGTGTGTGGGGGTTGTTATCTGTGTGTGTGTGTGGGTTGTTATCTGTGTGAATGTGTGGTTTTTTGTGTGTTTGTGAAGGTGTCCATGAATGTGATGAGTTGGGTGTACTAGTGTATGTGCGTGTGTGAAAAGGGATTATTGTCTACTTTTGTGAAATCAAATTTTTTGAACCTTTTCTGCACATGGCAAACAGGAAATATTATCCAATAAAAAATGGGGAAAGAAGTGAATGATAATGGATATTAATAATCCAAAAACGTATCATTACTAAGTTCTGTACTTTTCTTTAATAATTAGTTTCTCAGCACATAAAGTTAGTTTTATTTTATACTGGAAGCTTTGTTTCTAACTAGTTCCCCTTGTTGTTGGCCTTGATAAACAAGCCTTGTTTTCAATCAACCTTTTTATTTTTTTATTAAAAAGTTACCTAAAGCCTTTATCTGGCCTAAATTCAAAAAGCAAGCATTTTAATATAACTGTTAAGCATTGCTTTCACATAAAACTCCTGGCGGGGATGAATTTGGCCTCAGATTTTATTTGGTCTGGCACATAAGTACTAACATTTATTAGGTTTAGTTTTGTGTTGGCCTGATTGTGGTTTGTGCATGTGTTACTTTTCCCAAAGATTATTGGCTCTATGAGGCTTCATACCGGCATAATGAAAATCACGTGACTTTGTTTTACCTCACCATATTAGCTGGGAAACTTTAGCGAAGTCAAAGTGCTGTTACTGGTAAACTGCTCAAGATGTCACATAATGAAGTTGATCCAAACCTCATGAAGTTGCTCACATGAAACCAGGAGTCATTACATCAAAAAAGATCTTTCATTTAAACTTGACAACTTGTACTTTCTGTCAAAATCAATGTTCACTGAGTTCACTGATCTTACCCAGTGCTCAGTTCAGCGACATTGAAGGCCCACAAAAGTCTGAACCATGTCAACATTCTATTGTTTGCATTGCAGTTTGCATTTCGTTAGAATCATAATTTAGCCAAGCAGAGAGTTTGCAATAGTTTTCTGATGGTAAGATTGCAGATTGAGTTCTTGCCATTGACAATATCGACTGAGCGCGTGTGATGTCACCCATAGAAAACTGTTTACTTCCAGCTGCAATAAAATGAGGTCTATCTAGTTGACGTTTTTCTGCGATGTGGACGCCCCCCAATAAAACAAAACCCGAAACGGTACAAAAGTGAACCGAACCGAAATTGCCGTACTGAAACCTTTCGGTACAACTACGTGTATCGTTACACCCCTATTCATTTATATGAAAGCAATAAGTCAACATAGCATACCTTTCTCCGTTAAACTGTAATCTGCCCTTTTTACTGTCATATTTGGGAGTGTTGACATGCAGTGTTTGCCAATATTGAAGTGGGCAATCTTAGAATTCCCCTTTACAGGGATGGTACACAAGTTCTAAAACCGTTTTATTGTTGGGAACTGGACAGTCTATGTTGTGGGGCTTTTTATTGGTTTATTCTAAAAATAAAAATAAAAAGTGCCAATTTATTCTTAAATTCAGTGTAAGTTTGGAATAGTGCAGGGTTTGGGTACAGTGTAGGTCAAACAGAGCTGTTCGGCTTAAAAAGTCAAGCCCCATTACTTTTCACAAACGTGGATGAGTGAAATTTGCTCTCTGCATTTGACCCATCCTCTGGGGCAGCGGTCAGCTGCAGTCTCTGCCTTACTCAGGAACCATTTGGTGAGCATAAGGCTGAAGTGCTTCCAGTTGCCCTTAGCCAGCCCTACACCACTGCACCACTGCTGGCACATAAGGCGCTTAATCACTGAATGGAAACCATTAGTAACACCTTTACATAATTTACAGAGTCTGACCACCAAAGCAGCAGAACACTTGCTCAATTGCCCAGCAATGTGATCCAAGCCATTGTGTGAGACTCCCAGAGACTTATCCAGTCGGGCATGTAGTGGTACACACACACCTACACACACACACACACACATACACACACACACGTGTGTGTTTGTCTTCCTCATCAAGGTTATTTCATAGAAAAAAAATTTATTCTATGTCACCATCGTGCCTGTTTAAACTTCAACACTATCACTGTTATCACATTTCCATTCCTGTTGTTCCCTTTAGACGAGTTTATTTTTGTTTAATCCATCAATCACCCTGTGCGTTTTTGTTCTTTTATGCTCTCTCCAATGCACACACCCTCACACAAACACACATACATTAACCCAAAGACACACATGCACCACTGCCATTTACAAGCATTGCAGTCAACAGGGTTATTGTTGTCTGTCTGTCTGTCTGTCAGCAGAAACTTTTCATTTAAGTGATTATGAAAAGAACTGTGGAGAATGTTGTGTCAATGTTATTGAGCTTTCAGTCTTTTTCCTTCAAACATATTCACAGTTTCTTTTTCTTTTCCATGCTGGTAGTTGCCCACAATCTTCTCCAGCTGATCAGTTGAAGTCTCAGTTTGTTATTTGTCTTCTCTGTAGTCCTTTGTCCTTGATTTTCTCAGACCACAGAAGAGAGCCTACCGTTTTCAACTCTGAGCTGAGAAATTACTGTGGAACTATGTTTCGTTCTTGCTTTCAGGACATGGACATATGCTTTGGGTGACAAAAGGCTGCTTTTCGCATCACACAGATCCACCTATTTAAGAAATACTGGTGTTGTGTCCAAAAGATGGAGAGGCCTAACATGTCTACAGGGGTCACTGAGAGACACTCCCACATGCACCCACAGGGTAGAAGAGCATTTGCACAAATGTTGATCTGTTATCTGGTCGTTATAACACAGTATTCCTGACTCTTTCCAATGAATGTGGATGAAATGAAGTGGAAAAGGAAAAGGCCTCAGGTTTTATGGTTGAAGCTCCGCCCACACAAATGCACACACAAAGCCTTTTGTTCATGCTGCAGGGTATTACCCACACACTTCCTGCCAGCACCTCAGCTCATCTCCCTGGAAAAACACGCTCCCATGAACACAAGTTCAACGCAGGAATTTGGAAAGCTCCCACTTGGATTGAAATCAGATAAAACATACATGAAAAACCTTAGTGCAATATTTCAATATGTTTTAACTCATTTTTGTAGCATTTCTACAGTTTTATTTAGATCTTTATCAATTATATCTAAATTGATATGAGGGTTTACACCTGGTGTGTATTTTTAAGTTGGGGCTAATTTTAAATCAGTAAAAGGGCCGTTAAATCTGAGTTGATGATTATTTTGCTTCCCCACAATAACTGTAGTCAGTGATTGGATCAAATCCTAATCCTTTTGAAAAGCTCCTGGTCCTGGTTCTCTGACGGTTTTTTACTTGTTTAGGTGAGACTGAGGCTGTTTATCACACATCACTGCAATGTGGCTTGTTAAACACCCTTAAAGGTCATTTGTGTTTAATGCAAGACCTCCATATTCTGGCCTAAAGTTTGTATCCTTGTTTTTTTTTAATTTTGCTGTATCAAAGCAGTCATTGAAATATAACGGATGGATGGCTCAGTTGGCAGCATGTCGTACTGGCGCATGGGAAACCAGGGTTCGATTCCCAGGGGGGCGCAGTAAGCTTTGTCCAGTGTGGGTCCTTGGCCAAGACACCTTACACTACTGCTTAACTATGTAGCCACAAAGGGGCCCGAGCCTGGGTCCTCAGCCCAGTTAAAATGCAGGGTTATGTCAAGAAGGACATGCGGTGTAAAATTCTCTGCCAAAACGCCTACCTCTGCATCTCAGGGGTAGCTGATTCACCGTGGCAACCCCTTAATGGATATGCTGAAAGGTGAACAACAACAAAAGTGTAACAGTGTAGCATGTCGGGGTTGGTGATCCCAATGTTTTCATTTAGGTTCAGGCACAAAAAATAACTTTGGAAAAAGCAAGTTACTATTAACTTTATAAGTGAAAAACAAATAATAGTACTTTGTGTTTAGATCATAGATTTAAATATTATTATTGTTTATTTCAATGGTTAACGCAATGCAATAAAATTGATATACATAATGAAATTAAAATAGATAATATAATAATTGAAATAGAATCTGATCCTTCTATCTCACAGATTCTTTTATTTATGAGCATAACTAACGGTTTGTACAACATAGTCCTTTCGATATTGACAATAACCTAAATTCTAATGTTCAGATTAATACCTGTTTCTATGACTGTCTTCTTAAAATGCAAATCTATTCTACAACCCTTTTTCTGTCAAAATATTCTCCTTTAAACAAAGCTTTACTTTGATGTTTACTTTTTCACTAAATCATATTACATACACTGACCAGCCACTTTATAAGGTACACCTTTGTAGTACGGTGTTTGAGGCCTTTTGCCTTCAGAACTGCCTTCATTCCTGATGGCATAGATTCAACAAGGTTCTGGAAACATTTCTCAGAGAGTTTGGTCCATGTTGACATGAAAGCATCTCACAGTTGCTGCAGATTTGTCGACTGCACATCCATGATGCTGATCTCCCGTTCCACCACATCCCAAAGGTTCTGTACTGGATTGAGATCTGGTGACTGTGGAATAAGGCTGAGTTGATAAAATCGATTAATCAATCGGAATCGATCCAAGCTTAATAAATCAATAAACGATCCAAAGTCTGCTAGCTTGATGCTAATGTATAATAGAGTTTCCCATAGGACGGCTAATGCTAACGCTTGGTCGACCTAAACATACATTGCTGACTCTTTTAAGGAAACTTATTTTTAAAGTAACCATTTGTGGTCTAAAGCACCCATTTTTGTTCAAATCTTCTGGAATAAAGTGTAATGCTATAGCACTAGCTCCACCTATTGGCCAAACTGAAATGCCTTCCAGGAGATTGAAAACATTAACTTTTGTAAAAAAAAGAAATTATTTTTTTTTAAATGGTTTATTTCAAGCAATTAAGTATAAATAATACACAAAAGCAATACAATCATCAGTTATACATTCATACAGTAACTAATCAAACTTAGGATAATTAGACACATTAATAAATATTGCTTGAAAGGGAGTGGAAGGAAGTGAATTTATATAATCCCACCCCGTTGTACTATAACCATTTTATTACATGATTTATCAATATCCGGTTCCTAGATTTTATCAGACAGAATTAAGAATCATAAAGTATCAATGAAGCACATGACAAAGATGAATTACTTAATTATTATGTAGAAAAATAACTATTTTAGAAATCAACATGGCAAATGCAGATCAGTCATCTAAAATATATGCAGATTATGTTACTTATAAAAGTCACTCATATGATTATAACATAATACTATATCAGTAAAATAGACAAAAGGGATTTCAGGGATTTTCATAGCAAAATTTCATCAAGTATCAAAAGGTAAAAACATGTGCAAAATTATGCTACATTAGGAAAGATTTTTGAATCAATTTATTTATTATTTGAATTTTTGGAGCAAGTGAAGTAATATCATTCAACATCAATTAATTTAACCATTTTCAATAAGTGATTAATCATTTGTTTTACTTTTTTATATATATATTTTTTTCTTTTTTTTTAATTAATTTTTTTATATATAATAAAGTAATGCTGTAAGGGAAAATAAAAGGGTCCATAATCTGTCGATTGTCCATGGTTGGTATTTTTTCTTCTGCTGAATAACAGATGTCTTTCTGGGTTCAAAACAGTTTCTAGTCTCTTCCATGTTATGTCTGCAGACATTAGATTCAGTTCCATATCCTTCTTCAGCTGATATCAGCTGCGGTGAAAGTTGAGGTCAACTTGTCTGCAGGTCAGAACTCTCTGCTGTTATTCAGGTGACCTCAGACAGATGGAGAAAGTGAGGAATCCAGGTGTCATATTTCTTGAAATTATTTGGCTCTTAATGAAACTCCATGTTGTTTCAGACGACCGTAAAAAAACACTTCTCAAAGCCCTTCATGGTGTTCACAACCAGAACCTTGGACCGGTCCGGTGGACCGAGTGGTTTGACGTAAATCCTGCAGCCTTTAACCCAAGTGTTCTCAATCTGCTTCTGCTTCCTGAGAAGCCGTGCATGTTTGGAGATTTCAGCATTCCTTCTGGTCAGATGGTCGTTCAGATAAACACCGAACCTCTGAGATTTTTACGTTGATTCATCAGAGCTAGCTTGTGTTTGTGATTCACAAACCTGATGAGGATCGCTGGTTTATCCGTCTCCTTTCTCCTGGGGAGCAGGTGGCAGGTCTCCATGGTATTGAGATCCAGGGAAATCCCTTTAGATGTGAGAAATGAATGTGTTTGCTGTTCCAGAGATTCTCCACTGCTCGCCGGTTCACTGCTAGCTACGCTAGCATCAGCAGTGCTAGCACCTGGTGTCAGCTTCACTCGAGGCTTGATTGGTACTCCAGTGAGACTGACATTATTCATCCTTACTTGTTGTTCCACATCGTCCAGTCTTTTCTCCAGAATGTCGACCCGGTTTTCTAGTTTGAGCTGAAATCTTCGGAACTCTTCCATCATTTCCCAAAGTGGCGTTAGCTTAGCCGACACCTGATCCATAAAGGATTTCAGCATAGCTTGAATATCATCAAGAGTCTTTTTGAGGTCTTCGTATTCCTGGGTTTTCCTAGGGGGCATGGTCAGCTCTCTTTTTGGAGAAAATCAACTTTTTAAGTAATTTGAAGATAGTTGTATCCGCAGAGAGCCGCGACCACGCGCCCTGCCCGTAACCCGGAACCGGAAACCAATATGAGCTAGTCTAGAGCCTTTACAATGTTAATGATCTGCACATTTTTGTTGGAGCTTTTCCGTTTGAGAAATCATGTAACACTGTGCCCTGTAACTGCCCATGAGGAGATGGAAATTTGTAGCTCACCTTTTTGAAGAAAAGGAAATAGCATAAAAGAAATTCAGAAATAGCATGAACACGTTTTTAACCCTTGTGCTATCCTATGACCCCCCCCCCCCCCCTTACATTGACATGTTCTCCCTACCATGACAAAGGTGGATAAAGGTGGAGAGGATTTCATGTAATCCATGGACACCAGTGAAGATCACAAATCATTGAAGAATAAAGGTTCAGAGCTCTGTCTAGCGGGTCTAGATGACCCCACTTCCAATGTTAAAGTGCCTAGGATAACACAAGGGTTAATGTCATCTAACTGTAAACTCATTTAAAACGTGGTGAGAAAACAAGGACAGATTTACTAAAGGGGGGGCATTGACAGAAAATGTACACTTTTTCTGCCTCCAGGTTATTATTTCTTATGTAAAATCCTAAGAAAAACAGCCTAAAAACATAATGTTTTCGTTTCCTGCCATTGTGTCCGTGGGACTTTTTGGATTGATGTCTGCTAATACATTTAGAAAATACTGTTATTTTTTTTAAATATCCTATGAATTAATTTCGTTGTGTGGACAGAGAGGAGAATTAAATGAAAAGAAATTCATTTAAAGGAGGACTAATGAATATGACTAATTTGGCAATAAATGACGATTCATAATCGTATTTCGGGCAGATGACTCGTAGCAGTGTTTACAGCTTACGGTTCAGTCAATTAATGCACCTGCTCAGCGTCCTATTTAAGCCCAGGTGCGCAGGCGTTCATTCTCTTTCTTACCTTCAGCGCTCATTCTTCGCCGTTCCCCGTGTTCGCGGATCCGGCGGATCTCCTTTTCTTCGACGTCTTGCTGTATTCCCCCCATCCTTTGGATGGATATTCCCCATTTCTGGTGTGGGCTTTCCGTTTTCGCCGCGTCTGCTCCTTTTTGCGGCTCTTGCCGGGCAGCTAGCGGCGTTCTCCAGGCGGCTAACGGCGCCCAGCGCGTTCGTTGCGCCGCGGTCGCGTGCATCTGCAGGGGGTGCGCTTTCCGCGGTATTCAGGTTGTCCGTGGGCCCGGATCTGGAGCTGTCCGGGTCTTTCGTCTGCCGTGGTCGGCCGGTCTTCTAAGGTGAGCAGCGTGCGGTTTCGTTTTTTTTTTCCTGGTTTGTTTTTCTGGGCTGAGTCTTGTTTTGTTTACTTCCGTGTATGGTGACGTCGCGCCCCTAAGGACCCTGGGAGTTGTAGTTTTTGTGTCTCGTGGTCTGTTCCATGATCACTCTGATTCGTTTTCTGCTGTTATTCTGCGTCTTCCGGTTGTTGTTTCAGGAGTTGTGGGGTCTTTTCTGTGGTTGTGAAGGCTGGCGGTCCTCGTCTGGCCTGGTTTCTCCTGTTGGCTGAATTATTTGTGGTTTTTGCATTTTTTTTTTGTTTTGTTGCTGTTTTGTTCTTTAGGGCTGAAGGTGACTCTTGACTATCTTTGATTAGATACTGGCTTTATTGTTCTGGCGGTTCTTCTGTTTATTTTCTTCGTTGTTGTAGCTGCTGGTAGTCTGAATTTGAATTGGTTTCTTTGGACCTGTCTCTCTGTGGACACATTCCTTATGCTTGGTCTCTTTTATGCGGCGTCTTTGGCTCATTTTAATCACTTGTTCGTTGCCCCGCACGTTCTGCATCTGGTTCTGCTTCGTCTGTTTTTTTCCCCGCTCTGTGTACCCCAGTGGGTCCTGCCCTGGCTGGGGACTTGCGTCGGCCGCATTGGCGTGTCAGTCTCGTCGCTGCCTTTTTTCTCGGCTGGACAGTTAATTGTTGTTCATTTCTCTGGTTTGGTCTGGAGGTTTGTGGGGGCTGTGTGATGGATTTTTTCCGGGGCATTCGTTTTCAAAGCCCCCACTTAGGGTGGCCCTTCGAAGGTTCAGGTTCTCGTGACGTGATCTGGACCCGTTGGCGCCTCACAGTTCATCTTTTTGGGCATCTGTGGCCTGGTTCCTCATGTGCCTTCAGGATTAGTATATATTTTCTTCAGCTGCCCAGGCTGTCTCCACGATTTTCCTCCGAGCACGATATAAGGCTGAGGATGTCTTATCGCTGAGTTTCTCCCTGTTCTGCCTATATGCCTCTCGGCGTCTCTTGGCATTCAGTTGGCGCTCGACACGTTTGTCGGTTTACCTTTCAGCTGCCGTGGCAGTCCTCATACTTTCAACTTTCTTAGCAGAAGCTCTGTCCTGGATATTTGTAGGCAATGGGTCTCCTTCACTTTGCGAGTTATTGATGGTTTCTCAGTGGCCGAATTTCCTCTGTATCCCTGGTCTTTGGATCTCTGTGGGGGGGGATTTATTTTCTAATCTGAGTTCCACGTTGTCTATACTGCATGGTCCTCCACCCTTCCGGATTTATTTTTCTTCTATGGATTGGATGGTTCATTGCTGCTTGTCTCTCCCCATTATGTCATCTTTGGCTTTTGTGCAGCGTGTTTATTCATTTTGGTTTGTATATGATTTGTCGATGATTGGGCCACCTGACATTTGCTGTGGCTTTGGTCCTATGGTCATCTGTTCATCTTGTGTTCTTGTTCTGGGTAGTTCCATCCTGGGCCCCGTGTTCCTTTCTGGATTTCATGTTTTGCGTTTGTTCCTTCCCTCTCTATGCTTGACATAGTTATGTTATGATGCCTGTCGTGTCTTCAGGCTCCCTCCACTTGTTCCTCTGAGGCTGTGCTTTCTGGTTTGGGGGAAAAGATTTAAGAGTGGTTTGTGTTTGTCCGGCCGCCTGAATCTACAGCTCTGATGATTTTAAGATGTCGTCCAGTTATTTCATCCTTGGAGATTAAATTAGGGCTGTTTCAATAGTGAATGACAGTATTGTGTCATCAGTTGACTTGGTTAATGTTTAAATAACACCTTGAGCAATTTCTACCCGGACCGTAGGAAATATATCACTTGCGCTGTCAAGCTTAGTTCAAGAGTTAAATCTTGTGTCCACAAGTCAGTCTTCTATATTCCTTGCTTAAGCAGATGACAGTCTGCTAGATGCTTCCCCATTTAGTGGCTTATACTCCGCCTCTAAATGCTTAAGGTTCAGTCTAGCAAAAAATACTATCAAAACCTATGATCCCTCATGGCTCTCAAGTTCTCTTTTTCAGTATCCAGACGCCCTTGGCTAATTACAATTTCAGTAGTCTGTACTTTGTTGTCCACCAATTTGAGAACCACTAATATCAGATGCATGGCATCGAATCCAGCCGAGCTGCAATCCTTTGCTACGTGGGATGTTGACCTTCCTCATCTACAAATCTCTTTGGCTACTCTTCCCATCACCTACTCCTCGATGGCCTCCTGAAGGTGCGTCCCTCTGAAACTGTCAAAGGTTACTTTTCTTATCTTTGGAATGTATAAAAAATTGGTGTTAAGATTTTGTGCAGGTTATATATTTCACTATCATTTCACTGTTGGAATTTGTAATCATGATGGTTTCTAGGGTGCGGTAAATCCACAATGGGTCTTTACTTTAACTGTCTACTAAATTTCACTTTCTCAGATTTGTTCTTTGAAAAGCACTGTTATTTCATTTATCTCAAGCATTTTGAAACTGATCAGTTTCTGGGATTTTTATATATTCTTGTCAAGTCTAATACTGCTTTGTTTTATCTATGCACCACATCCTGAGCCTGAGTACCCCTACGCCCCGATCGGCTTCTCCGTTTCCAGGAAGTGATGTCACCCCTGCATTCCTTGATCTGGTGCTGCAACGATGACTGCTCGACGCACTTATTGCTGCACTGAAAGTGATGGGGCGGTGGACCTCCTCTGCATTCCAATGACACTTCTGACTGAATTAATCAATCAATGTCAACAGCAGAATGAATGTAAATTCTTCGATTATAGATGTTAAAAGAAAATTATAGCCAGGTGGAAGCCTCAAAATTTAGGATGTTCTAGGTTGTATCATAGTATGCGCTGGAGCTCGAATTTGGTTCTTAAGCCAATTTTGTAGTATGCCAATGAAGCATAGTAATTATGGGCGTTGAACTCGTCTTAATATTTGGATGGGATCTCAATTAAATGATGTTCCTTGAGCGCTTATAATGGTATGCCGAATGGAGAAAATTATGGCTACTAGGCTCGTCGTTGTACTGTCGTTGGGAGCTTCGAAATAATGGATGTACTTAAGCTCGTGTATTTATAGTTGCCACAATGGCAGAAGTTATGGCCATCAAGCTTGTTCTTGGCTTAATAGAAGTTCAAATAATGGCTGTCAGCATGTCTAATACGCCATCAAAGCTTTGGATTGGATGTTAAGTTATTGTATCATACGGGTTGTTAGGCGGTACAAATTATAGTTTCGCACAGCGTTTTTGGGGAAGTGAGTTACGTTCTAAGATCAGGTATGAGTAATTTTATGTTGGCTCCTCTTTTATTTCTTTCCCTCTCTCTTTCAGATAGTATGTTCCTCTAGTGGTTTCCACGAACGGGAGCGACCCTACGGTCAATGGTGCCGGGTCACACATAGCAGATCCACTAGATAGCATGTTCCCTTCGAGGCGCTGTACTCGAACGGGGGCGGCCCAAACGGTCAATGGTGCCGGGTCACACATAGCAGATCCACTAGATAGCATGTTCCCTTCGTGGCGCTGTACTCGAACGGGGGCGGCCCAAACGGTCAATGGTGCCGGGTCACACATAGCAAATCCACTAGATAGCATGTTCCCTTCGTGGCGCTGTACTCGAACGGGGGCGGCCCAAACGGTCAATGGTGCCGGGTCACACATAGCAGATCCACTAGATAGCATGTTCCCTTCGAGGCGCTGTACTCGAACGGGGGCGGCCCAAACGGTCAATGGTGCCGGGTCACACATAGCAGATCCACTAGATAGCATGTTCCCTTCGTGGCGCTGTACTCGAACGGGGGCGGCCCAAACGGTCAATGGTGCCGGGTCACACATAGCAGATCCACTAGATAGCATGTTCCCTTCGTGGCGCTGTACTCGAACGGGGGCGGCCCAAACGGTCAATGGTGCCGGGTCACACATAGCAGTCATACTGGGAAATGGAATGCTGCCGAAAACACACCCCATTTTATTACACACTGATTATTCATACACATTTTTTCTTCTTCTGGATAATTAAGTGTTGGGGGTTTTTGTTACCCGAAAGTTTTATGGAAATCTCTCATGGAATTGAACGGAGCCTTATGCCAAACCAAAGATGTGAATGCCAACTAAAGTATGTGGAAAATGTCAAATAAATATTTCTTACTGCAAGAGTTGTCTGACTGAAATGACGATTCATAATCGTATTTCGGGCAGATGACTCATAGCAGTGTTTACAGCTTACCCTAGGGCGGTTCAGTCAATTAATGCACCTGCTCAGCGTCCTATTTAAGCCCAGGTGCGCAGGCGTTCATTCTCTTTCTTACCTTCAGCGCTCATTCTTCGCCCCTCCCTCCTCCCCGGCTTCCACCTGTGGGCTCCGTAAGGGGGGTTTTTGTTACCCGAAAGTTTTATGGAAATCTCTCATGGAATTGAACGGAGCCTTATGCCAAACCAAAAGATGTGAATGCCAACTAAAGTATGTGGAAAATGTCAAATAAATATTTCTTACTGCAAGAGTTGTCTGACTGAAATGAAACTTTAGTTCATCATCAAAATGTTGCAGACAACTACTTCACTCACAGGCAGCACATTTTCACCGGGTGCCGGCTACTTTTGAGGCCCCTGCCTGATAAAGTGGTCAGTGAGTGCATGCTTGGATTCAGCTAAAAGATTTGGTTCTTGGTGTGAAATCCTTCTGTGGCAGACCCTCGGGTAGTGTAGCACCCAGCCTCTGTCACAGTGAGACAGCCAACACTTCTGGTTGTGAGAGAAGTCCCAGGCGGATGAGCAGGGGCTGCACGTCTGCATCCTGGTAACTCGTTGATATCCTCTGTCTTTCTTCTTCCCACTTTCCACCTTCCTTCTGTCTGCGTGCAAAAGCTTAAACCCCTCCAAGGAAACCACAGAGTCCAGGGTCAGTCCATTCAGCCAGGTTACACTCCCTGAACTCCCGTTGTAGCCAAGTCAGCGCCGTCAGCTCGTCACTTTAGTTGAGGAGGAAACGAACGTTGCCCATAATAACGGATGGTATGAATGGCTTACACCTTAGTTTCCTCTCCTGGAGCTGTCATGCGACCTTGAAGCCTCTTCTTTTCCTCTGTATTTCCTTGGGAATCTCTGGTTTCTCCGCGTAGAGAAGGGAGGTGTTACGCAAGGCCAACAGCTGATCCCCGGTGTAAACAACGGAGCCGCTGCTGAAGCCATCTGGCTCCCAAGGGAGGCTCGGAAAAGTCCAGTCACTGCCTTGCTAGTTAAAAAAAGTTTAAAAACTGAATAGAAGAACTACAAAAGTAGTCTCATTATGCATAGAACAGCACCATACTCTGGCCACACTGGAGGGCAAACCCAAAGCACACCTAAAAACAACGGAACAAGGTAAAAGCAGAGCTCTAAAGAGCAGAGTTGCCATGACACCCAGCTGTTCGTAATTGTGTGCATTTCTGTTTGGACCGGATGGAAGACAGAGGAATAGTGGGATAGTAGAAATGGGGGACAAGAAAAGAAAGAAGGGGTAAAGAAACTGGAGAATGATTAAAAGTAAACATGGGGGGATAGGATTACAAAGAAAAAGAGGCAACAAGTTGCTTGAGGTTGATCATCTTAACTTTCACATGTAGAAGTTTATCAAAAAGGGCTGGAATGTCCACAGACATATTTATCCACACACTCAAATGTTACAGACATATCTGCTGGCTGCTCAAACTTTAACACACATCTAGACATGATCGCTGGTTTATCCGTCTCCTTTCTCAACAAGCAAACATGGATCAGCTCACTCACACATTCGTATGTGCATACAAGCAAACACATGTCAAACATAATCATTCCCACACACATACAAATGTCCTGTTTGTGAAATGGTGAGCAGGCGCTGGTGTTCAGTCATTTGTCTGTGTTCTACTATGGGCTATGATGTTATAGAATCTAGAGAAGAAAACAACAGAAGAGGAACGCCTGGTCACCCCCACACCAAGCCCAGAGGGAAGGCGAGGTGACTGTGGCAGAAAGCCCCCCCTCCGACACTTGCACGGAAAATAATAATAATAAAAATAATAAAAGAGAGAAAAGCGGATCAAGGGAGTCCACATCCCACCTGGTTCTACACAGGTTTTCTTGTGTGTACAGTCACTGTCAGAAAAGAAATATTCAGAGCTGAAATGTGGAGGAAAAAACACAGCTCATGTCTTTTACTGTCTGTGAATCCTAAACTGATTTTTCCCTTCCTGTTTGGTAACTGAGTATTTTTAAAGTGAGCTGATAATTCCTCCAGGACTGCATCAATATTTTTACCTGAGTGAAGCTTCTGAATGTGCATGCTTGAGCCTTCCCACTGCTCCAGTGTCTTGTCCTGCCCTTCACCTGCCCACACAACCTGCACATTCACTTCCCACACTCTCTCTCATGCACACTCCTGTGTATGCTCACGCACACACAGACAGACACGTTCACATACAAATACTAGCAAGCCCTTAAGAACACGCACACAGCTTGCACCACCATGTCTCTCCCACTCACAAGTAGGACAGGTTGTGTCGGTGAGTTTAAAAATAAAGCTTTATGTAATCTATTCACAACACACTCCTACACACTCTGCAGGCTGCTGCCATTCAAAAAAAACTGTGAACTGACATGAGACTGATGTTGAAATGAGAATGGAATGTGCCGTTTAAGGTTAGGCTGGCAGCTTGGCATTCAACAATCTAAGTCGAGGAGGTCGAGTTCAGATTTGATGATGATAGCAGAGCATGTTTAAGTTTACGTGTCATTGCCACATTTTAGAATCAGTTATATGTGTCGTTTTAAGTTCATGATTTGATTACATTTTACATTTCTATTATTATCTATTCATCATTTCAAAGATGTTAATAAATACTTAATTTAATGAATCTTCCCTGCAATGGACCAGGACACAGACCATGGCTTTGCCCTGCACAGGAACCAATGGGTATAAAAACTGGATGTACAGTATTTAGTGATGCATTCCACTAAACTAACATTTAGAAAAGCATGTATATGTAATTAAAAGACTGATAGCAAAGCAAAAACAACAGCACTGGTTAGTTAGGACAGAAGGCAGGTCTTAACTCCTGAACATTCCATGAAGGAAAACCTGTTCTAAAGTCACGGATAGCTGAAAACCTTTGTGATGGAAACCTGGAGAGGTTTCAAAAACACTCGTCATGTCACCTGGCTCCAGCTAAGAACTGGTGACGTGCTCTGGATAGATTTAAAGCTGTTTTCATGTATTTCCAATGAACATTAAACAGTTTAGTATTTTAAAACAATAAGAGGGAGAAAAGCCAAAGTACAAGCAGGAATCAATCTGCTAAAGGAGCTGAACGTTTTCAGACCAGAATCATTAAAACAACAGAAAGCGCTGCAGATATTTTTTTAGCAGAAAAACATTCAGAAGAGCCAAAGGAGGATCTTGGAGTTTAAATGTTTCTCAGCATGCATGCAAAAATCAAAAACCTCTAACCTCCAGGCTTCATTAACCAAAAAATAACATCAATTCAGACAAGTTCACCTTGACATCTGCAGGGTTTCTGTCCAGTCAACTATTTCTGAAACCCCTGTGCTTTTTCCAGTACCTCCAACACACTGGCTTTCTTCACAAACCACCCCAGTTTGCTTTGGCTACATGAATCAGCAGCCTAAGGTTGAAAGGTTGCAAATTTTTTAGGGTTTATATCCCAGATGTGTTCTCCATTGATATTTAGCATCAAAGAAATAGAAGCTTTTGAGACTGAAGCAAAGGCTGTGAAAATAAATCCCAAAATAATGGATAAAACAGTTGTTGTTTTTTGACTCTTGGAGAAACTTAGAAGTAATTCCCAGATCACTATTGTAGGCTGGTGTAGGTGTGAATGTCCATTGTGACTCTTATATTTCCCTCTCAGTGTGGGGGCTGCACTGCCAGTGTGTCTAATGACATCAAATCCTTTGGCTCTTGAGGGATTCACTGAAAGAAAAATGATACCAAAGAAACGTTTCCTTCCCTGAGAGCTGCTGCCCTCATTCACAACATCACCGACTTCAAGTCTTCATCAAAGAGTTTGTACTTCAGCTTTCCTGTCCCAGGGAAACACAAAATGTGACCCAAGGCTGACATGATGTCTTCCATGAGTGTGTCACTATGCTCAGGTGTGTGTTTGTGGGAAGTAAGGTGCTTGAAAAGTACAAGCTCGTCGCATTTTAACATTTCTGCTGCTAAGAATAAAGCTTGTTTTTCTAAGGAGCTATTTATAGAGCTTTCTTTGGGCCCCCAGACTCGCACGTCACCAAGTCCTGGTAAAAGCACAGAAACTTGTGTGTGTGTGTGTGTGTGTTTGTTGCAATCAGAGTTGAGGGGGGGAGGTTGCTGAAACCTCAATATGAGGAAATGCAAAGTAAAAGTGCAGCTTCAGCGAGGATGTTTGGTACGCTCAGCAGCTCTGTGCTTTCACTGCTGTCAGGTGTTGCTGTGGTTAAGAAACGTTAAACAATGGAAACACGCACACACACACAGTTCTGCAGGGTTGTTGCAGAGCCCGCAGGCGCTGTTTCCACATCTGTGCCTCTTATTTGTGATTCAGTCTTGAAGAAGTTCTATTGAATGTTGACACCTGCAGAGGAAGGAAAGGTGCCGGCTCGAAAGGCTCTTCATGCTGGCCTACACACATTTGAACACTTAAACGTCATTTCCACAACACTATTTATAAGCCTTTGTGTCTTTTTAGGAACAGCGTGGGTTCGCTTTTCACCGGTGACTCACTAAGTCGAAGGAGGAGGGGGTTAGGGTTGCAGGCAAAAAATGCAGATGAATGCTGGTGTGAAGAAGCTAACGGACCAGCTACAGTTACATTTGTTCAAGACTCCTTATAGATTAATTGTGAATAGGATTCGGTAGCTAAAAGCGCACTTTTGAAAGAGCTGAAGTGCATCAGGCCAGAGGTTGGAGGCCAACAGATCAGCTTTTTCTGTGGGATGATTCTAAATTTGTAGCATAACTTGTATTTTCTGTTTGTGGTTTTCCTGCAGGTGTTCGATAAGAAAACTGACGAACGCCTGAAAGTGCAGAGGGGATCAACACAATAAGAGTATGCATTTACAATTTTAGCATTTCATTTGTAACTGTGTATGAACTGTGTAAAAAAATATACACGGATACAAACACACACACGGACATACCCACACGCAAACACACGCCATCTCTCTCTCACACACACATGCACACACACACACACACAGCCATACAAACAATTATATATGTGTGAACCACAGTTGTTTCACAAACTTTTACTTCAGCTATGCATTTCTTTTTCTTTATTCCATCCTTACAGTCTCATCTTCTAAGATTAAGCAAATCATTTTTGAATTTGAACCAAATGTGAAATAAATTCTTCTTCTTTTTTTCAGATTTATCCACGATTTGGCAGCTAGGACAAACAACCAGGAAAAATAAAGAAAAATTAAAAGAAAGTTTAGTTTCCCAAAAACAGTCGCAGTAGAGGGGCAACTCTGATGTTGTTCACATCAACTCTTTTTGATATGATAATTGTAGCCTCACTTTAAAGTCAGTCTAGCTCGGAAATGGATGGGCACCTCCTGTTTTCTGTGCACTGGTTGGCAGTTCTCAAACATTTGGCTGTCATGATTGCCACTTTTGAGCTCTCATAATTTTTTTTTGCCTTCTCTCCAAGTCTTGGCACACATTTTTTCTAAAGCACAGAGGAGCTTCAACAATGGATCCTCATGACTCAACTGTCACAAGGCAAAAAGGCTCAAACAGGGATGAAGTCAAGGAGAAGATACCCCTGCAAAGGAAGTGGGCTTCAGAGCCTTCAGCAAACACCAAACAAAACACTTTTTGTGACCCAGAGGTAAAGCACCGTGAGAGTTTGCCATGTGGTGCTATGAGAGGATCAACTCCCCAACAGAAATACCCAATGACAGGAAATCCTGTACAGCTGCTGTCTGGACCCTCTGTAGTTGGGGCTATTGGAGGTCCTCCGTCTGCAGACCCCCAAGGACCTTTAACTCAGGGATTCCCACGTGGATATCCCTATCAGCTTGGCCAGCCATACCCCCAGCATCCCCAAACTGAACGCTTCTCGGGAGCTAAACCGCAGCCGGGCCTAGAGTCTCATGCCTGGCCATTTGCTGGCCAGTTGCCTTCGGATGACCCTTATGGACACCCAGTTCACACACATCTACACAAGGCAGGGAGGTTTCCCCGGCAAAAGTCCCCCAGTTTGCCAAGCTCATTTGGACAGTATTCTCAGTCGGGCTTAGAGCCTGGAGAGGAGGGTTACAGTAAAAAAGAGCAAAAGCCAAAAAAGCCTGGTAAATACATCTGCCATTACTGTGGCCGAGCATGCGCTAAGCCTAGCGTCCTTAAGAAGCATATCCGGTCACACACTGGGGAGCGACCCTACCCTTGTGAACCGTGTGGCTTTTCTTTCAAAACCAAGAGCAACCTTTACAAGCATCGTAAATCCCATGCGCATGCCATCAAAGCTGGACTCGTACCATTTTCCTCAGAGCTGGCTGTGACCCACAGTGAGGATGTGGGGCAGGCATCCCCTGTAGGTGAGGGAGAGGCCCCCTCTGATGGTGAGCAAAGTACAGACACAGATGAGGAAGGTGTGGAGGGCTCCACCATGCTGATGGAGAAGCGTAGTCCCATCCCTCAAATCTCCTTTGAAGCCAACAAAACTGCAGGTAATTTACTGTTTTGCTTTAAGAAAGAATATGACAGTGATATCCAAAATGTATAATGCATTCCAATTGTTCTTAACTTAATATGTGCCAGATTTTAGTGGTTCCTCTCTTTAAATGCAGGAGGGAGAGTGTTCTAATAACTGGGAAGTCACACTCCTTAGGTCTAAGCTGGAGTTCTAGTGGAAAGAATCTGTCAATGTTGGAGTCTCGGGTTCTGGAGAAACAGTGTGGTTTTTTTCTGAGACACTTGACCAGATCTTTCCTCACTAGAAGGCTACAGAGAGTCTGACAGTTGAATCTTATAGGTTCATATGTTTTGTTGACGTAAAAAAAAAAATTGAGCGTGTCCATTAGGATACTCTAAGGGTGTGCTCTGGGAGTATGGAATTTGTGGCACACATTTGGGGGTCTGTTCAAAAATGTTAATGTTTATTCTCTTTATTTTGGATTTCTTAGTGCAGTGTTTTTGAACCAGTGTGCCGCGGCACACTAGTGTGCCGTGGGAGATGGTCAAGTGTGCCGTGGGACATTGCCCTCATTAACTCATCTAGAAACATTTCCCATCTCCAGGAAATCAGCTCTGTGTTCATCCAAACATCCAAACAGTGATTAATCACTGAGAAGTTAGGAATATGAAAGATCATAAAAGACTTTTTTTCTTTGTGTTTATTTGATTCTATTAAAGACATTTTGATAAGAATGATGGTACCGCGATTTAGCCGTAGCTTAAGCTCTGTTTTTGGAAAAGTCCCGCCCCTTTAACTATCTCCACCAACCATTCTTGGAAGCTTAATCACATGTCATCAGTCTGACCAATCAGAAGTGGTTAAAGTCTTCACTTCCTTGTTCAGATTCTGCTCATAAAGTCTCTCAGTTCCAACAAAAATACCAGCTAAAGCTCGTCTTTAGCGGTGTAGCTTTCCACAGAATCCGGTGTCAGACCGTGGAACAAGAGAACAAAACCATGAAGCTCAGAGAAGCTGGTCTTTCTGCGGTCGGCGGATTTACAGCACTACATCTCCCATGATGCATTGGGTTAGAATGACTGTCTTAGCGCACAATGAGCCTCTCCTCTTAACGTCTTTAAACAAGGAACACACATCAAACAGTTTCTGAATCTTCTAACTTAACTTTTATTACATCTTTTCGAAAAAACAGCTGCAGCTTCCAGCTATTTCCGCCACAATGATCACAAAAATGCGTGAGATTATGGAGGGACTGTAGATCAAAACAGACTATGAGCTTTTCTGGTTTTTTTTTTGTTTGTTTTTTTGGAGGCTGGTGTGCCGCGGGATTTTTTTCAAGGTTAAAGTGTGCTGTGTTCAAAAAAGGTTGAAAAACACTGTCTTAGTGGATGTGTTTTACACTAAATGTTCCTTTCATTGTTTAGGTGGTGGAGAACCTGCATATGCGGACTCAGCTGAAGAGTTTCACATCGGATCTATGAAAGTGCCGATCCTCATTTTTCCCAAACCTGGAGTAGTTCCTCCTGGGGGGATGGACTGCCCCACCTATCATGATGCAAAGGTTTCCCATCACATGTTGGCATCACAGGCTGGTGGAAGATCACACTCTTTGGACGACTCTAGTTCTAGTAAACGCTTGGCACAAAGAATGGATGAGAAAAAAGTTCAAGATTCTGATCCAAGCATATCCCAGTCCCTTAATTTGCTCAGTCCTCACAGCAAAGGCAGCACAGACTCTGGCTACTTTTCTCCCTATGACAGTGCAGAGTTGCAGATTGGCACTCCAAATACAAGTGCAAAGACATACGAAGAGATAATGTTTGGTCGGACGTGGTACAACAGGCCAAACTCCAGGTCAAGACAGTCTATGACAGTGGGCATGGTAGCAGCAGATGGTAACGTGAGCCTAAAGCAACAAGATCTAGACATGTGTAAGATTGCAGAGGATCCCTCGTCCTTCAAAGAAAATTTAGGAATGAGTGGAGATGCTAAGCAATATCCAACTGGCCCCTGCCAAAGCAGCACAGGACTTCTGGAGCCTCCATCAGAGTCTGGAACTCTTATTAGAAGTAGGTCCATGCCAGCTCCAGTGCCTTCTAACCTTAACACTCCTCAGGGAATCCGAGGAAGCATTTCATTTGACAACATGGTGGCACCTGATGATGTGTTTTACCCACCTGGCCAGCCCAAACTCAAACGTCAGAGTGCATTTGAACATCCAGCAAATGAATCTCATCCTGGAGAAGCTGAAGGCCATACTCATATGGCCAAAAATGTAGCATCATCTGTTGGTCTGAAGATCACTGAACGCTGCCCAGGAGGGCCAGAGGATATTTTCTACAACCAACATCCCTCTAGAGTCAGCATATCTGAAATAGCCACACGGAAAAGAAGAAAAGAGAAAAGTGTTGGGGATGATGAGGACAGCCCTGAAAACTGTGATAGTAGCTTTAGCGGTTCCGTGGATATAATTGGAGACTATGATTTTAAACAAGGTAGTTTTGATGGGTCAAGAGGTACCCCAACAGGGAAGAGCTCTTTTCACAGTGCTCACAGCCAATCTGACAGCTTTGATACCTGTGTCAGTATGTGCTCTGATGACATCGTGCTGTTTCCTGATTCAGAGGGCAGGAAGCCAGCTGGTAATGTGATATCAGTCATCCAGCACACCAATTCACTCAGCCGCCCAAATTCTTTTGAAAAGTCTGAGTCCTTTGAGCAGCCTTTACACCAGCCCTCAGACAAAGCTCCATCGAGCCAGTATTCAGAGCAATCAGACACGGATATATATGAAGATGCTCTGAGTCCAGAATCTGCCCTCCAGAGAGCAGAAAGCATGGAGCAGCAGCAAAGTGACAGTGACCTGGCCTCCTTCTCATCATCCTCAGCTGCAGCCTCACCTGGCCAACCATATCATAAACTGGTACGACAACCCAACATCCAAGTTCCTGAGATCAGGGTGACAGAGGAGCCAGACAAACCAGAGAAGGACACTGAACCTCTCGTGACCAAGGAACCAGAGAAACCGCCGCCGGCTGTAGAGGAGTTCCAGCTGCCTCAGAGGAGTGACACACTGTCCCAGATGCCGACAGAGAAGCTTCCACCCAAGAAGAAGAGGCTACGGCTGGCAGATATGGAGTACTCATCTGGAGAATCAAGTTTTGAGTCAACATGCACCAGCCTTTCTCGCAGTCCTAGTCAAGAAAGCAACCTGTCTCACTCCTCTTCCATGTCAATGTCCTTTGAGAAAGATGAGGGTGTTAAATCTATCTCACCCACCAAACAGGTACCCAGCTCAAGCACAAAAAGTCAAATGTGAAAAACGAAATGTTCCTTAGTTGAATTCCTTTCTCTGACAGGAGGATTCATTGGCTAATGGATCTGGAGCAAAACAGTCAGAGTTCCTGACTGTGCCCAGCAGTTTTTCCAGCCACCACCAACAGAGGGAGATGAGACGGTCTTCTTCAGAGCAAGCACCATGCACACTACCCGCAGAGCTGCCTGAAATGCGCAGCAAATCTTTTGACTATGGGAGTCTTCCTTCCTGCAGACAGGGAGAGGTTTACACCAGCGCATCTGCAAAGAAGGAACGTCGGCGTGGATATCTTGTTCGACAGGTACCACATAGCTTCTTGTCAAGAGCCACTCCAATTAAAATTGTGTTGTTGTTGTTGTTGTTTTTTTACATTTGCTTGTGGTTTTTATCTTCTTAAAGAATATCATGCTTAAAACTGTGCTTCTGAATATTTCTGTATTCAAATCGTGAATCGGGAGCAGATGAAAAGTTCTGTTGGAAATAGCTGCAAGCAAGCCATAAGCTCCCTGCTCTGCTCCATTCTGGTCATCCACTGTCAGACAGATAGATCCAATGATCGTCTTTGTTTCTTCATCTGAGCTGAAATCTGGATCTAAACTGTACGACTGGATAGTTCTAATACTGTTCACCAGTTTTGTTGCAGCACTAATGCTAGGTTGGGAATGTGAGTAGCTATAAGCTAGCAAGAGAGAGTGTAAACAAAAGGATGAGGGGCATTCAGGACAGGCTTCCTCTGCACAAACAGTCCCACCCACAGCTACTACTTCCACTGCTCTGCAGACATTATATCCTCGAGAACGAAACAGGATTCAAAATTAAAAGACCACTGAGCACAAGTTTTGCAAAAGATCAAAAGATGATTGGAGTGAGACTTTAAAGACATCTCATCTGAACATCTACTTTTTGAAGAGATGCACTATTTGGGAATGTTTCTGATATTTTTAAAACACCTTTAGGAAATTAGGTTTTAAAATCCATTTTTCCTTTAGTGAAGATACAACACAGGGTCTTTCCAATGATGAATTTAAGTCAAGCATTCAATTTATTTATATGAAGCCCAAACATGGCAAACAAACTGCTGTTATTAAAACTCACTAGAACACAGTTAAAGATCCACTAATGTCAAATCATTCCCAGTGGTCTTTTCATTATGATGATGTCATTTTTAGCCTAAATGAAAAAAACCAGTCTCGTTTTCTAGGACACGGTTTCTGCAGAGTAGCAGGAGTTCATTAGAAGTTCACCTCTAAGTTGTGTGCGGAACCGTTGGCGCAGAATAAGCCCACTCCCACGACCAAACAGAAGCATTCTGGACCAGTTGGAGACCTGAGAGAGATGACTGGGTGGCTCAAAAAATAAAGAGACTTACAGTAACCAGCCAAGATAGGATAATGTCTCAGAATGCCCTCGCTAATTGTGTTCTCCTACCCTCTCATTGGATCTTGAAAATGATTATTCTTGTGTTCATTACTCATTCACATTGATTGGTTTACAGGCCTCACTGAGTGTGTATCCGGAGGGAGTCCTTCAGGACATAGGTGGAGGACAGGTGTCAATCAAACAAGAAAACCTGGAGCATGGGGTATGGCCTCTCCCATCAGGACCCCCCCACAGCAGCAGTGAAATGGCTGTCAGAACCAGGAGACCAGGTAATATTGCAGCTTAAATATTAAGACGATGTTCAGGAAATGTTCCATTCCTCTGCTAAATTTTCAAACCAATGCTGCCGACGGGCTGTCCTTTATTTAAAACACTCCACCTAATCTGGAGCCTTCTTTGACATAATAAACCTCTTTTGTTCAAACAAATCACTTTATTCTAAACCCTCTGGCTTTGTTCACAGTCGTGGGGTCTCACCAACAGCCCCCCCAGCATGTCTTCCGGCAGAGTATCAGTGATGACAGCCTACAAGATGAACCTTGCTTTGGAAGGTTAGAAAACAAGCTGCGCTGCACAAAATTCAAGCCGACCAGATGTTTTGGTAGTATGAACTCAGACACCACACCTGTCTTCTTCAACAGGCCCAAGCAGCACCGTCTTCAGGCCCAGGGCTCTTCCTCCGAGGGAGAACATCCAGTTCTTGAAGTCAGAAATAGGGATTTAAGCCAGCAGTACCAGAGTGGGGTCCCTTTTGCTTCTTTTTCCCAGCCCTGTGCGTTTTGGAACCAGGAGGCAGAAAAGGCAGCCAGACAGCAGCAGCTCCAGAAGCTTCACCTCAGATCACCAAGCAGCCTTCCAGGACCGGCAGCTCCAAAGCAGTCTGCTCAGCAAATCCATGACCCCCCATTGTACGAAGAAAAAACAGAACATCAGAGCACTCATATTTACTCCCCCTCTTTTCCATCTCACATAAAGATGCTCTCACCTGCCCCCTCCATGCTTCAGAGGCACGTTCAACCCACCCAGAACCTGAGCGCTAAGACCACTTTGCCTGGTTTGGTGGTACCTGTTCGGATTCAGACATATGTTCCAGTGTTTGGTAGTGCCACATACACGAGTGTTAGCCAGTTCAGATCATCCTATGGTAATGAAGCTGAAGCTTTAGGAGCAGACCAGGGTGAGAACAGCCCGCTTGGTGCTGTGAGACCCTGCAACCCCCCTGGAGGCATAAGCAGATCTGGATTCAACCTGTCCCTTCTGCTAGGGCACACTGATGGTGATCTTCTGCGCTCGTCTTTTTGGAAGGGTTCAGAAAAACACCTAAATACAGGCATCCCGCTTTCACTGACTTCAGGAACCATTTCCACCACTGACGCCTCTGGCTCAGCCATTGGAGGCGGCAAGCGCATGCTGTCCCCCACCAGCTCCCTTGAGCTCTTCATTCAGTCTAAGCAGCAGAAGAGGGTGAAAGAGGAGAGGATGTATGGACAGATTGTGAAAGAAATGAGTGCTGTAGAGCTGAGTGGTGCTGAAAGAGGTACAAAACCTGAGAAGCAGGGGGGCAGTAATCAGAGAGCCCTCCTCAGGAGCAAAGACTCTGTGGATGAGTGTGAGCGGATGTCTTCTTCTCCCCCACTTTCTGATCCCCCTGCTGCCACCAAGATTGCCGTCCCTGTCCGTTCCTCAGCCCCTCACCTCTCTGATGTCCCCCAGGGTGACAGTTTCCCACCCCCTCTCCAGATCGTCACAGAGCGTTGTCCGGTGTCCTGCAGTCAGGATTCTCCTGAAAGGCTGGATGTGGATGACGTGAGTCCAGGTCCCAGCTCCAGCCCAGAGCCCATGCTTTCCTCCAGCGATGCAGAGAGCTCTGACAAACAGGCCCCGCTGCTGAAGCCGGCTCCCGCCCAAAGCTCAGGAATGACAGGAGGAGCACAATCTCTGCTCTTCACAAACCTGTCTGAGGTCCAGCAGCTGCTGCACTTTCCCAGCCTGCGCACCACGAGCAGAGTCAGCTGGTGTTTCCGTAACTACACCAAACCCAACAGCACCCAGGCCGCCTCCCACTGCTCCGTCTACAGCTCCTGGTCTGTAAGCACCCACAACCCCAACCCTCTTAACATCAGTACAAAGGCGGCCCTAGCTCTGCTGCGATCAAAGCAGAGGGAAAACACTGAATGGCTGTTCACGCTGGCAGCCATGTGCCCCCCCAGCTCTGGAAAACTGGTGTCTTCTGTGGCCTGGAAGCTGATGTTTGATCAGGTATGTCCTGACATCTGCACACGTGTCTGTGCTGGTGTGCATCACTCACAGCTGTTGTCCCTTACCGGCTGCTGCAGCTGAAGCCTGACTTGGTGCCTGCTGACCTGAATTGCTTTGGGAGGAAGATGAAGGGGGTGGAGTCCTGGGAGCGGTCAAAGGTCGAGCTGGGGGAAAAGGTGGCGTCTGCCAAGCAGCTCTCAACTGAACCGACCCGCATCAAGATCTTCGAGGGCGGGTGAGTGCAGAACACATGGGGGAGCAAGTGACAGTGTTTGGGGGCGACCGACCCTTTCATTAAAAATACACAGATGCTTCAACATCTTTTGTGCCTTCAGATATGATTTACTGTGGAAAATGGGGGTGTGGGTCCTTCCTGGTCTCCTCATGCAGGTTTAATTTGGGAGAAAGGTCAGAGGTTGGTAAGAGTAATATTACGCTAAAGGGATTAGTCAAGTGAAAATAAAACATTGTTGTCTAAAGATTGACGGAAGAAAGGGTGGTTATGGGTGGCAGCAGCGGGACATTTGTCCCACCTCAGCATGTGACCTCCAACCACTCAGTGGCTCCTCCCACATGCAGAAATGACTCCAGTCTGTGGTCAAACACAGGCATACACGAATGGTCAAATGATCTTCCGCTGTCTGTATTTTCTTTCATTTTTTAAAAGGGCTAAAGAGTAACTAGTAATCTGTACTGGAGGACAGTTAAAAAGCAATTTGATTAGTTTCAGAGCTTTTCAAAGGGGCATGATGAAAAACAAAGTCATACAAATGTAAATGTAAATCTTAAAAATATGAAACATATTTATTGTTGAAGCTTGAATAAATAGAAGGGTTTTAGGGGAATGGCAGAGTTAGGCCTACCACAGCAAAGCACAACACAACCTAATTTTGAATTTTGAACAAAAAATGTTTCAAAGAGGCCGCTGACTTCTCAGCCCTTTGAAAAATGAAAATAAAGTTGCCCCTTTTCTTGATCTGCAGGTATAAGTCCAATGAGGACTACGTTTACGTTCGAGGTCGCGGCCGAGGGAAATATATCTGCGAGGAGTGTGGCATTCGCTGTAAGAAACCCAGCATGCTGAAGAAGCACATCCGAACCCACACTGATGTGCGGCCATACGATTGCAAGTTCTGCAACTTTGCCTTCAAAACAAAAGGTATTTTCTAGGCTAATGCTCATGAACACTGTCTTCATCCAGGCACACTGCAGATCTCAGCAAGACGTTTGCTTCCTTGTAGAAATTTTGTCCGAAAGAATGAATGAGAGCATTTAAAAAGCATTTTATCGTCAGCTGTGATCCCTCTTGATTAAGCAATGATGCTGTCTTTGTGTGACAGGAAACCTGACAAAGCACATGAAGTCCAAGGCGCATATCAAGAAGTGTCTGGAACTGGGGGTGTCCATGTCTTCAGTGGAGGACACAGAGACAGAAGAAGGAGGTAGGAGGAGTCACATGAATTTGCTGCTTCTCACTGCAGCATTTGTGACTCTGGCTGGTTAAGCTGCTGGAGTTGCTGAAGGCGTTGGGGAGTTTCTGGGTTGGGTCACTGGGCTGCTCCCATTAGACTGTTGTCAAACAATCTTTTGTGCAAAGGGGGTCCTCTCTCTATATCTGAAGGCAGTTGACTTTTAGTTGATGGTTGCAGCAGATCAGAGTTCAGCATCTTTTACTGCAGTTCCTTCATCTTAATCCCTTCTTTGTCACTTTCCTCATTTGCTTCCATGGAAAAAACACTACTTTTCCAAAGGGGGCGTTGTTCTGAGGAGGGTTAAAAAAGATTTCCCATAAAATATTCACAAACGATGAATTAGTGTCAGTGGCTGCTGGCGTTCCTGAAAAGATGAGTGGCTTTTGTGTCCCATTCATCTTCTTTGTGGTGAAGCTGGACATCATTCAGATTATTTTTAATTCTCTTTAGCTTTTCCAGTCTGGTTATCAGAATACTGACAAAAGTGGTTGGATGTATCTCAAAAATGTAGCCTGTAGGTAGATGCTCTTTTCCTGTCAAGTGCAAAGCTGGAGCTGGTGGAGCGGCATTTTAGCTCCGAAGTTATGATGATCTGCAGTTTTTTGTTTTCTGTTAGACCATTTCTCATAAACCTATTGCTAGATTTGGAAAAGGATTTCTGTCACAGAAACATTGTGGCTCAGTGTCTTCCTCTTCCTGGTTCAAAGCCCACACCAGACTAGGTTTGACCTTCCTGGGTTTATTTAGTATCAGACCAAACATGGTAGCAGGAAACTTGGGACTTCAGCCTCTGAACAACTGAAGCTTTGATATTTTTCTTTTAGTTCAGACTGAAATTGTTTTTCATTTTCTGTTGAGTTTTAGAGCAGATAAACAGGCAGTTGGCAAATATTTTTCTCAATTCACAAGCAAAGAGGTTTTACCTTGGCGCTCTGTCTGGGGTTTTTGGGGCAGAGGAGACACAAATGTCCAAGTGACTCAGACAGGCAGTTCAGTTCTGGACCCACAAAAACCAAAATCCCCAAACTAAAAGATAATTTTCAAAGATCAAGATACCTAAATCTTAAAGAAGCCTTCTGCTCAGAATAAAAAACCTCCTTGATATATCAGGATTTAAGACCTGCAGGGTTGCAGAGATTTCCCATGAGGCTGTGCTTTTCTGAAGTGACATAAAAGTTCTGGTTCTGAACCAGAAGCTTCTCAGAGGGTGGTATAAATGAAGTTCTGCTGCTGTTTCATTCAAAAAGACCACTATGAATGAGCTGTTTGTGTGTTGTTTTTTCCCCCACCAACAATATCCTCTTGCCTCTTTTTTCTTCTTCTCTTGCGTAAAGATGTTCCTGAAGATGGTGGAGGATCTTCTGGGAAAACCTCGAGACAGAGGTCTGTGGAGCACCAATTCTCTGATGCCGACGATTCAGATGGCGCTGAGGATGACGGCGATGAGGTAGAGGATGAGGACGATGAAGAGGATGACTATGATGGGGACTCCACCCCCAAGACTGGTTCTCGATCCTGCAGTCCACAGCCGTACGCCCTGCCCCCCATGTCCACCTCGAACCCTGCTCCTCACCTTCATCCCCACACAGCAATTGACCTGCTCGGAACCCCCCCTAGGCCTCCTCTGCTTGGTTACTTTACCACGGTACCAAGCATCCAGATCACCCCCCAGGCCCAGCCCAGTGATGCTGAAGGGAGGGAGCGCCTTCAAGCAAGGGATCCGGGATGCCAGCTGCAGCCTTTGGGCAGCAGACTATTGGCCCTCCCTTCCTCCTTCATGGATGAAGACCTACCAGATCTCTCCTCCCCCTCCTCCCGCCTTTCATCGCCTGGGTTGGAACCCCCTGGCTGCCCGTCCCCCATCTCCCCATCTTCCTCACCCTCTACGCACCGATACCTGTCCCCCTGTCGCAACCTGTCACCCTCTGCCAGACACCTCTCCCCTCGGAGGGACATCTCTCCTCTTCGCCACATCTCCACAGCAGGGGGGTACCGGAGAGACCTCTCCCCAAGACGGAGACATGCTGTGGTGTCGCCCCTTTCGAGGCCCCTGTCCCCTCGAGGAAGAGACTACAAGCGCGACCTTTCACCTCAAGGTCAACACAAAAGAATGATGCGGCATGTCTCCCCATGCCGAGGGCCCCTCCATCAAAGGTGACTTTCATTAATGGGTCTATATCATGCAAACTCAACTTTTTGAGATTTGAAGTATTTTATAATGTTTATTCCTCACTGAAAACAACCCAAAAGTAGTATTTTGATCTGTTCATGCATTTCTGAGTATTCCTCTAAAAACCTGCTCTCTTAACACCAGCCCCTCCCAATCCATGAAAATAAGCAGGTCCTCACATTCATATGTATACAAATGAGAACAGCCCGTTCCAGGAAGAGTCTGAACTGCCCGCCCCGCCCCCAGGCTAACACGCACGCCCACTTTCTCCACTAAGATAGCAGTAATTGGCTAAAAGCTTTAATTTTACAAGCACAATATGCACATCCATCTTTGGAAAAGTTTGGATGTTTGTTTTTGTGGGAGAAACACAGACATGGTGCGGAGGCTGGCTCTAGGATGACATCATAAATTGGGCGGCACCCACAAGGAGAGAAAGGCGGAGCCTCAGAGATCAAGTAGTCTTTCTTCCGGGTTGGAAGTAAGAGAAAAATAGTTCTTAGTGTACCAAAGGTAATATATGAACATATTCATTGATACAGTTAAGTCTTAAAGGCTTAAGAAAGGATGGTATAAGCTACTTAATGAATAGAATAGAATAGAATAGAAGACTTTATTAATCCCACGTTGGGGAAATTCCTTTGGTCAAGGGCAGCACAGAAAAAAGACATCCAAAAAACAGCAAAGTGACGTAGAGCAAGTAAAGTAAAGTTTTTCGGTTTAACAGTACAGTATTCAAGTTAAATTAGATACAAATAAGTGAATAGGTGAAGTACACACCAAAAAAACAGGCGTTATGAGCACAAAATAACAACTGAGAAACAACAACAACTGTGACAATAAGTATATAAATAAAAGAATGAATGAAAAAGGAACACAGCGTGGCTACATAGTGCATCACTGCAGTCTGATGGCTGTGGGGAGGAATGTGGGTGCAAAAATAAGGAGACATTCACTGGGGGGTATCTGAGGGATAAAATGAGCCAGTGCAGGCAAACAGCAAAGTTAGTAAGTAATCTAGCCCATTGGCTCTATGGCAGGAGTCCCCAAATCCAGGCCTCGAGGGCCGCTGTCCTACATGTTTTCCAACCTTCCTGCCACTGAAGCTTTTTATTGGTTAAACACACCTGATCCGGGTAATCAGCAACAGATAGAGCAGGATTTCTGGAAAACCAGCAAAAGGACCGGCCTTCGAGGCCAGGATTTGGGGACCCCTGCTCTATAGTTTCTCCCCTAAACAGATTCTTAACCCCATACCCAACCCCACTTTAGACTGAGTTTAATGAAGTCCTGTCATATTCATTTTCAGCCAGCAGGGGGTAGTCTGGGGGCCGAGGAGCACAGCTCATCTTCAAGCAGAACTGCCGGTGGGAACGCTCCAGGCCTGCGCAGAGATGGAAACTGTAAGGCTTCCTTTTTTAAAAACATTTGAAAACCTTGCCTCTGGGATAACTGTCAGATAGAGATCTGTTTTTATTCTAAAAAAGGCTTATATGAAAATAATGAGAATCAATTCCATAACAACTTCTTATCCACGATTAGATCATTTCTAGTTCCATAATCCTTTTGTCTTTGTCCTTTTGTTTGTCTTAAACCCAGAAATAATTGTAATTTTTCACACTTTTTTAAGTTTGAGTTTTTTCTGGCTTTTTTGTCCCAAAAAGTCTCAAATTTGATCAAAAAGATCCTAATTATTTTCAGGAATTAATGCGAAGCTATTGTCACGTTGTGTAGATGAAAAATCAAAAGACATTTCAGATGAGTCACACTCATACACCCCCTATCTTTTAGTGTTTGAGGTAAAAATGATGTGATGGTTGTTTTAGTGTTTTTGTGATGGTCCCTGCAGCCTCAGCGGGATCAGAGCAGCTCTGTCAGTTTCTAAGCTGGGGGGTAACTGAGTCAGGAGTTGGCTGTTGGTGTTGATGGGTTAGGGAGGGGTTGATTGGTGATGCTTGGTAAAAAGAGATGATTTTTTTTTTTGGTTTTCTTTCAGAATCATCCCTCTGGTTCCTTGTTACATGGAAAACAGGATCATAGGTCCAACCAGAACAACCTATCCAGCACCCCCCTTCACGTCCTGTTCAGTCACCTTCCCCTTCATTCTCAATTCCCGGTACTTCCACTTTTTTTTATTTTATTTTTATCATAATTATTATTGTGCAACACAGCTGTGGTTTCCAGCACTTGTGAGCCTGGAGCAGGTCATAAAGGATAGCAGGAGCTTCTGTGGGAGCATCCTAGAACAAGTATGGAAAGATTTTGATGCCATTATTCCAAACACAACACTCACTGTTTCGAGCATGAAACTTAAAAGATTTTCTGCATTTTCTTGAAACAGAAAAATATACATCCTTAAATCATTGTGACGAATTACAGTGAAAAATATTAATGATTCAAGGATGTAAAGTATATAAAGAATACTTACTGTGTAAAAAAAGCTTTTGATAGAAGGTTTAACAGTTAGCGAGAGGACCAATGTTCACTTCTTCCACAGCCCATGAGTCTACGAGCTGATTGGAAGAATTTCTGACCAATCAGCATCAACCTTCATGTCCATGTCTGTGATTGGCTGGCTTCTGTGACACATTTGGAACATAGTGCCCTGCTCTGTTTCAAGTGCAGATAAGAGAGAATGTCTCTCAAGTAAAAATAGCTTTGTTTGTACATATTTTGAATCTGTCAATTGTTCTTTTTTTTTTTAACACAACACTTTTAAAGTTTTATGCTCAAAACAGTGAGTGTTGAGCTTGGAATAATGGCAGAAAATCCACTTGCCTCTTGTTGCCAGGCTGCAAATATCAGAATGGTGAAAAATGATGTGGAATGCAGAGATGCACAGCTCGTGCACAGCAGTGAATGCTTTCATGGTCAGGAAATTCTCCCCTCATCTGGTCCTCACTGATCCTATAAATAAGCATTTAGTGTTTTCAAGTAAATAAACAACATGTCAACAAATTCCTCCCCATATTCTGGATGCCGTCAATAAGGGGAGGGGTATTGGAGCGAGGGTCCAAGGTGGGGCTTTTAAAGCTAGTTTTAGACTGGAAGCTTCCAGTATGCTGAGAAATCACCATTCTCCTTTCTGGTTTCAGATGCCCTCGTCTTTGCCATTGATCCCAATTGGGGGAATCCACATGGTCAATTTCGCCCCCACACCCATAGGCTCTTGCCTAGACCAGCAGGGGGGGGCATCTGCCGTGTCCCATTTGACTTTGCAGAAGAGCACTTCAGAGGACTCCAACTGTGGAGAGACCAACGTTCCACATTTCAGCTCCTTAAGCAAGAGGAGGGGTCCAGCAGAAGTACAAGGGGCAAGGGAGGCAAGTTCACCTCAGCAGAGGGAGGGGGGTGGGGTCAGACTTGAACAGGAGGAGGGCATCCAGACTTGCACCCAAGCCATCGCCTCACTTTGCATTGACTCAGGTGTTAGGCGGGCCATGGGAAATGAAGGCAAAGGTGGCAGTGCTTCCCCGTCCTTCTCTCCCTTCCCTCCCCCATCACTGACTGTTGGCTCCATTTCATCACTGATACCCCATCCCTCTCAATCTCCCCAAAACCCTGGGAATCAGCACTTGAGCAGCCAGGAGCTCCGACCTATTCCTCTCATAGCCCCCCCCTCTGCCCATGTCCCCCACAGCCCTGGATCTGACCCCCAACTGTCTAAATCAGCATCCAAACCTGCCAACCCAGAGAGTGACTAGGAAAGTGGAAGCAAAAAAAAGAGGCAAAAGAAGAAGACAAAGGTTTTCCAGTTTGGATGATTCTAATGCAGGAATCAAGACCTTTGCACAATCTGCGCACTTGTCTTCTAACTGCACACATGTCCTCTGACTGCGCACATGTCCGTCCTCTGACTGCGCACATGTTCCCTGACCCTCTGATTGCGCATTTCAGGTACATGAAGAAAGTATGTGTGCACGTTCCTCCCCTTTTTCCCGGGCCCTGTCCATCAAAGCTCACAGAGGACATCCGTGCAAATGCGTGTGCACATTTGATTGAGCCTGACCAAACCCCTATCCTTAAAAAAAACGGTACCCAAACAACAGACTTGTACGTCCGTGCCTTTTTTGTGCTAGTTGTAGAAGGTGGACGTGAACAGAACACCGTCACATTTTTGCAAATCAGCTTTTAGTAAATGTCCTCCCATTGTTTTTCTGGACACCTTAAATTGATGTGAAGATATAGATATTACATATGGTTGCACTAAACGTATTTTTATATAAGTGAAATTGAAAGAATGGCTTTTTGTGTACAGCAGCAATTCTATAATACTATTTATTATTGTTTCATAAAATGTACATTTTTTTTCTGAAACGTGGTGGATGCCTTTTCTATGTAAAGCATGGATTTTTGCTAATGCTTACTTTAGAGCCAGAATATGTACACTGTATATTGGCTTTATATGTCAAACCTATTTATATGCTCTTTGCTTAAAGGTATACGTACATAGATTTATGAGAACATTTAGCCAGTATATGAGTAATACAGTTAAAGAGTCTGCTTGATGGCATCAATCTGCACTTAAAGTAGGAAACAGGAATGTGGGGGCCATTGTTTGTACATTTTCGCTGCTGCTCGTGTTTTTAATCTTCTTTCATGGTATCATTTTAAATTTCTGAGTTGTACAGGCTCAGATTGATTACTGGCATTAAGTGAATGAACCCGCGCATCGGCCTTCTGCCGGAGTGTTGTGCTGTTTCAAACCTACATTTACCTTTCATATAACTGGGAGAACTTTGATGTTGTTGAATGATAAATGCAGAAAGCATTCCATGTAAATACAGATTCATCTCCTTCAAATCCAACACTCTCTTGTACATCGAGGCCAAGGCAATCAACCCACATATTTATATTTTTCTGGATTCAGAGTAAGTTTCTGACCAAGCACCTTATGCATCCTCAGATTTAACAAAGATGTCTGGAAAGTTGGAATGCTTTACAGCTGTGACACTGATGCTCTTCACATTGTTTTCTGCAGCCCCCCCCCCCCCCCCACTCTGTTGACAAGGCTTATTTGGAGCTAAGCAATATTTAGCCTAAAATCTGCTCACCAGCAGTGAGTGTGTGTGTTGCAGGGCACCAGGGTTCCGTTCAAAAGAGCAGAATAGAGCAGCAGCTGCCATGAAGGTCTCTGCCTGAAATGTCTTTGTACTCTGTATTAATGTTTCTTCAACCATTGTATCTTCTTCTTACAACATTTTCTATTGCAATGCTCCCTCTGTTCTGTAAACTTTTTGATGAAATGGTCTTAAAGTTCTTATTGAAGCACAAGTCATGATGTAGAAGTGACTCAAATACAAAAAGGAGAAAATAAGGTAAAATTGCATATAAAAGGGTAACTTTTGTGATGGTGTTCTGTGGAACTAATACATTATTATGTATGACCTAAGTTGCAGCAAAAGTTGCAGAAGTGGAAGAAATGAATTGTTGTTTCCAAATAAATATTTAAAAAACAGACTATGTGGTTCTATGTGCATTCTTTGTCTGGTTTTCTGAATAGGTAAAGCACTTTGGTCCACGTAACCCTTGTGCTATCCTAGGCACTTTACCGTTGGGAGTTGGGTCAGCTAGATTCACTAGACAGAGCTCTGAACCTTTTTTTTTTTCAATTTTTTGTGATCTTCACTGGTTCAATGGATTACATGACATTTTTCCACCTTTATCCACCTTTGTCATGGTAGGAGAACATGTCAAAGTAAGGGTGGGGTCATCCAAGATAGCACAAGGGTTAAGTACCTAGGTATAACATTCCCACCATATTTGTCCAATTTGGTAAAAATTAACATTGAACCCCTCCTAGACAGAATGAAGATTGACATAGAACGTTGGTCTCAGCTTTATCTTTCTATGTGGGGTAAAGTAAATATAATCAAAATGGTCTGCACTCCCAAATTTAACTGAAAATGAAAACATTCCAGTAGGAAAAAGAGTTTTTGGGCAGTGGCTAGTTAGTGGGAGTGCCTCAGACTTATTCCAGTTAACCTTGTAACCTGATAAAACAGAAAACCTGTTTATTATTGGGAGCAGTGAGGAGAATGAATTACTTGGGTCTGACATTAGAAGGAGGATATCATCTGCATACAACATTAGTTTATGACAGCTTTGTCCTATTACAATCCCTGGAAATCTGGGCTCTTTTCGTATGGCGGCCGCCAGCGGCTCCAAGGCAAGAGCTAAAAGGAGGGGAGAAAGAGGGTCGCCTTGTCTGGTACCTCTTCTTAATTCAAACGGTGGCCCAATTATACCATTAGTAAGTATTGAAGCCTTAGGGTGTGTGTATATGAGCTGAATCCATTTGATAATCCTTTCACTGAAGCCAAAGCATTCTAAAGTACTAAACAAATACTGCCATTCGACCCTATCGAAAGCCTTTTCAGCATCCAATGAAATAGCTGCCATGGGGGATTTGCTATCCTTCACCGCCCACATAATGTCAAATAATCTTCTGATATTATTGGCAGATGAACGAGAACGTATAAAACCAACCTGATCTGAGTGAATGAGGGAGGTGATAACTCTGTCTAGCCGATTGGCCAAAATCTTTAATAAGATTTTACTATCATAGGAGGTCAAACTAATATGCCGGTAGCTTTTGCAGTCAGATGGATCTTTATCTTTTGTTAGAATTAGTGTTATAATTGCTTCAGAGAGTGAGGGCGGAAGTATTTGTTTATCAAAAGATTCATTATAAGTTCTAAGAATTAAAGGTGCAAGTTCTTGTGGGAATTTTTTTTAAAAACTCAGCTGTGAAACCATCTAGTCCTGGAGCCTTACTTGTGGGAAGGTGTTTAATAACATCAACTATTTCCTCAATAGTAATAGGTCTGTCAAGACATTCAAGTTGATCCTTGGTCACTTTAGGAAGGTGCAACTCTAACAGGAAAGCATCAATGTCATTTTTAGTGGCACATGATTCAGGACTGTAAAGCCCCCTGTAGAAATGACTACATATCTGGTTTATTTTTTGCGGTTCAGAGAAAAGGTGACCCTTGTCGTCCTAAACTGCTGAAATGGTGCTCATGGCCTCCCTTTACTTGATATATCTGGCTAAAAGCCTGCCTGCCTTATCTCCCTCTTCAAAATATTTTTGTCTGGCACGGAACAAACTAAATTCTGCCTTTTGTGATGGTATTGCATTAAATTCGTATTTTAACATGGTCAATTTGTTCAAATTTCTGAGATCCTCTGGCTCTGGTCTGTTAACCATTCCGTTTGTAAAAACTAAAACCTATGGAGAGGCTGCATTTCAGCACTATGGCCCCCGTTTATGGAACAGTCTGCCAGAGGACCTAAAAGCCGCAGAGAGCGTTAATGCTTTTAAGAAAAGGGTCAAGACCTATCTTTTTAACCTGGCTTTTAGCTAATGCTTTACTGCTTTTATTTATTTATTCAGTTATTTATTTATATGTACTTTTTATTTATATTTGATTTATTTATCTATCCATTTTATCTTGTTTTATGAAATGACGATTCATAATCGTATTTCGGGCAGATGACTCGTAGCAGGGTTTCTTAGCTAATACCCTAGGGCGGTTCAGTCAATTAATGCACCTGCTCAGCGTCCTATTTAAGCCAGGTGCGCAGGCGCTCATTCTCTTTCTTACCTTCAGCGCTCATTCTTCGCCCCACCCTCCTCCCCGGCTTCCACCCGTGGGCTCCGTAAGGGGGGTTTTTGTTACCCGAAAGTTTTATGGAAATCTCTCATGGAATTGAACGGAGCCTTATGCCAAACCAAAAGATGTGAATGCCAACTAAAGTATGTGGAAAATGTCAAATATTTCTTACTGCAAGAGTTGTCTGACTGAACTTGAACCAGATTTTTAACGTGTTATTTTAATTAACCTTATTTTAATGTTTTATTGTTTTTACCAATATGTTTAGTTTTTATTTTTTATTTTCATTTTTATTCATTTTTATTTCCGGTGCTTCCTGAGCTGGAACCTCTCCCTCTGGGTCGGCTGCTGTTCAGCCATTGCGGCTCTAGATGGGGACCTGCATCACCGCTTAGCTGTGGTGGAGCGGTCCCCGCCTGTGATGGTGCATTTGGCTGTCAATGCGGCTGTTCACGGGGGGGGAGGTTCCAATTATCAGCGTTTCCAGCATCCTGTTTTTGTGCTCAGCCTATTTCTCATTGTCCTAGCCATCAGTTAGGGGGTGGGAGGTGTGAGAGGAGTGGGGGGCTTTTTATTTATTTATTTTTAAATAGTCAATGCTTGTTTTTATATTTTGTTGTGTTTTAATGTAAAGCTCTTGTGTTATATTTTTATATGAAAAGTTCTTTATAAATAAAGTTGATTTGATTTGATTTGATCATTATGTAGAACCAAAACTGCAAAATACAATAAATAAATGTGCCCATTTGTAAATAATAAATGAGAAAAATAATTTGAGTATAAATGGAAATATAAGCATTTGTACACTTCTTTATTTATTATTTTTTATGTTCATTATTTTAAAATTAGTACATTTATTTTGTATTTTGTTTGTCATTTATAAATGAGAACATTTATTTCATATTTGTATTTGGCAGTTTTGATATATATATATATATATACATATATAAGAGGAACAATAGCAGACATTGAGGACAGTTACAAGTACCTTGGAATTCCCCAGGCAAATGGCAACCTGGAGCAGGCAACAAGGAAAGCTGTAACAGCTAAGTACTTTCAACGAGTAAGGCAAGTCCTGAGAAGCCAGCTCAATGGCAAGAACAAGACCGGGGCAATAAACAGCTATGCACTGCCAGTTATCAGATACCCTGCAGGAATAATAAGATGGCCAAAGGAAGAGATACAGACCATGGATGTTAAAACACGGAAGCTCCTCACCATGCATGGAGGGTTCCATCCCAAATCCAGCACTCTGAGACTGTATGCTAGCCGCAAGGAAGGAGGCCGAGGACTAGTGAGCGTAGAAGCCACTATCCAGGATGAAACATCCAAGATGCATGAATACATCAAGCTCAAGGCCCCAACTGACAGTGTGCTCAGTGAATGTCTCAGGCAATGGAGAGCAGAGAATACAGTGCTGGAGGACAGATCCTCATGGAAGGACAAAACCCCTCCATGGGATGTACCACCGGACCATAACTGAAGTGGCTGATATCAAGAAATTCTACCAATGGCTAGAAAGGGCTGGCCTACAAGACAGCACTGAAGCACTCATCCTGGCAGCTCAGGAACAAGCCCTGAGCACCAGAGCGATAGAGGCTCAGATCTACCACACCAGACAAGACCCAAGGTGTAGGCTGTGCAAAGAGGCGCCTGAAACAATCCAGCACATAACTGCAGGATGTAAGATGCTGGCAGGTAAAGCATACATAGAGCGCCACAATCAAGTGGCTGGAATCATATACAGGAACATGTGTGCAGAATATGGACTGGAAACCCCAAGGTCAAAATGGGAAACACCTCCGAAGGTGGTAGAGAATGAGAGGGCAAAGATCCTGTGGGACTTCCAGATCCAGACTGATAGGATGGTAATGGCGAACCAACCAGACATCGTAGTGGTGGATAAAGAACAGAGGAAAGCCGTTGTGTTGGATGTGGCAGTGCCAAGCGATGGGAACATCAGGAAGAAGGAACATGAGAAACTGGAGAAATACCAGGGACTCAGAGAACAACTGGAGAAAGCCTGGAAAGTGAAGGTGATGGTGGTGCCTGTAGTAATTGGAGCACTCGGGGCAGTAACCCCCAAGCTTGAGGAGTGGCTACAACAGATACCTGGAAAGACCTCAGACCTCTCAGTCCAGAAAAGTGCAGTGCTAGGAACAGCTAAGATACTGCGCAGGACCCTCAAGCTCCCAGGCCTCTGGTAGAGGACCCAAGCTTGGAGGAGAAACCACCCGCGGAGGGTGAGAGGGGCGTTTTTATATGTATATATATATAGATATAGATATATCTATATCTATATATATAGATATATATATCAATATATACGGCTATCCAGCCGTGAGGTACACGGTCAGGGTGTGTGGCCTTTTGATTGACAAGGGACTGCTTCAGAATTTGAGCCTGGGCATAAATCCAACCTTTGTCAGGTTCTGTTTCTGTTCACTCCTAAGTTCCCACCAGCTTTGAGTCTGTCATCAGGACAGCTGCTACTGCTTCTGATCATTCGTCTTCAGTTGACTTAAGAAGAAGAAGAAAAAGAAGAAGAAGAAGGATTTTGCCCGGACGCCGCGAGGATCACCTGAGGCAGACGCCGCAACGGTCACCTGAGGCAGACGCCGCCACGATCACCTGAGGCAGACGCCGCCACGACCACCTGAGGCAGACGCCGCGAGGATCACCTGAGGCAGACGCCGTGAGAATCACCTGAGGCAGAGACGCCGCGACGACCACCTGAGGCAGACGCCGCGACGGTCACCTGAGGCAGACGCCGCGTGGATCACCTGAGGCAGACGCCGCCATGATCACCTGGGGCCTCATTTATAAAACCTTGCATAGGATTTGCGTCAGAAGTGGCGTACGGATGAAACATAGGACGTGCGTACGCACAAAAATATTCGGATTTATAAAACCGTGCGGACGCACATCCTACGCATCCTTCCCTTAATAAATCACAATCAATTCTAAATGCTGCGCAGCTTTTTCGGCTTCATGACACGCCCACAGTTGCCCATAAATAGTCAGTGAAACGCCCACAAATGAATATTCATTGATAGCGAAACCATGGCAAACACAGAGAAAAAATAAAAAAAACGTAACTTCACTCGATGTGAAGTCGAGTGGCGAGGTGGAAAAGAGGAGAAAAATGTTGTTTGGAGGGCACAGTGTGGGCATTACTAATGTCGAAAAGGCGGACATCAAAGTCGAGGCAGAAAAACGTCTGGCGCTGCATCGTCAGAGTGAGTCTGCCACGGGTGGGGGACAGGGGACACCGGAGCTGACCCCTCTTGATGAGAGACTGGCGGCAATTATTGGGGAATCCCTTTTACGTGGAGTGGTGACTGAGGCGGGGGGGGGGGGGGGGGGGCACGACGCACCTGATGCACCGGGTGACACACCCCCAAAAGCTCCAACAGGACGGCTCGAGGAAGTGGGAACCGGCTCATAAGCCACTCGTCCTCGTTTGCCAGCAAGTCTTCTTGCTGTCTAAAGACGCGTTCACTCCCAATTCTTCCATTTGCCACATCTTCTAAGAGCCAAGATCAGCCATTGTGCGTCATTACGCATTGTGATGGGGCATTTTATTTCCATCCATTTAATCTGATAAGCTACAGATGTCGGTAATAATCCACGTGGAAATGGGAAATTGTTCAGCGCAAATGTAATTTCTTGTTGCTTTCTGAATGGTTGAGACATACGCCATACATTGTTTTATCAAAAAGAAAACAAACTAAAGGCATGAATACCATAATTCTGTAGCTTATGAAGAAATGTTTTACTATGAAAACAACTTTCTTCAGTGAACAATTAATCTGTCTGTCTGTCTGTCTGTCTGTCTGATTCGCACGCATCTGGCGGCGCGTGCACACGCAGCGGCTCTATCGCCTTTGTTTTTAAAAGAATGTATTTTTAAGTCGTTTATTTATTATTTTATATGCTGCTTGCACTGTGGGGTGAGAGGAAAGCAATTTCATCTGTGCTGTATGTCTTACGGATGCAGCATATTTGACAATAAAGCTGACTTTGACTTTGACTTTGACTTTGACTATATCTGCTCCGCCAGACGGACACATTGACGAGAATATCAGTTTTGTACATTATTTCGTTCTGTTAACTATATTATTTATGAGGATGAACTGCATAACATGCCAATATTACAGAACATATTTCACTTTTTTTTGCAAATATGTGTTCATTTGAATTTCTGTTGTAATTTTCATTTGATTTTTTTTGTATGTTTCACTGCTGATCGATCAAACGGGTGTTCGTGTAGGCTGTTCATTGTGAGACTTGCTTTGTGAAGTCTTCATGTCATTTATGAGAGGCAGCATTGTCATTCTCACCCGTTTTTGTGCGTACGCCTGGGTCAGAGCTTGCGTGAAGGACCGCACATTTTCCCGTCAAGTTTGCTTTTTATAAATTTCAACTATTGCGTAGAGAGTTGCGTACGCCTTCTTTTGTGCGTACGCAACGTTTATAAATGAGGCCCCTGGACTGGGTGGGCGTCCTTAGTGTCCTCTGTGATCACAGAGACCACAGGGGCTGAAGGCTGTTGCTGGACAGATTTTTTTTCCAGCAGTTGATGGATTTGGCTGTCTTTGTCTTGAAGCTGAACCTTCAGACTCTGCAGGTCTGCCTGAAACTTCAGCTCTGTTTTGCATTGTGGCGATCTGTTGGGTCGTAGTTTGGAGTGAAATGTCCTGCTCCACTTTGAGGCTGTTGATAATCTGCTGCTTCATCCCGTGTTCTTGTGAGAAAACAGATCTCTCATGTTCCAGCTCTTGACGCAGGACTTGCACGTCATTTCTGGTAATTGAGATCTGGGCGTTATGGTCTTGGTGAGCTGCCTTCAGATATTCAATCTCTTCGTTCAGGAGAGTCTCAGTTCTGGATTGTTGACTTCTGGAATCCAGCTGCTGTCTAAGACTGTCCAGTTCTCGCTGAAGGATCTTATTTTTCTCACGTTCTGCCTGCAGGTCTTTGGAAAACTTTTGCTCATTTGTTAGGAAAGCCTCTTTTAATTCCTCGTAGACCTCTCTGGAGGTCCTTCTTATTTCTCTGCTTGATGTCTGCACGACCTCCACCTCCTCCACTCCTATCAGAACTGGTCTGGGGTTGGGTCTGTCCCTCCCAAAGTCGACGACCAGTTCCTTAGTCTTGGAGGTGTTGAGCAGTAAGTTGTTTTTGTGTCTCCAGAAAACAAAATCCTTCACCAGGCTCCTGTACTCCTCCTCCTCGTCGCCACTAATACACCCCACGATTGTTGTGTCATCTGTGAACTTCTGGATGTGACACGTGTCCGAGTTGTAGCAGAAGTCTGTGGTGTACAGGGTGAAGAGGAAAGGGGAAAGTACAGTCCTCTGTGGAGCTCCCATGTTGCTGACCACAGTGTCAGACGTGATGTCCTTCAGCCTGACGTACTGTGGTCTGTCGGCGAGGTAGCTGGAAATCCAAGCAACCAGGCACGGGTCCACTCGCATACTGGAGAGTTTTTCCTGGAGTACAAGGGGCTGGATAGTGTTGAAGGCACTGGAAAAGTCCAGAAAAGTAATCCTTACAGTGCCTTTTCCCTTGTCCAGATGCGAGTGGGCTCTGTGTAGAAGGAAGAGGATGGCATCCTCTACTCCAACCTCTGCCCAATAGGCGAACTGTAGAGGGTCCTCAGCGTGCAGCACCTGGGGTCTGAGGAGCTTGAGGAAGAGCCGCTCCAATGTCTTCATCAGATGTGATGTGAGTGCCACCAGTCGGATGCATGAAGGGATGCCAGAGGGTGGGCACTCTCCCGAGTTGCAGGCTCAGGTTGAAGATGCGTTGTAGCGGCTCCCCGAGTTCAGCAGTGCAGGTCTTCAGAAGCCGTGGACAGACCATATCGGGTCCTGCTGCCTTCCTGGGCCGGAGCTTCCTCAGCTCCCCCCTCACTTGGTCAGCCGTGAAACAGGGGAAGGGCTGTGAGGAGGGTAGGTGGGTTGGGGGGGCTGTTCAGCTCCCGTGGAGTAGAAGGTGCAGGTTGGGGGGTGTAGTGCAGGAGAGGTCAGAGTGGGAGGGTGTGGAGAAGTGGTGGCTGCGGCAGCTGGGGGGGGGGGGGGGGGGGGCTGCTGGTGACTTTGGGTGATGATACGTTGGGGGGGAGGGAAGGCTAAAGTGATGGTGGGGAGTAGAGTGTTCTCACTGAACCTATTGAAAAACATGTTCAGGTCGTTGGCTCTCTCTACACTTCCCCCCTCTGTGCTGGTCCTACCTTTGTGTCCAGTGATGGTTCTGACACCTTCCCAGACGTCCCTCATGTTGTTCTCCCTCAGCTTCTGCTCCACCTTCTTCCTGTAGCAGTCCTTTGCTTCCCTCAGGCAGCGTTTCACCTCCCTCTGTGCTGCTTTCATCTCCTCCATTTCCTTAAGGCCCGTACACACCGGGACGAATATTCGCCAGGCGTTATTCGCCAGCGTTTTTCGCCACGTCTTTTGTGTTCACACCCAGGCGATTTTCGCTGACGATGAGCCGACTGAACATGCAATTTCATTCCCTGACATTAGATGGCGCTGTACACAAGGTAGTCGCTTGTCACTCAGAAGAAGAGAGCCACTATTTACGCGCTTGTCAGAAGAACATGGTGAGTTTTATCGACTGGTACAAGAGCTGAAAATGTATCATGAGCGTTTTCGGGGATATTTTAGAATGTCTGTCATTATTTCTTTGCGGCAGTGTAGACGCTACTTGGCGTCTATCTTCTTTGCTGGTATGTGTGCTCAGAAAGGCAGTGTTGTGTTTGAGCGCCCCCAAGTTGTGTTTTACTGTAACTTCAGAAGCTCCAGACACGTGAGCAAAAGCGCCATTCTCATTGGTTGAATGGATTTCGACGCGAGGCGTCAAAAAGAAAAAACGAACCCGAGGCGTTTTTTTTTTTTGACGCTTTGACGCGTGGCGTTTTTTCGCGTCGGTGTGCACACTCTCATTGGTGCCCTTTGTTTAGTCACGAGGCGAATTTCGCCGACGAAAATCGCCGGCGAAATTCGTCCCGGTGTGTACGGGCCTTTAGTCCTGAAGGCCTTCTTCTGGTTGAGGACAGCCTTGACTCCCTTGTTACCCATGGTTTGTTATTTGGGAACAGTCTTGGTGGTGGCGACCACATCTGCACAGAAGTTGAGATAGTCTGTGATGCCGTGCGTCATCCCCTCGATGTCCTCGTCATGTTTACCCAACAGTACATCCCAGTCCGTGGTGTTGTAGCAGTCTCTCAATGCCTCCTCTGCTTCAGGAGTCCACCTCCTGATGGAACGAGTGGAGACGGCCTGCCTTTGAACCAGGGGTGTGTATTGGGGCTGTATGTACACCAAGTTGTAGTCTGACTTGCCCAGTGGGGGCAGGGCGGTGACTCTGTATGCCTCCTTCACGTTGGTCTATTGTCCTGTTAAGTCTATTGTCCTGTTCCTCCTGGTGGGGCAGTTTACGACCTGGTGAAAGGTAGCCAGGAGGGAGTCCAGGGTGACATGATTAAAGTCTCCAGAAATTATTATGAAGGCCTAAGAATGTTGTACCTGCAGCCGTGCTGTGTATTTTCTCACAGTCAGCGGCTGCGTCTGCCCTCGGAGGGATGTAAACACAGATGGAGATCACGTGACTGAACTCCCTGGGCAGATAATGGCCGCAGACTAACGGCTAGCAGTTCCAGATTAGGGCAACACCACACTGCCTTGACTGTGACGTGGCCAGGGTTGCACCAACGGCTGTTGATGTAGATGATGAGTCCCCCACCTTTGCTTTTCCCACACGCCTTCGTATCTCTGTTGCCTCTTACAGCTGTAAATCCTTGCAGGTCCACGTTAGCGTCCGGTAAGCTATCGGTTAGCCATATCTCTGTCAGAATGAGCAAGCTGCACTCATGGTAAATCCGCCTGTTCTCCAGAGCGGACAGCTCGTCCATGTTATTCGGCAGTGAGTTGACATTCCCCATAATCACGGAGGGAAGCGATGGTTTATAACGCCTCCGATTATCCGCTAGCCTTGCCTTTATCTTAGCCCCGGCTTTGCAGCCCCGGTATCTCCTCTGCAGCTCCACTGGGATGTTGTGCCTCTCTCCATGTGTACTCTTCCTGAGAGCCAGCAAGACCTCTCTAGAACAAACGAGAGAGCTGGCTCTAATGTGAAAACCTCCGTATCCATAGGATACCTAGCAGTAAATCGGAAGATAAGAAAAAGAAAGAAAAACAAAAAAAGCATTGCAGTTAGTGACACCAACAGACTGAACAAGCTCATCAGGAAGGCGGTTTCTGTCATTGGCTGCAAACAGGAAACATTTGAAGCAGTAGCCGCGGTTACATGGGCAAAATATCTTGATCAGATCATTGGTTGGGTTAAAATTCAATTCCAATGCTAAACTATTCTCGGTCCTAAATGCAAAGTCAAGTTTTCTCCAGATTGAGCTAGATGAACCTTCGTCATTCCTAACAACCTTCAACACACCCATTGGGAGATTCAGATGGTTGAGACTGCCATTTGGTATCAAATGCGCTCCTGAGATATTCCAACGCATCATGGATCAAATGCTAGAGGGCATTGATGGAGCCAAAAGTGTAATGGATGACATCCTCATAACAGCGCCAACCCTAGTAGAATACAACAAAATTCTAAAGCAGGTTGTGCAGTGAGCTACGACTTACAACTTGAGGTTAAACTTCAACAAATGCCACATTCGTCAGTCAGCTGTGCCTTATGTGGGACACTTAATAACAGCTGATGGGCTAAAACCAAACCCAGCGAAAACTGAAGTCGTTAGGTGCATGCCACCCCCTACAGATAAGGAAGGTGTCCGACGGTTCCTGGGTTTCGTGACATATCTGTCATGGTATGTTTTAACTTGACGGACCCAGATGCTGGAACCCGGAAGAAAACCGAGGAGGCGAGAGGTAAGTGTGAGATATTTAATAATAGGGAAGGAATATTGTTTATAGGCTTGTAAGTTTGAATCCGGAGAAATGAGCTTGAATCCTTGGCTTGAAGGTGGGGTGTGGTTGGAGGGTTTTGGCAGGAGGTTTCCAGAACAGCAAGGCAGTTGCAGACGGCGGGACGTGAAACCAGGGAAGACTTCGGTGACCCGGGGCCTCATTTATAAAACCTTGCGTAGGATTTGCGTCAGAAGTGGCGTACGGATGAAACATAGGACGTGCGTACGCACAGAAATATTCGGATTTATGAAACCGTGCGCACGCACATCCTACGCATCCTTCCCTTAATAAATCACAACCAATTCTAAATGCTGCGCAGCTTTTGCGGCTTCATGACACGCCCATAGTTGTCCATAAATAGTCCGTGAAACGCCCACAAATGAATATTCATTGATAGCTAAACCATGGCAAACACAGAGAGGAAATAAAAAAAACTAAACTTCACTCAATGTGACGTAGAAGTTATCGTTGGCGAGGTGGAAAAGAGGAGAAAAATGTTGTTTGGAGGGACAGTGTGGGCATTACTAATGCCGAAAAAGCACGTGAGTGGCAAACCGTGGCAGACGGACATCAAAGTCGGGGCAAAAACGTCTGGCGCTGCATCGCTAGAGTGTGTCTGCCACGGGTGGGGGACAGGGGACACCGGAGCTGACCCCTCTTAATGAGAGAGTGGCGGCAATTATTGGGGAGTCCCTTTTAACGTGGAGTAGTGACTGAGGCGGAGGGTGGGGGGTGTCGGGGGGGGGACACCGACGCACCTGATGCACCGGGTGACACACCCCCAAAAGCTCCAACAGGACGGCTCGAAGAAGTCGGAACCGGCTCATAAGCCATTCGTCCTGATGCGTTCACTCCCAATTCTTCCATTTGCCACATCTTCTAAGATCCAAGATCAGCCATTGTGTGTCATTACGCATTGTGATGGGGCATTTTATTTCCATCCATTTAATTGCATCTGACAAGCTACAGATGTCTGTAATAATCCACGTGGAAATGGGAAATTGTTCCGCGCAAATGTAATTTCTTCTTGCTTTCTGAATGGTTGAGACATACGCCATACATTGTTTTATCAAAAAGAAAACAAACTAAAGGCATATGCATGAATACCATAATTCTGTAGCTTATGAAGAAATGTTTTTTTATGAAAACAACTTTCCCCAGTGGACAAGTAATACATCTGTCTGTCTGTCTGTCTGTCTGTCTGATTCGCACGCATCTGGCGGCGCGTGCACACGCAGCGGCTCTATCGGCTTTATTGTTTTTAAAAGAATGTATTTTTAAGTCATTTATTTATTATTTTATATGCTGCTTGCACTTTGGGGTGAGAGGAAAGCAATTTCATCTGTGCTGAATGTCTTACGGATGCAGCATATTTGACAATAAAGCTGACTTTGACTTTGACTTTGACTTTGACTATATCTGCTCCTCCAGACGGACACATTGACGAGAATATCAGTTTTGTACATTATTTCGTTCTGTTAACTATATTATTTATGAGGATGAATTGCACAACATGCCAATATTGCAGAACATCTTTCACTTTTCTTTTTGCAAATATGTGTTCATTTGAATTTCTGTTGTAATTGTCGTTTAATTTTTTTTTGTTTGTTTCACTGCTGATCGATCAAACAAGCTGTAGGCTGTTAATTGTGAGACTTGCTTTGTGAAGTCTTCATGTTATTTATGAGAGGCAGTATTGTCATTCTCACTTTCACGTGTTTCTTCCATCTGCCGACGGTGTCGCCGTTTCTCATTTCACCCGTTTTTGTGCGTACGCCTGGGTCAGAGCTTGCGTGAAGGACCGCACATTTTCCCGTCAAGTTTGCTTTTTATAAATCTCAACTATTGCGTAGAGAGTGGCGTACGCCTTCTTTTGTGCGTACGCAACGTTTATAAATGAGGCCCCAGGTGAGTACCCGTGGACGAATAATCTGTTGAGGAACAACGAACTGGCGTTGGATAGTGGAAGTGGATCTCCTTAAGTAGTAGTGGCTTGATGAGATGAGTGAAGTAAGCTGGTCATGGAGCAGAGGAGGAAGGGGGGAGGAGACTGACAGAGGCACCATAACAATATCTGTAAAAATTTATTCCGAACCTCAGCGAAATTGACGCGCCACTAAGGCAGTTTACAAAAAGAGATGTGGAATTCATGTGGCAGCCAGTGTAGCAACAAGCCTTTGAGAAGCTCAAGGATGTTTGCACGACCCCCCCTGTACTGAAATTCTATGATGTGTCGAAACCTGTGGAAATATACTGTGACGCCAGCAGCACCGGACTGGGAGCTGTGCAGAGACACGTCATGCGCAGATTGAAAGGAAATGCTCTCCATTGTCCATGCCTGCACCATGTTTCACCACAATATTTTTGGAAAAGATGTCACAGTATTCAATGACCACAAGCCACTCAGGGACATCTACAAAAAGCCGCTGCTGTCTACACCACTGCATATCCAAAGAATGCGCTTGCGACTTCAGAGGTAGGACATCACAGTCAGGTACAGGAGAGGCAAGACTATGGAACTGCCAGACACGCTGTCTCGAGCTCAACTGTCAAACAAAACACCAGAGACAGGAGGTCTGAAGTGTGTCTCCATGATCAACTTTCTGTCTGTGAATGAAGAGAAATACACTGAGCTGCAGACACGAACTAACATTAGCCGTGGTTACATAGGCAAAATATCTTGATTAGATCATTGGTCGGGTTAAAATTCACCCGTGCACATGGGCCCAGAAAACCTTTTTCCGATTAGAACAAACGTTCCCATGGGTCACACTTTCGGTTGGAATAAATCATTTGGGCATGCGCAGTAGTGCTGAAAATACCGGAAAAAGGAAGAGTCCCACAGTAAACAAACCTCTGCTGTCATATACATTTATGCAGCAGCTCGGTAATATACGAGGCAATCTTCCAAATGTGGTTTTATTAATGTTATGAATATTATGAAGCGCCTGTTCGTTCATCATTTTATTTTTAATCCGTGTGGTTGGTGCTTTTTTGTGGAAGAACGGAGCTCCCAGGAGAGGCTAACACGCGCTAACATTAGCCTTGTTTGATAAACTCATGCGGGAAACGCTGCAATCTGCATCTTGGCTGCACGTAAATATGTGGGAATAAAATCAGCCTTTATTTTGTCGGGACACGACTAGAAACACAAATCCACGTGATTGTTTGAACAGTTTCTAAGGACTGAGCGACATTCTGCTTTGAAAAGTTTGCACACCGCCCTAAAGCCGCTGTGTGAGCTGGGAGTCCGAGCTCTGCTCAAAGACACACAGTTCTGCTGACAGCAGCTAACAGAGAGCGGCGGAACGGATCGCAGTCACACAAACAACAAAACGCACATGTAACAAAGTTATTGATCCAGCTGCTCTGCTCAGAGACAGTTCGTTTGGTCCACCGGCGCACGAGCCAGGACCGCGCAGGGTCCTGCTCCTCCCCGGCACCCCACTCGTGAGGAGTTTAAGAGAGGCGGAGAGCCAGAGGGGCAAAGCAGGGCGGCGTTTTGCACCGGGCATCTGCAGAGCAGCCGGTCGGTCCTGTTTGAGCTCCAAAGCTTTCTCTGGAGTGAAACACCATCTATGCGTGACGACCGGAGAGCAGAAGTGACACACCATCGGAATGAACCGTTTACATGCTCCACGATCGGATAAACAATCGGTATAACCCACCTATCTCGATCGGAAAGAAATTTTGATCAGAACGAGTCTGATCGGGGCAGAGTATTCAGAACGGCGCGTTTACATGATACATTTTCCTTCCAATCAGGCTTTCTTTCCGATTACTTTTGCCCATGTAAACGCAGCTAGTGATGGAGAGGAGGTCACTAAACAGACTCATATCCATCATGGACAACCCAGACCATCCTCCCCCTCCTGTTCTGGACAAACAGCGGAGCTCCTTCTCTAAGAAGCTCAGACAGCTCCGCTCCAAAACTGCCCGGTACCCGAAACCCTTCCTACCCAATACAATAACCCTGTACAATAACTCACAATGCAATAGATAACCCTTGCACATCTTTTTTTTCTTCTTCTCTATTTTGCACATTTCTTTTACACATTTCTTTTGCACATCTCTTTACCTGCACTGTTTTGTAAATAGCTTTTTAAATTATACCACATTTTCCTTGTTCTTGTTTTTTTTATTTTTTTTTATATTATTTTATATTATTCTTAGTCTTTTTTCCCCTGTCAGTTGCTTTGGTAACGAACCAATTTCCCTCACTGTGGCTTCAATTTCAACTGCACCTGATTTGTTTGAAACGGCGTCTTGTAGAGAGTGAAGTCTCATGATAAGGCCCAGTGCCTCTGCTGTTGTGCCACTCAACACATTTTCTTGTGCAATGTCCACTATTTCAAACTCTGCTTTGGTCTTGTGCGCTTTGTATTTTAGGTCAATGCAACTGGCTTTATTTTGTGGTTGGAGTAGGTTTTGAGCACTCTTTTAGATGTTTTAAGCTCACCTCTGTGGTTTAGGGATTGGTGACAGTTTAGAGTGAGTGTATTACACCTTGCACCTGTGTCAATCCTAAACTGCACCTTTTTCAGAGGCTTTGAAAGAGAAAACGGTGGATGTAACCTGGATGAAAACACGAATGAACGGCCATAAAGAACAAGGTAAGAAAGTGCTATACAAATAAAATTTACGTTCTTACTTACTTAGTGCAGCAGGTTTTTTTGTGCTGTAAGTTTTTCTCATGTGAAAATCACTTTATTAAATATACATGTACACTTCAGTTAGCCCGAGACAGAACTACTATGTAGCCTCGCAGAATTCTTAGATTTAGATTTGTGTGGAGACAGGACACCCAGGACCACAGTTCAACAGGGAGCACAAAAAAAAGTTTATTCAAGGGGGGCAATATTGGAGGAGACTGTTGCTCTGTCCATCTGTTGGAACAAGGAGCCTCTGTCCATAGAGTAAACACAGAAAAACCCAAGAAGTCCATAAAAAAGCTAAAACACTAGGCTCAATAAAAATCACTAAAAACACACAATTAGTAAAAAAAAAAAAATAGTATGCAATTTGTTAAAATGTGGCTCTGGCGACTATACAAAAAGTCTTTCTTGGTTAAAAAATCAGATAAAACAGCAGAGGAGTACTTGGCTTGAAGAGGGGCGGGTCACAACCACACCCCTCTGCATTCCAACGTTGCTTCCCCCTCTGAACGCTGTCTGGCTCCTGGCTCAGCTGCTCCTGCGGTGTGGGTCAGCGCTCATCCATCTCTGCAGGGCGTCTCCCTCTGGTCGTCTTCCAGCGCCACTTCACTCGGAGATGCCTCACTCCAAGTGCGGTACTCTGCCGTCGGCCCGGCGCTGCTCTGATGGCTCCGCTCGTCCACGTAACCGACAGCTGGAAGACGCACCCCCCGCCGTCTCCTCGCTGTAGAGAGCTGCTGCTCTTGTGCTGCTGCTGTCCAGAGCCTGCTCCTTTGGAGCGGCTCCTTCCAAGCCTCTCTCCAGAGTTGCTCCTTGCTTAGTGCACCTCCTTCCTCAAGTCTTACTGTCCTTAAAAGCAGTCTCATGGGCACGCCCCCAGTGCACACCTGTGTCCAATAATTGGGTGGCCCCTTCAGGGGCCTCAGGATAAAAAACCAGCAAAAAAAAAAAGTTCACCTTGTTACAACTACGCAACTCAAAGTACAGGAAGCGTGTAATAACATGTTGTTTACAAATGCTAACTATGTAGCAGCATCTCACCCATGATGTAGTATAAAACAAATCTTTGTTTAACTGCTTGATTTTTAATTAATAGCTTTAAATTTTTTTCATTGATTATAATTTTTGCACCTTTTTGTATGTTTATACAGTTATATGCTTGTTCGTTAGTTATAGGTGTCTTACTTAACTTTTGATTTCTGCTCCCGTTATTTTCCCAGAAATGACAGACCCGAAAGAGGTAAAGCTTAAGAAGGAGAGGACTGATGCCGTAGTATCGCGAGATCCAACGAGACGTGTGTGGTGAGTCAACTTGGCGGCACGTAAGCAGTTGTACAAACATTTTCGATCTTGTTTCAATATTCCGCCATATTAAATTAATCCGAGCAACTAACATAACTTGTTAAGATTATTAAGCCTTTGTCAGCCTGGAGGACCTGGAGAAATTCATTGACGAGTGTTATAATACCTGCGTCATGGGGAAATCCAACACCAACACCCCCTCCTCCAAGCGAACACAACCTGAAGATTCTCCCGGGGCTGCCTCCTCTCCAGGCAGCGGCGTGAGCGACATCCTTAATTCGATTGACAAAAAGCTCTCCAGCCTTGATTGCCGCCTTCATCTGCTGGAGATCCTCCACAAAGAATTTCAAGGCCTGCGGGAGTCTCTGGAGTTCAGTCAGCAGCAGGTGCGGGAGCTCGCAGCGGAGAACCAGGCCCTCAGAGAGACCGTGAAGAACCTGGGCAGTGACACCGCCCGTCTCTCCAAGGAGAACAGATCCATTAAGGAAACCCTCCTGGATCTACAGTCAAGGAGCATGAGGGATAATCTAGTGTTCTCCGGGATTCCAGAGGAGGCAGGAGAGGTCCCGGAGTCAACGGTGAAGTCCTTCCTGGAAGTCCACCTGAAGCTCCCCAAGGAGGAGGTGCAGAAGATCTCTTTCCACAGGGTTCACCGCCTCGGAGGAAGAAGGTCCGACAACCAGCGCCCGCGTCCTATTGTCGCTAAGTTTGAACAATTTAAACAAAAGGAGCTGGTGAAGGGCCACGGACGGGAACTGAAAGGCACGCATTACAGCGTTAATGACCAGTTCCCGGCAGAAATCCTCCGTAGAAGGAAGATCCTGTTCCCGCTGAGGAGGAAGCATCTGACTGCCGGTTCCAGAGCGGTTGTGGCCGTTGATAAGCTATACGTCGACGGGCGGCTGTTCCGGGACCCGGAGATCACACCCTGGCTGTGCTAAAGACTTTCAGATCCACGCTGAGAACATCCGCGCTGTCCAGAAGAAACCCGCTAATCCCATCATATCATCACCACATAAACCACACCTCCATCTCAGGAAAAGTCTTGTTTCTTCACCTCAGTCCCACTCATGTTTCTGTTGTTGTTTTGTTGTTTTTGTTTTCTCTTTTTTCTCTTGTTTTCTATCTTTTCCTTGGTCCCCCCCCTCTCCCCCTTCCTTATATGTAAATCACCGAAAAACAACGCATCCTCGGTAAGTATTTATTTACGCACTGAACGGGCGGGCGCACACATGGACGTGCACAAGAGATCCCGCACACACACGCCGACATACTGCAAACACCTCACACAGGTTCTCATTGGACGCATGCAACACACAGCTCACATAGCCAGAAAACGTTCACGCGCACACATGCACAGCGCTTCTCTGTGCAGCGGGTTTGCAATGTGGGCACGCGCACACGGACGGGCACACACGCATTACTTAGCTTTACACCTTTCTAGTCAGAGCAGTTATGAACAGTCTTAACATCATTAGCTGTAATGTGCGTGGACTTGGCTCTGGGCCAAAGAGATTGAAAGTGTTAAATCACCTGAATGATCTTAAAGCAGATATAGCTCTACTGCAGGAGACCCATTTATCTAATTCATTGAAGCCTCTCCTGTGTGGTTTACAATTTACAGTTATGTACTCTGCTAGTTACAACTCCAAACAAAGAGGAGTTGCTGTTTTGATTAATAAAAACCTTAATTTTACTCATAAGGATACAGTTACTGACCCAGAGGGCAGATTTGTAATCATTAATATATCCATTCAGAATAAGGACTATTGCATAGCCAGTATCTATGGCCTAATGTTGACGACTCTTCCTTCTTTCACAGACTCTTCACCTCACTCTCAGTTCACTCTGACTCCACAATCATTATAGGAGGAGACTTCAACCTTGTTTTGGACCCTGAACTTGACAGACTCAGCACAGCAGCAAACCAACGCATATGGAGGTCTGCAAGTACCCTACAGCAGTACATGAATGATCTGGGTCTCTGCGACGCTTGGCGCTCATGTCATCCAAGCACCAAGGGGTTCACCTTTTTCTCTTCAGTTCACCATTCACACTCCCGTTTAGACTATTTATTAATTAGTAACTCTCTCTTAAAAGATATCCAAAGTTCCAACATTCACCCAATAATTATCAGTGATCATGCACCAGTTTCTGTAAATATTTCTAGGGAAATATCCACACCCTCAGGTTCAACCTGGAGGTTTAATACGTCTCTGTTAAAAGACCAGGAATTTATTGAATTCTTTAAAAAAGAGTGGGCAACCTTCTTAGAATTCAACAATACTAAGGATACTTCACCATATCTTCTTTGGGAAACTGCAAAGGCAGTCATGAGAGGGAAAATCATTTCTTATTCAACGCATAAAAAACGCAAAGAGAAAGCAGATTTATTAGAACTAGAAAATAAAATCAAAACTCTGGAGACTGCTTATGCTGCCTCTGCACAGGAACACATTCTGGGCGATCTGAAAAATTTAAAGCTGCAGTTAAATGACATCATCAATAAACAAACACAATTCCAAATACAAAGGCTACGACTTGAAAGATTTGAAAACTCAAACAAATCTGGCAAATTTCTTGCTAATCAGCTTAAAATTAATACAGAAAAATCAACAATCACTTCCATCATTGATGAAAAAGGAGATGTCACTCATGATCCGGCCAAAATAAATGCCGCGTTTAAAGACTTTTATAAAAATTTATACACATCACAGATTAACCCATCAGAACAAAGCATTAACTCATTTCTAGATAAAATAAACCTACCCAGAATAACTGAAGATCAGGGGCCTCATTTATAAAACCTTGCGTAGGATTTGCGTCAGAAGTGGCGTACGCATGAAACATAGGACGTGCGTACGCACAGAAATATTCGGATTTATAAAACCGTGCGCACGCACATCCTACGCATCCTTCCCTTAATAAATCACAACCAATTCTAAATGCTGCGCAGCTTTTGCGGCTTCATGACACGCCCATAGTTGCCCATAAATAGTCCGTGAAACGCCCACAAATGAATATTCATTGATAGCGAAACCATGGCAAACACAGAGAAAAAATAAAAAAAACATAACTTCACTCAATGTGAAGTAGAAGTTATCGTTGGCGAGGTGGAAAAGAGGAGAAAAATGTTGTTTGGAGGGCGCAGTGTGGGCATTACTAATGCCGAAAAAGCACGTGAGTGGCAAACATTGACAGACGGACATCAAAGTCGGGGCAAAAAACGTCTGGCGCTGCATCGCTAGAGTGTGTCTGCCACGGGTGGGGGACAGGGGACACCGGAGCTGACCCCTCTTGATGAGAGAGTGGCGGCAATTATTGGGGAGTCCCTTTTACGTGGAGTGGTGACTGAGGCAGGGGGGTGGGGGGTGTCGGGGGGGACACCGACGCACCTGATGCACCGGGTGACACACCCCCAAAAGCTCCAACAGGATGGCTCGAAGAAGTCGGAACCGGCTCATAAGCCATTCGTCCTGATGCGTTCACTCCCAATTCTTCCATTTGCCACATCTTCTAAGATCCAAGATCAGCCATTGTGCGTCATTACGCATTGTGATGGGGCATTTTATTTCCATCCATTTAATTGCATCTGACAAGCTACAGATGTGGGTAATAATCCACGTGGAAATGGGAAATTGTTCATCAAATGTAATTTCTTGTTGCTTTCTGAATGGTTGAGACAAACGCCATACATTGTTTTATCAAAAATAAAATAAACTAAAGACATATGCATGAATACCATAATTCCGTAGCTTACGAAGAAATGTTTTACTATGAAAACAACTTTCCCCAGTGGACAATTAATACGTCTGTCTGTCTGTCTGTCTGTCTGTCTGTCTGTCTGTCTGATTCGCACGCATCTGGCGGCGCGAGCACACGCAGCGGCTCTATCGGCTTTATTGTTTTTAAAAGAATGTATTTTTTTTAAGTCGTTTATTTATTATTTTATATGCTGCTTGCACTTTGGGGTGAGAGGAAAGCAATTTCATCTTTGCTGAATATCTTCTGGATGCAGCATATTTGACAATAAAGCTGACTTTGACTTTGACTATATCTGCTCCGCCAGACGGACACATTGACGAGAATATCAGTTTTGTACATTAGTTCGTTCTGTTAACTATATTATTTATGAGGTTGAATTGCATAACATGCCAATATTGCAGAACATCTTTCACTTTTCTTTTTGCAAGTAAGTGTTCATTTGAATTTCTGTTGTAATTGTCGTTTGATTTTTTTTGTTTGTTTCACTGCTGATCGATCAAACGGGTGTTCGTGTAGACTGTTCATTGTGAGACTTGCTTTGTGAAGTCTTCATGTTATTTATGAGAGGCAGTATTGTCATTCTCACTTTCACGTGTTTCTTCCATCTGCCGACGGTGTCGCCGTTTCTCATTTCACCCGTTTTTGTGCGTACGCCTGGGTCAGAGCTTGCGTGAAGGACCGCACATTTTCCCGTCAAGTTTGCTTTTTATAAATCTCAACTATTGCGTAGAGAGTGGCGTACGCCTTCTTTTGTGCGTACGCAACGTTTATAAATGAGGCCCCAGATGTTAAACCTAGACTCACAGCTTTCGTTGTCTGAGCTTCATGAAGCCCTACTACTTATGCCTAATGGTAAAGCACCAGGGCCTGACGGCTTTCCTAGTGAGTTTTATAAAGAATTCTGGGAACAGCTGGCACCAGCGTTTTTTGAAATGGTAACATTTATCAAGGAAAGCAAATCAATGCCACCTAACATGAACTCCGCCAACATAATTATCCTCCTGAAACCAGATAAAGACCCCACTAGTCCTTCAAGCTATCGCCCCATTTCTTTAATCAATGCAGATGTTAAAATTATCTGAAAAGCACTAGCACAGAGAATAGAAAAAAATCACTCCTCACATAATTCACCTCGATCAAACGGGATTCATCAAAGGCAGACACTCTGATGACAATGTCCGCAGACTCACTAATGTAATTGACTTTGCCACCATTAAAAACCAGGAAATTACCATACTGTCGCTGGATGCTGAAGAAGCTTTCGACAGAGTAAATTGGAAGTTCCTCGTTGCTGCCCTCCAAAGGTTTGGTTTTGGAGAATCATTCATCAACTGGATCAAAATATTATATCACAACCACAATGCATCTTTTAGAACTAATAAACAGACTTCCAAAAGATTTTTTCTCGGAAGAGGAACCAGACAGGGTTGCCCACTCTCCCCCTCTCTCTTTGCGATATTTATTGAGCCCCTAGCTGCAGCAATAAGACAGCATGAGAGCATTAAAGGAATTAAAACCAAACACAGCCATCATAAAATTAGTCTCTATGCAGATGAGATATTACTGTTCTTAAATAATTCACACTCTGTCAATGAAAGAGTAACAATTATTAATCAATTCTCCTCCTTATCAGACTACTCCATTAATTGGAATAAATCTGTTTTATTACCATTGAACAGTAATGTGGAGCAAAGACTCACAATACCAGTTAAATCAGGTAATATCAAATATCTAGGTATTTATTTTTCCCCCAAATTATCAGAACTGGTGCAGCTAAACCACACTCCACTGCTGAAAAGCATACAAGACGATCTAACCCGCTGGACCAACCTGCCTCTGTCCCTCATGGGCAAGGTAGCCACGGTTAAAATGAAAATCTTACCCAAAGTCAATTATCTCTTCTCAATGATCCCCACACAACCGCCATTAAAATGGTTAAAAACATTAGACTCATCCATATCAAGATTTTTTTGGAACAATAAACCTGCAAGAATTAGTCTAAAAACTTTAAAATCAGCAAAAAGCTGTGGAGGCTTGGAACTACCTAACTTCCACAAATACTTTCTTGCAAATAGATTACAATACATCTTAAAATGGTTAAAAAATAATCCAGAAACCGACTCATGGTTAGACTTGGAACAGGCGTTATGTGGAAAGATCAACCTGTCAGATCTACCGTTTATTAGCCAAACAGTTAAAAAACAGGATTGTTTCAAAAGTAATAATATAAACGCCACTTTAACAGCCTGGTGGGAATTTCTAAAAATATCTAACTCGTCAATCCAACCGTGCAGAATGACACCCATCTGGAACAACCCTGACATCCTCATAAACAAAAAGATGATACACTTCCCAGCTTGGCAAGCAGGGGGCGTGACGTTACTAGAGCACTTAATTATCGACAAAAGATTCATAAATCCCCAGGAACTACAAGATAAGCATGGAATAAATAACTTCTTGGAATATCAGCAACTTAAGTCTATTATTACTAAAAGGTTTAAATACAGAGAAAACGATTTAAAGCTACCAGAGGTAGTTACCGCTCTGATTAACTTTTCAATGAACAAAACTCTCTCCAAAATATACAAACTTTTATGTAAATTAGATAATAATATTTCACTTCCAATAACAAAATGGGATGCAGATTTGAGCATCAGCACAGAAAACATGCACACAATGAAAACTTTTGGTCAGAACTTTGTCTAAACACCTTTAAACTGACAAAAAGTCCAAATTTGCAGCTAATCCATTTCAAAACTCTTCACAGGATTTACTACACTGGACAGAGGATGTTCTAGATGGGTCTCAGTAACTCAGACATTTGTGAGCACTGTGATAGTAATCTACCTGATAGTTACATGCATGCACTGTGGTTCTGCACGCCTGTCCAGGCTCTCTGGCAGCAGGTATGTGCCAATCTATCAGCCTGGCTTAAGGTCTCAATCACAGCTTCCCCGTCACTTTGTGTGCTTGGTGACATGAGTGCCATCAAGGAGAATTATTAAATATCATTTTCATAACTCTTTGTATTGGCAAAAAAACCATCTTAATAAATTGGAAAAACAAGAAAAATATAAATATAAGTCTATACAGAAATCTGCTTTTTGATCATATCAGCTTGGATAAAATGTCAGCCCAAAGTTCAAGTAACTTTGAAAGAATTCAGTCTCTCTGGTCTCCCATAGCTAACTCCATGACTTAGGGGGTGGGGGGCCTGGGCGTCGCTGCTCCCGGCCTTCTGCCGTGGTGCGGGGTGGGGGTCGGGGCTTCCGCTGCCCGGTGGGGGCTGGTGGGGATCCCATTCGTTGGGGGGTCGGGTCCGGTGCCTGGGCGGGGCGGGGCGGGGGCGCTGCGTTGTCTTCTGGGCTTGGCGGTTGGGGGGTGCGTGGTGGGGGGTTGAGTGGTGGTCCGGCCTGGCTTGGGGGGGGTGGTCTCTTTGCCCGTGTTGGGGGGGGCTGGCGGGGGGTCCTGCTCGGGGGAGGCAGGTCTAGTGGCGCTGGATGGGCTGCCCATCTACATCTGGGGCTGGGATCAGCCCTTCCCTGGCTCTGGGACGGGGCAGGGCAACCCTCTTGGGGCCCCTGATCGCTCTAGGCGTCACCCGCTGCGGCTGCGGGGTCTTGGGGGGTGTGGGGGGGGGCCTGTTGGCCCTGTCTTGTGGGGGGGCTTTCTGGGGGGGGGGCACCATGGGTTCGGGACCTTGGGGGTTTGACGGGTCGGGGTCTCCGCTGGTGGCAATCGGCGGTTGCCCCGGCCGGTTGGCTGCCTTGGTCCCGTCGAGGCCTGACCAGAGCTCTCTCGGGGCCTGCGCCTGGGGGTGGGGGCCTGGGCTTGCTCCGGGGGGGGGCTGCGCTTTCTGGCTCCTCTCTCTCTGTGTGGGGTGGGTCGTGCTGGGCCTGGGGCGTCGGTGCCTCGGGGGATGGGGCCTCGAGGCTGGGGGACCTGGGCCCTATACTGGGGGGGGCTGGGGGGACAGCTGTTTGACCACCGGGAGACAGTCTACCAGCTGTCCCCAACTTACCCCCTTCCTCATATAATCTCATATTAGGGTGAGGGGGTGGGGGGTTTAGCCTGTGTTGCGCTTTGGGGGGGGGCTACTGGTCCCCCTCCCATGGTTTCCGTATGGAATGGGCCCCCCCTCTCTTGGTTTTATTTGCACCTTAGACATGTAGGGCCCTTGGTAGGGGGGGTGCTTGGACATCACTGCCAGCAAGCAGCAGATGTCCTCCTAGCACCCTACCCGCCAATTTTAACCGCACCTTAGACATTTAGGGACCCTTGGTGGGGAGGGTGAGGGGACATTACTGTGAGTAATCAGGGAATGTCCTCTCTGTGCCCTACCCACCAATTTTAACTGCACCCCCCTAGTACACACACATTTTACTCCTCATAATATACATTCAAACACAATCACGCACACATGCACACATACACCCTCACAAACACACGCACACACATTATGCAAGGAAGGTGGGTCTTAGGTCCATCTGTCCCCTACCCCATCCCTGGTGGGGGGGTACTGGGCCCCTGGCAGCGGCGGCCGTGTCCCCTGGGTGCCGGTTTCCTGGGCCCAGCGGGGCTTTCTCCGCGCAGGGAGGGGGTTCACATTACACCTGAGCCGGGGGTGTCCGTCCCCCTGTGGGGTGGGTTCGGGTTTTTGCCCCTGGGCGCTGGGCCCCGCCCACATTCCAACTGTGGCTGAGCCTGGTCGGGCCATGTTTACAACACCCCTTGCGGGCCCCCCTCTTCTCCAGGGTGCCCCCCTCCTGGGCGGGGCCGGTTGTCCCCTACCTTGCTCCTTCCTGGACCAACCGTGGGCCGGGTGGGTGGCTGCCTGGAGCGCAGAGCGGGACTCCCTTGGGGGGTCCTGGCTCGTACCTGGGGTTGGGGCGGGGGGATGCCCAGAACTCCTGGGTGGTGATGAGGTGCTCGTCTGGGGCTGTGGGCACTCTTCCCGGGTGGGGCCCTGCGGTGGGCCTTTCCAGCGAGGTGGGGGGGCTGCTCCCCTGGTTGGGCTGTGGCGGTGCTCTCTTCCCCCCCGTGTGTCCCTGCTCTCTGGCTCTGGGGGCCTCGTGGTGGTCCTGCTGGCCCTGGCCTGGGTGGCGGGTGTGGTCGCCCGGGGGGTGGTTGTTCTCTGCCTGCTGCCGTGTGGCGTTGGGGGTCCTGGCTGCCGCTGCTGCTGCGGTGGGGGTCTCGGTGTTCGGATGGCTGGGCGCGCTCCCTCCTTTTCACATTCCGCCATCCATTTAGAAGAACATAAACACTCACCTGAGCACAGCTCATCTGTGCACTAATAGTTTGCATGATGGAACGAATGAAATATTTCAAAATAGTTGGTTAAAAGGCATGAGTATGCGTGTGTGAATAATATCTGTATTGTGTGCATGTTTTCTGTACATGTTGACATGTGGACATCTTTGCAGTTAACAGGTGTGTTTATAACATCCGATTGTGTGTGTGAACAGGCCCCGCCCTTTGAGATTTGTTTTACACTTGAGCCTTACCGTAATGTTAAACATCCAGTAAAGTTGTTGCAATATGCTGCTTTACGGTTCTACCCCCCCCCCCCTCCTATTATCACCCTCCTATCCCCCCCCCCCCCCCTCTAACATCCCTCTCTCTTCTTCCCTCCTTTCCTTTTCCGTCCAGTCCAACACCAAAGATTTTCAAACATGATGGAATCTAATAAAGTTTGGCCTCAATTACAAAAGGGGTTTACTCAGACATTCCTCTGGTTTGTCTGAAGATTAATAACCCCTGCTGTTAAAGTAAAATATGTCCAACACAAGAGGCCTTCAGCTCTCATCTGTTTGCCCAGCTGTTGGACAGGACAAGTTAAAAAAAAAAAATTAAAAAAAAGCTTAAGAAGGAAAATAGATCAACATTTCAGTCACTGTTGTCTGCTAGTGCATTTATTCATTTCACTGAATTTCTTTAGGATGACTTGCGCTGCAATGAGTTTGCTACACATGCTTATACCATGGTCCGCTTGAATACTCGATTCTGATTGGCTGCTGGGTATGCATTAAAAAATTATAACCGCACAGTGAAAAAAGAAGTTCCGGTCGGCTAGCTTAAATGTTTTGTATCACTGCGCCGGCTTCTGTAAAACAACCTTTTGCTTCATCATCTGAGCAAAAACAAGCGGTAAGCGATTAACTTTCCCTCTGAATTGATGCTTTATTCAACCCATCGGGACGATCAGCATATATATATCGCCGAATCTTGACTGCAGCGGTGTTGCTGCGCGACGCGGACTATATGTTACGTGACGCGGTGCATGGCGCCGCATCACGTAACATATAGTCCGATTTTTGTGAGAAAAGCGATCCAAATCGGAAAAAAAAACAAGAATTAAGGACTAAAACCTGGTTAATATGTATTGCTTTTGTAGGTGACCATGGTATAAGCGGGTTAATGGCCTTCGAAGTGTGCGGTTATTACTTTATAACGCAGGTTGCCAGTCTGTCGCAGGGTAGAATGTCCTCAATCACACGTCCATTCACTCTCACAGTCACACATATGGACAATTTAGAGTTGCCAATCAACCTATGAAGCATGTTTTTGGATGGTGGGAGGAAGCCGGAGATCCCGGAGAGAACTCACGTATACACGGGGAGAAGATGCAAACTCCACACAGAAAGGTCCCCCATTGATGTTGTTTTTCATGTCCCCCAGCGGGGCCTTTCCTTGCTGTGAGGCAAGAGCGCTAACCACTGCGCCACCGTGCAGCCCATCTGTGATGTTTAATTGGACCCATGTTATAAAAAGTGGTTTTATGTGGCTGTTTTAGTGCATCAGACATCCTTGTCGCACTTGAAAAAGAGGGTGGATTCTTCCATGACATTTAACATCCCAGTAACGAGGTAAGACAGACCTGTTTCAAAGAGGGATGAAGCAGTGGATAGGACAAAAAAAAAAGCCATGCCAAAGAATCTTCGTGTTTCGTTCATTGGTGAACATGGAATAGATGAAGGTGCTCTACGAAAAGAGTTCCTTACTGGTTTGTTTTTCAGTTCTCACACCTCAAATCAAGAAGTAGCTGTACAGACAATTTCTCATTCAAGTGTTAGATTGAATGTAACTGTCTTTTCTTTGCACAGAAATGGTGCGTGGAATTAAAGCACAGTACTTTGAAGGAGATGGAGAAAAAAGGCAAAATCCCCAAATATAGTATGTTGGACTACCAAGACCAGAATTTCAAGTATGTTCCAAGATAGCCTATATTAAAGCTAACCAATTTATAAGTTGTTTAAATACAGTTTGTGATTTTGCTGCATAAAAGGACCTGTGAGGAGATTTTGGCTACAAGTTTGGCCCAAGGAGGTCCTGCACCAAACTTCCTTAAAACATTGTGCTACAAATTCTTGTGCAATGGGGAGATGGAGATTGACCACCAGATGAGGTTACAGCTCAGGACTTGATCAATCTGAAAGCTGAAGGAACCGATATGGCGTTTCATCTCTGCTATGAACCGACAGTAGTCATCATAATAGCTCTGCTCATATTTACTGCTGAATGCTATTGTTTCACAAAAATTAAAATCTCACAATCAAACAACTTTTTGTTACTTAGATATATACTTAGATGCATCTCTGTCCTCCTTTCAACGCTGTCACCAGTGTTTTTCACTCTATCCAGATTGTAGAACTGTTTGTCCCCCTCACTGCTTAAGCAGTATTGGAAATGATTAGTTCTGTGTTATATTTCCATATTAGCTACCAATCAGAAACGTGCGGTCAGAAAAGGCAAGTAAGGCACAGTTTCACCTGTCATGATCGTGATAAAATAGAAAAAGGTAAATTAAGTAAATAATATTTTCCACTGATCTGTGTTGAAGATGCATTCCCAGTCAACTCAACACGTCTTCCAAAGTTTCTGAGGTTAAAATTGCAGAATTTGAATGTTGAGCAATCACATACGGAGCAGAAACTCTGGGTTACGTTCAGGAGCGCTGACTGCAGAACTCAATTTTAACAGATACGTGTGGTCAAAGCCTTCTGTATGCCCACAGAAAAGGCTTCAGATGAGGCGAGCCGAAACCAGCAGGGGGCAGGCGTGAGCTGGACAGCTACTTTGTAGCTACACTGTTGCAGTAGAAACAGAGCCAATATGCCATGAAGTCATGAATAATGTATCACAATTTGTGATAACGTGTTCTACAGTGTATATTTTGCCATTTTTTTACTTTATGTTGTATGCCAGTATTAATGATACATTTACCATTTGAGGTACAAAATTCAGATGATGAAAAGCTGCAGGAATTAACAGATGCCATTGTCGCTTGTGGATACCAAGGACCAATAACAGTGGAGAAGAGAAATTCCATCACAGCGTATGTTCCCCATAAAAGTAGCTATGTCTCACACTTCAGTGATAGCAGTTTTATTCTGATTGCGTATTTTTGTCTCAATTCTGATTAGAGCCATCAGTTTGCATTCAGTGGTAAGGTTGATCACAATCCTGACCCAGCTGCGGGAAGGCTTCAAACTGTATGGACTGGCTGACTTTTTGGCAGAACACAAACAACTGTGTCAAGAGCTTTTTGTCCCTGGCCACATTAAAAATGTAAGAAATTTTTAGAACAAATATTGCCCTTCTTTATTGGAACCTGTTTGTGTTTATGTCAGTGTTTTGTCAAGAAATTAAAAAATGTGGTCAAGGCAACTAAAATGTTGTAGCAAAATTATGACAAATTGTAAGCCTCAAACAATTTGTCATTTGATTTTTTAGGTGTTTTAAGCTAGTCAGTAATATTAGAGTATAAGCAGACCTACTGCACAAATTTACTAAATATGTGATCTGTGCTCTGAAGCTACCACCATGCTTTCTCATTTGCTGTTTATTGTACTGACTGCACTCACATAGTTTTCCAAATTTGGATTTTATCACATGGCATTAATGTGTTCCAGGTAGGGGTGTGACGATAACCTCATCACCACGGTGATGACCTCATCACCGCATCACCGCACTTTTTTTTTTTTAAGTTTTGCTTATGGTGCGTGATTGGAACTATAATAAACACATTAAACACATTCATATTTGCTGATAATTTAATTTTTCTGATAGTCCTGTGTTCAGACTTTCCTTCTTTCTTTCAGACTGTTCTCTCCTTCTCTCCCACTGCGCCTGTCACTGTCTAGTCTGCGCGCACCTCTCACTGCCTCAGAAGCATACATTCTCATTCTACAACAGAAGTTTCCGTCTCGCGAGGAAATACGACAAATTTACTGCGTTGTCATTATTAATTTCCATTGTATTCATTTCCATTAAGCTGTGTGCGTTCTTGAGTGCGCGACGCGGCCGCCGGCCGGAGGGTTTTTTGTTGGGGGGGGGGGGGGGGGGCATTGGGGCATTACTGTTCTCTTTCATTCTGTAACACCAAACATGAACGCGCACTGTTAGATTTCCATGAACATCACTTCATGTTTTGTTTGGGAACTATTTTGTGCAGCGCAAAGTTACGTGTCTGTATGGACAGAGGCGGAGCCTCCTGCCCCGCGTTCTTCAGGGGTGTCAGGCTCATGGCTCCCAGAAAGGTGACACAGTGTCTGCAGTCTGTTTATTACTGGGCAATTTTTAATTTTTAAACTTGACCCATCCCCTGGGGATGGGTCAAGTTGCCCCCCATCCCAGCTGGGGGGCAACAGCAGGCTGGGGAGAGAAGGGATCGATCTGCCAACCCTTCAGTTGTTAGACGACCTGCTCTACCGCCTGAGCTAAACTGCTGCCAGGACCAGAACCCACTCCACAGGGACACGGACACCCCCTGGCTCAGGTGGGATGTGATCCCCGGCTCCTGGCCTTGCCAGAAAGCTCAGGGATCCCCCTCCCTGCGTGGAGAGAGGACTGCCGGGCCCAGGAAGCCAGAACCCAGGGGACACGGCCGCCGTTACCAAGGGCCCAGTACCCCCTACCAGGGAAGGGGTAGGGGACAGATGGTCCTAGGTCCCACTTTCCTTGCGTGTGTGTGTGTTTGTGAGGGTGTGTGCATGTATGTGTGTTTATGTTGGAATGTATATTTTGAGGAGTAAAGGGTGTGTGAACTGAGGGGCTGCAGTTAAAATTGGTGGGTGGGGCACTGAGGGGACATCTCCTGATTACTCACATAATGTCCCCTCACCCTCCCCACCAAGGGGCACTAAATGTCAAAGGTGCAGTTAAAACCCTTGTGCTATCTTGGATGACCCCACCCTTACTTTGACATGTTCTCCCTACCATGAAAAAGGTGGATAAAGGTGGACACATTTCATGTAATGCATTGAACCAGTGAAGATCACAAAAAATTGAAAAAAAAAAAAGGTTCAGAGCTCTGTCTAGTGAATCTAGATGACCCAACTCCCAACGGTAAAGTGCCTAGGATAGCACAAGGGTTACAATTGGTGGGTAGGGTGCTAGGAGGACAACTGCTGCTTGCTGGCAGTGATGTCCAAGCACCCCCCCTACCAAGGGCCCTACATGCCCTACATGTCTAAGGTCCAATTGAAACCGAGAAGGGGGGTGCCTATTCCATACGGCAACCATGGGAGGGGGACCACTGCCAAGTAGCTCCTCCCCCCAAGGTGTGTCGCAGGCTGAAACCCCCCCCCCCATCACCCTAATAAGAGCAGTGTGTTAGCGTGACCTGTATTTAAGTGCTGTGACTAAACTGTATGTATTAATTTATTAATACATATATTTTTTTGTGCTGCACTTATGACAGGTCAGGGTTTTTTTTTCCGTTGGGTGATTCACCACCTTTGCGAGTGTCAAGTTCACACACACCGCAGAGAACGGACGTATGGTGATGGCGAACCATCCAGCTGGAGTCTGAACACGAGCAACAGTAAAAGAGCCATGGGACCCTGATTGCTACACGGGAGAAATTGAATGCTGCGTTCAATCGTGGTAGGAGACTGACTACCTTTTCCACAGGTGCTGAGTCATTGTTTTGATTTAGAGAATGTTATATTTTGTTTATTGACTCTTTGTGAACCAAGCTAGTGGGTTTAAATAAAAAAATTAAAGTTAATTCAACTAAAAAAGTTTTTTTTTTTTTATCAAAACCTTGCAAGGTAAAATTTGACCAACCCCGGTGTTAACCAATTTTCTTTCAACACAAATTTTATTTGAGTTTTCAGGTTTAACTGTTCATGTTCTGTAATCATTTAAAAGTATTTGTGTTAATTAGCATCCATTTATAAATAAGTTAATAGTTAAAAATCATTATTGTGGTCTGTGGTTATTTCTTCTCTTTAGTCTGTTCAACTGCTCCTCTGAACCTAAAGTTATCCTGGTCCAACTCAGCATTTGAGGTGCTACAAAAAGCTTTAACATCTTACCTCCAGCAGCAGCTGAGGTAGTTCTTTTGAGACCACATGTGCCAGCTTTTGCTACATCATCTACAGATCCATCACAGCAGCTCTCACATCCGTCCTTTCACAGTCTACTAGCAGTGCATTGTGGAATTCTTACTAAAATAGTTAACAGACATTGACACAAGGACCAAAGATAAGTAATTACATTAAGTCCAGTCTTGAGTTTGACTTACAGTACAGTTTTCTGTAAGTGAAAGAAGATGCGGTCAGTATAAACCAGTCTTTGAACATGTTCAGCTTACATGTAGTTCTGACTTCATTATCATTGCTGCCTTTTGTTTTATGTTCTTCAACCTCGTGTTTCTAATTTTAGTGCAGCTCCTGTTTTTTTTTAGCAATGCCCCATATATCAAAACTGTCTTCTGCTGTTTTTCTTTTTGTTGACATAACTAGGTTAGTGTCGGATTACATTTATTCTGTCAAGCTGTCCACAAGTCAGTGAGTCCCACAGCCTTTGATAGCAGATGATCAAGCAAGCTATTTTGGTGCTAAATAATGTTTGAAGGAATCATTTTCATCCTGGTGCTCATGATGTGAGCGCATTTTCATTGTTCAGAGCTGTGAGAATATGGAAATATCCCCAGAGAACTGGATATGCAACATTTGATGGCAGTCTCTCTTGAGGAACTGTCTTTGTTTCTTTACTTGTAAGACTGCTTGCATGTTTATAACAGCAATGTTCTGAAGGACATTTTTTTAGTCATACTAACAGTTGCCAATGTTTTGCTGACAGATTAGAATGGAATAAACAGATCAGTAAGCTGTCAAAACTCTATGGTCTCTGCCAAAATAAAAAAAAGTGTACAAAATCACAAAAATCTCCTCAATGCAATAAACTACCAAACACACTGTGTTTGGTTTCAGGTTAGAATGTTTCTTCCCCTGTCTTTTAGTCACTCTCATTAGGGGGTCTGTACAGCAAATCATTCACCTTCATCTAATCCTGCTCACTCACATCAACCACTCAATGAGGTCCTCCTTTACTACATCCGTGAACCTCTTCTTCGGTCTTCCTGGATCTGGAAGTCCCACAGGATTTTTGCCGTCATTCTCTACCACCTTCGGAGGTGTTTTCCATTTTGACCTTGGGGTTTCCAGTTCATATTCTGCACACATGTTCCTGTATATTATTCCAGCCACTTGATTGTGGCGCTCCATGTATGCTTTACCTGCATCCTGCAGTTATGTGCTGGATTGTTTCAGGCTCCTCTTTGCACAGCCTACACCTTGGGTCTTGTCTGGTGTGGTAGATCTGAGCCTCTATCACTCTGGTGCTCAGGGCTTGTTCCTGAGCTGCCAGGATGAGCGCTTCAGTGCTGTCCTGTAGGCCAGCCCTTTCTAGCCATTGGTAGGACTTCTTGATATGAGCCCCTTCAGTTATGGTCCGGTGGTACATCCCATGCAGGGGTTTGTCCTCCCATGAGGATCCATCCTCCAGCACAGTATCATCTGCTCTCCATTGCTTGAGACATTCATTGAGCACACTGTCAGTTGGGGCCTTGAGCTTGATGTCGACCTCAGTTTGTGAGACTGCAGAGCTGTGTGTCTGACACCCTGATAAGCAACACAGGAGCCCCTCAGGGAACCGTGCTGTCCCCCTTCCTATTCACCACCTACAAAGCTGACTTCCAGCACCACTCTGAGCTCTGTCACCTCCAGAAGTACTCTGATGACACAGCTGTAGTCGGGTGTGTGAAAGATGGACGGGAAGAGGAGTACAGGAGCCTTGTGGAGCGTTTCATCATGTGGTCTGGGGAAAATTACTTGCAGCTGAACGTGGCCAAGACAAAAGAGATGGTGATTGACTTTAGCAGCAGAAAGTCTTCGCCCTCCCCATTCTGTATCGGTGGGATGGATATAGAAATTGTCTCGTCCTACAAGTTCCTGGGTGTACATCTGGACGATAAACTGAACTGGTCCACTATCACTGAGGCGGTTTACAAGAAGGGCACGAGGAGACTTTACTTCCTGAGGAGACTCAGGTCCTTTAATGTTTGCAGTAGGACGCTCCACATGTTCTACCAGTCTGTCATGGTGAGCACCATTTTCTTTGCTGCAGTGTGCTGGGGTGCTGGCATCAAAGCAAAGGACACCAACAGACTGAACAAACTCATTAGGAAAGCAGGGTCTGTTATTGGCTCCAAGCTTGCCAATCTGGAGCTTGTGGGTGGGGGAGACTACTGGCTAAACTGGGAACCATCATGGACAGATCTTCCAGTTCCGGGCTACGGCAAGACGCAGATACAACTATCTTCAAATTACTTAAAAAGTTGATTTTCTCCAAAAAGAGAGCTGACCATGGCCTTAAGAAAACCCAGGAATACGAAGACCTCAAAAAGACTCTTGATGAAATTCAAGCTATGCTGAAATCCTTTATGGATCAGGTGTCGGCTAAGCTAACGCCACTTTGGGAAATGATGGAAGAGTTCCGAAGATTTCAGGCTCAAAACGAGCAACGAGAAAACCGGGTCGACATTCTGGAGAAAAGACTGGACGATGTGGAACAACAAGTAAGGATGAATAATGTCAGTCTCACTGGATTACCAATCAAGCCTCGAGTGAAGCTGACAGCAGGAGCTAGCACTGCTAATTCTAGCGTAGCTAGCAGTGAACAGGCGAGCAGTGGAGAATCTCTGGAACAGCAAATACATTAATTTCTTACATCTAAAGGGATTTCCCTGGATCTCAATACCATGGAGACCTGCCACCTGTTCCCCAGGAGAAAGGAGACGGATAAACCAGCGATCCTCATCAGGTTTGTGAATCACAAACACAAGCTAGCTCTGATGACCCAAAGCAAACACCTGAAAGGTTCGGCTGTTTATCTGAATGACCATCTGACCAGAAGGAATGCTGAAATCTCCAAACATGCACGGCTTCTCAGGAAGCAGAAGCAGATTGAGAACACTTGAGTTAAAGGCTGCAGGATTTACGTCAAACCACTTGGTCCACCGGACCGGTCCAAGGTTCTGGTTGTGAACACCATGAAGGACTTTGAGAAGTGTCTTCTCACGGTCGTCTGAAACAACATGGAGTAATAAACCAAAGAGCCAAATAATTTCAAGAAATATGACACCTGGATTCCTCACTTTCTCCATACGTCTGACGTCACCTGAATAACAGCAGAGAGTTCTGACCTGCAGACAAGTTGACCTCAACTTTCACCGCAGCTGATATCAGCTGAAGAAGGATATGGAACTGAATCTAATGTCTGCAGACATAACATGGAAGAGACTAAAAACTGTTTTGAACCCAGAGGACCAGCTGTTATTCAGCAGAAGAAGAAATACCAACCTTGGACAATCGACAGAATATGGACCCTTTTATTTTCCCTTACAGCATTACTTTATTATATATAAAAAGAAAAAAAAAGAAAAAATATAAAAAAGTAAAACAAATGATTAATCACTTATTGAAAAATTAAATTAAATTGATCGATGTTTAATGATATTACTTCACTTGCTCCAAAAATTCATAAATTGATTCAAAAATCTTTCCTAATGTAACATAATTTTGCACGTTTTTAACTTTTGATACTTGATGAAATTTTGCTATGAAAATCCCTGAAACAGTGTTTTGTCTATTTTACTGATATAGTATTATGTTATAATCATATGAATGACTTTTATAAGTAACATAATCTGCATATATTTTAGATAACTGATCTGCATTTGTCATGTTGATTTCTAAAATAGTTATTTTTTACATAATAACTAAGTAATTCATCTTTGTCATGTGCTTTATTGATACTTCATGATTTTTAATTCTGTCTGATAAAAACTAGGAACCAGATATTGATAAATCATGTATTAAAATGGTTATAGTATAACGGGGTGGGAATATATACGTTCGCTTCCTTCCACTCCCTTTCAAGCAATATTTATTAATATGTCTAATTATTCTAAGTTTGATTAGTTACTGAATGAATGTACAACTGATGATTGTATTGCTTTTGCGTATTATTTCTACTTAATTGCTTGAAATAAACCATTTCAAATCAAAAATAATCCCTCCCATCCCCTCTTCAGGGAGGTGGACAATCTGAGAAGCAGTTTCAGTGGCAGATTTATACACCCCTGCTGTGCTAGAGAACGATACATTAAGTCATTCCTACCATCAGCCATTAACCATTCATCTGGCAGACATGGATGTACATAAGAATTTTGAGAGTTCTAGAGGTTTTGACTGTATAGTTATTTTATTTTATTTTCTCTTTTCTTCCCCGTATATTTTGTGTCTTGTGTTTATCTTTATTCCCCATCTTATTTCCGTGGTGCTGCTACTTGCAACTAAATTTGCCTTTGGGGATTAATAAAGTTGATCTTGAATCTGGAATCTTGAATAAGAAGCTCTTACTGCCCTAAAAGTTATCTTACTGAAATCTATGTTACTAGAGAAGCGTATTCACAAAAGCTTAAGTAATTCAAAAGATTTTATTTTTTAAAACAAACAACTCTTTTTTTTTTTTTTTTTTTTAAACTTGTCCTGTCCAACAGCTGGGCAAACAGACGAGAGCTGAAGGCCTCTTGTGTTGGACATATTTTACTTTAACAAAAGGGGTTATTAATCTTCAGACACACCAGAGGTATGTCTGAATAAACCCCTTTTGTAATTGAGGCCAAACTTTATTAATTTCAATTGTATTTGTAAATATTTGGTGTTGTGCCGGACGGAAATGGAAAGGAAGGAAGAATAGAGAGGGATGCTAGAGGGGGTGGGGGTGGGAGGGTGGTATTAGGAGAGGTGGGGGATAAAACCATGAAGCAGCCCAAAGCAATAAAACAAACAACTCTATTTACCACAGAGGACTTTACAGGCTGGCCCACTAGATCAAATGAAGATTTAGTAAGAGGTCAGAGAAAAAAATAGGAAAAAGTCATAAATGGCTGGATCTAACATTCTCTTCTATTTATCTATCCATTTTCCAAAGCTGCTTAATTTCTCTAGGGGTCACAGAGTTTCTGAAGCCTATCAAATGGCCAGACCGTTGAAGGACACATCCTACCATGACCAGCAAAGCAAGAAAAAAGATGGTAACAGACCAGCCCCTAGTGGCCAGCTGAGGTAGTTTCTGGGTTATAATTATTGTTTGAAAGTAAACATTACTACAGCTGTTAAGCTGTTTTTACATTAAAAAAAAAACACCAGAACTTGATTGTTTATCCTTTCTACAGCTATATTGGCTTCTTCAATGCCGTCATATGTCTGATTAAACTCATTTTTACTGATTTGGTGAAGTGATTCTTTCTGCCCTTTTTGGTGCAAACACTTTGCGCAGAAGCTTCCTTCAGATACTTCTTTGTTATATAATTAGCAGTATTTGAATAATTTATTCATGAAAATACACAGGAAAGGGCCTTTAAATGCATTAAACCTTTTAACTGATAACACTATAACCATTAAGTTAAAAAATTGCCTTGGGTTTAATGTTCTGCTCTTTGTTGACCTTTTATTTAATATATATATATATATACATATATATAAAAAAAAAAATTCTAACTTGTTCTGTCCAACAATTTAGCAAACAGATTAGAGCTGAAGGCCTTTTGTGTTTGACAGGTTTTACTTTCACAAAAAGAGGTTATAGAACTTAGAGAAACTAGAATGTAGATTTGTATTAACCCCTTTTTGTTTTATTATTTTTTAATTATTTGTTACATTTAGTGTGTGTGGGGAGGGAGAGGGGAAGAATGTGAGAGGGGGTGGGGGCTGGAAGAGAGTAAAAGGAAGAGAGGTGAGAAAGTAGGGGTTACAAGCACTGATTTGAATAAGTTATTATTTGAAGCTGTAACAATTATACCAGATCTGCTGGAAAGATAAATATTACATCAAAGGTGAAAATCTGACACGAAGATGAGCGGAAAATATCTGTCCATCAATCACTGTGGGTTAGGAGGGGGGGTGAAGCAGACAGGGAGCAGTGTAGCAGTGTGGCAGTGTGCACGTGCACGTGGGGGTGGAGATACATGCACGCTGCCGAGGTGAACCGTGTGTTCATAAGGGGAACCAGATCCTTCCCAGCCAGACCAGGAGAGGGGGGGGATCCCCAAGCCTGGAGCGCCCCTGGCACCGGGACCCAAGCAGCCCGGGAGGGTTGAGAGGGGGGGGCCGCCCACCCACCCACCCAGCCAGGCGCAGAGAAGGCCCCCCTACAGGGGCCCCCCGGCGCCCAAAGGCATAGGTGAACCCGGCGTCCGGCCCCCAGGCCACAGGACAGGAGCGTACCAGGAGCGTAGCCGTACCAGGCGGAAGCCATGGGGGCCAACCGTGTCTGCGAGCCTGCACCTGACCCGAGCAACCCAGAGATCGCAGCGCACCCACAGCCCCCCCCCCCCCCCCCCATAATCCTACCCTCTACAACCCTCCTCACCCGCCATATTATCAAATCATATCAAACTTTATTTATAAAGCACTTTTCATATAAAAATATAACACAAAGTGCTTTACATTAAAACAACAAAATATAAAAACAAGCAAGCATTAAAAAAATAAATAAATAAATAATAGGGCCCCCCTCCCCGTACCTAGACCCCCACACCTTTCACACCTCCCATCCTCTAACTGATGGGAAATGACAATGAGAAAATGAAAAAATAGGCTCAAAAACATGATGCTGGAAACGGTAGTATTTGGAACTCCCCCCCCCCCCCGTGAACGGCCGCATAGACAGCCAAATGCAGCATCAAAGGCGGGGACCGCTCCACCACAGCTAAGCGGTGATGCAGGTCCCCACCCAGAGCCGCAGTGGCTGAACAGCAGCCGACCCAGAGGGAGAGGTTCCAGCTGAGGAAGCACCGGAAATAAAAATGAATAAAAATGAGAATCAAAAAGTAAACATATTGATAAAAAACGACAAAACATTGAAATAAGGTAAATTAAAATAACACGTTAAAAATCAGGTTCAAGTTCATAAAACAAGATAAAATGGATAGATAAATAAAATAAAAATAGAAAAAACATATAAATAAATAACTGAATAAATAAATAAAAGCAGTAAAGCATTAGCTAAAAGCCAGGTTAAAAAGATAGGTCTTGAGCCTTTTCTTAAAAGCATTAATGCTCTCTGCGGCTCTCAGGTCCTCTGGCAGACTGTTCCATAAACGGGGGCCATAGTGTTGAAAAGATGCTTCTCCGTATGGTTTGGTTTTTACTGGTTGAATAGTTAACAGACCAGTGCCAGAGGATCTCAGGGTCCGCGAGGGTTCATACTTTACTAAAAGATCTGATAGATAAGAAGGCGCAAGACCGTTAAGACATTTAAAAACTGTTAAAAGTATCTTAAAATCAACCCTGAAGCATATGGGGAGCCAATGCAAGGATTTTAAAATTGGGGTGATGTGAGCCCGCCTCCTGGTCTTTGTAAGAACTCGTGCAGCAGAGTTCTGGAGAAGCTGAAGGTTCCTAATGTTGGTTTTTGGAAAACCAGCAAGCAGGGCGTTACAGTAATCAATTTTACTCATGATAAAAGCATGCATTAGCATCTCCATATTAGCAAGAGAGAGTAGTGGGCGGACTCTAGCCAAATTTCTGAGATGATAAAAACCAGTTTTAACCACTTGTTTTATGTGGGGGATAAAAGTCAGCTTAGAGTCAAAGATAACGCCCAGGATTCTGACTGTTTCTGAATGACTTAATGAAAGTTCCTGTAGCTTCAGAAACTGTTTCTCTCTCTCTTGGCTTCAGGACCAATAACTAAAATTTCAGTTTTTTCCTGGTTGAGCTGCAGAAAATTATTTGCCATCCATAGTTTTACATCTAAAATACAGTTAAAAAGTGCTTCTATTGGTCTTGTGTCATCAGGAGACATAGATATGTACAGCTGGGTATCATCAGCATAGCTATGAAAGCTGATGTTGTGGCTCCTGATGACATTCCCCAGAGGAAGCATGTAAATGTTAAAAAGCAAGGGGCCCAGGATGGAACCTTGAGGCACCCCACAATTAATTTCATGGACCCCAGAGAAGTGTGTGTCCATGCTTACCATAAATGTTCTCTCCATGAGATACGATTCGAACCACTTGAGAACAGTCCCTGAAAGGCCAAGACTTTTAAGTCTGTTTACAAGGATCAGGTGATCAACAGTATCAAATGCTGCACTTAGATCTAACAGAACTAGTACTGAGATCTGACCTGAATCCAAGGCACACCTGAGATCATTAACAATTTTTAACAAGGCTGTCTCAGTACTGTGGTTCGTTCTAAAGCCAGACTGGTTTATCTCAAAAAGGTTGTTTTGTAAGAGAAACTCGTTTAGCTGAATAAAAACAAGTTTTTCTAAAACCTTACTTAAAAATGGCAAGTTGGACACAGGTCTGTAGTTATTAAAAACTGAAGGGTCTAAATTAGTTTTCTTGAGTAACGGTTTCACCACTGCCATTTTAAAGGCAGCAGGAAAAATACCCGTCTGTAGAGAGGAGTTCATGATATTTAAAATCTCTTTCTCAAAAGACCCATAAAATGATTTAAAAAGTGATGCAGGGATGGGATCTAAAAAACAAGTTGTTGGATTAACTTGGGAGAAAACTCGACCAAGTGTTGCAGCTTCAACCAGGTCAAAACTGTCCAGTGCTTCCTCAGGTAAAATCAAGCCATCATTACCAATAAAAAGGCTTTTCTGTCCTTTTATGATGTTTGATCTGACAGAATCAATCTTGCTCCTGAAGTGGTCTGCAAAGTCGTCACACAATGAGGCAGAGGCTGGCATTGTGTTTTTGTTGTAATTTGAATTAATTAAAGATTCAATTGTGGTGAAAAGGACTCTGGGTTTATTTTTATTTACAGAAATGATGTTCGCAAAATATGAATTTCTGTTCTGTTTTACGGTATGATTGTATAGTTTTAGTTGGTTCTGGTATAGTTGATAGTTTATTTCAAGTTTGTGTTTTCTCCAAAGTCTTTCAGCAGATCTACAACGTCTCTTCAATTGTTTAATTTCCTCAGTTCTCCAAGGGGGTGTGGCTTTGGTTCTTATCTTTTTGGATTTTAGTGGAGCAACTGAGTCGAGACTGGATTTTAATTTACTGTTAAAACTTTCAACAAGTAGATCACAGGGGGCTGGTAAGACAGGTGGAGAGAAGGAGTGAACAGATGTAATAAATTTCTCGACCACTTCAGGAGTCAAGTAGCGTTTCTTCACCGTTCTCACAGAGGTCTCCTGCCTTATAAAACCAGTTATGTTAAAAAGTACACAGTAATGGTCAGATACAGCCAAGTCCACAACAGTGGACACACTGGTAGGTAAACCATGACTGATGACGAGGTCAAGAGTGTGCCCCCTGTTGTGAGTCGGCTGCGTGACATGTTGTTTAAAATCAAGAGAGGAGAGTAAGTCCAAGAACTGAGTGGTGCAATAGTCCGACCTCCCGTCTATATGCAAGTTAAAATCACCAGTTATTAAAATCATGTTAAAGGAAGTGTGGACAGATGCTAGAAACTCAGAAAACCCCTCAGTAAACAGAGCTTGGTTTGGGTGGTCTGTATACTGTGATGCATAAAATTGGAGGGTTGTTAAAAACAAAGGCATGATGTTCAAAGCTGGGGTACTCATCTAATGTAATCTGCTTTACTGCAAAGGAGTTGGACATTATAGATGCAGTACCCCCACCCTTTTTGCCCTCCCTGGTTGAAAAAACAAAGCTAAAATTGGGTGGAGAAGCTTCTGTGAGAACAGTAGATGCATCCGTGCTCAGCCATGTTTCAGTTAAAAAGAGACCATCAATTTTATAATCATAGATAAAATCATTTATAATAAAAGTTTTGTTAGACAACGACCGAATATTCAAAAGTGCCATTTTAAACGAGGGGGGAGTAGTTGTGGAAGCTGCTTCCTCAGGTTTTGGTGCTTCCGTAAGTGGACGAAGGCAGTTAATGTTTGCTTTTCTCCCAGCACGTCCCCCCATGGAAGACCTGTCTGTAATAATAGCTTTAATAGGAAAGACTGGGGGGGCTGCAGGTCGTGGCAAGGAAGCACTGTCGATTGAAGCAGTTTCTTGGGGAATTTGGGGGGGTGATACCACATCCAGTCAGTCACTTCCACAGACTGATGTTTGCACGGATGAGGAGGAGGTTTGGACAGGTGGGGGCATGATGGGGGCCGGTGATATCTGGACAGAGTGTCTGATGTTGGCAGCTAAAACATTGCTGCCCAGTGGACTGGGGTGAATCCCATCAGTTTTATAAAATAAGGTTCTGTTCCAGAAAAGATTAAAATTGTCAATAAAAACAAACCTATTCAGGCTGGAAGCAGAGTGGAGCCAGGAGCTCAGACTCAGCATCCTGCTGAAGCGGCCCTGGCCGCGGGAGAGGGAGGGGAGGGGCCCCGAGATAAAAACAGTCAATGGGCAGGAGTTTAAAAAATTAAAAAGTCTGATGAACGCCTTTTTAGTCGTTTCAGACTCCCGATAAGATGTGTCATTAAAACCAACATGTAAAATCAGCCTCCTGACAGAGGACGGGAAAGATCGCAGCAGGTCTGGGAGTTTCTCCAGAATATCCAGAACTGTCGCTCCCGGAAAACAGTGTGTGACCGCGTTAAAGAAGCGGACCTTCCGTATAATGGAGTCCCCGATTATCGCCGTTGTCGGGGCAAACAGTGGAGGAGGAGACGCGGGCGCAGGTGCAGCGCCGACAGGTACCTGCGTGACGACAGCGGCAGCGACGGCCTCACCTTGCGGCCGGTGGTCCGTCAGCAGCGGCGAGGCCCGAGCCTTGCTGGAATGGAAGCGGGCGGCTTCCTTCAGGATCCGACGGCGGGAGGAAGATGCTGGAGCCCGCGAGGACGCGGGGAGATCCAGACGCTCGTCTGATCCTGATGATGGGGCTTTAGCTGTGATCCTCGAGGCCTGGTCCGGGTTGCTGCATACCTCGATGCGTCCGTCTTCCTTCGGGATCTCCGTGGCGTCTCTCCGTAGAGCGGGAAAATCGACGGTGGAGCCCAAGTCTGGTGGAGTCTGTGCCGCTGTGACCGCTGCGGAAGGAGCGGGAGAATCCGCAGCCAGCCCGGAGAAGCGGTTGGACAGACTCACGACAGGAGCCTTCCGGGTCTCATCAGATCTCCTTCTGGGCCTTCTTCGGACAACCACTTCTTCATCGAGGGATCTTTGCTTAGGTGTTGAAGATGAAGAAGGGTGTGCGCAGGTGGACGGGTCCCATGGAGCTGTGTCCTGGAGTGCGGCGCTAAGTGAGGTTAGCCGCTTAGACTGAGCGAAGGAGACATCCATGAACTTGGACAGGAGAGCGTCCTTCATTTCCAGCTCAGCTTTTAGACGACGGATGTCTTCCTTGAGGTCAGTAATGATTCCAGTGGTTATACGCAGAGATTGTGAGTCCAGATCATAGGTTGGATTTGTTTTTTTACCCGAGTTCTGGTCTGGACTCACCACTGGTGTTACTCCGTCCGCCATTTTGTCCATTTTGTTGAACCTCACAGAACCTTCACTTTCCATGCTTTCTCCAGTTCTTCTCATATTATCCGACCCCTCCCCCGACCCCTCCTCCCATACCCCCCCTAATGCCCTCCCCACTCCCCACTGGGACCCAGAGGATCCCAGCGAGCCAGCCCCCAGGTCCGTCCCACCCATGCACTCTTGCACACATACTCACAATCTTCTGGTTGCCCCCTAGCCCCCGCTGCCATGCAGTAACCCCCTCCGGCCGTCCGACCCCCCAGCGTGCACGCCAGACCACCACCGCAGCAGACAGGATACCCACAAGCCCGGCCGCCCTACCTTTCAGTTAATTTAAAAACTTTAACCATTTCTATTTACATTGTACAAATGTTTTAACTTTGTGTAAACAGTAATGGAAACATTGCCCGGATTACATTGTCCATTTTGACCATAGTCATGGTTTAACCCCTTTGCTATCCTATGACCCCCCCCCCCCCCTTCCATTGACGTGTTCTCCCTAACATGACAAAGGTGGATAAAGGTGAAGAGGATTTCATGTAATCCATGGACACCAGTGAAGATAACAAATGATTGATGAAAAAAGGTTCAGAGCTCTGTCTAGTGGGTCTAGATGACCCAACTCCCAATGTTAAAGTGGCTAGGATAACACAAGGGTTACAGTGAAAAATGTATTTACAAAACTTGAAAATGAACTTGCCACTAGCAGGTTGGAAACTGCACTGATGTGCTGCGTGGGACCTGGACTATCATGTCAACTTTACCCCTGGGTAAATTTCTCCAGAATCAAATAAGTCACACACCAAACAATTCCTCTTTCTCTGACTTCCCTCTCAGCCAACAACGCAGCTGGGAGTGATTGCCTCATTTATTTAGACACACCCATAATCATTAATACAACACACCTGGACAAGAAACAAAACAGGAAATAACACAAACCACTTTCAAAATAAAATACACAATAGAAAATAAATGCAATATAAAGCAGAAATTGAGATTACATTCCAACACCCCCACTTGATCTCACATTGCTGCATCCTTGATAAACATTTACACATGTCCAAACAGAAAATTGTTAAACATTCCCAAATTAAATTTTGTTGCAGTTTGGTAAAAAAAATCAGCCACCATCTGTGCTGTTGGACAATATTCTAAACATATCTTCCCACTATTCACAGTTGATCTGATGAAGTGGAACTTAATGTCAACATGTTTGCACCTTTGTCTGCTAACTGGGTTTTTGGCTAAGGCTATGGTACCCTGGTTGTCTTCTTACACCTTTGGAAGTGCATATGGATGTTTATCCATTCCCTCTAGCAGTTGTTTTAAGTACAAACATTCCTGGACAGTTGCTGCCAAAGCCACATACCGTATTTTCACGACCATAGGGTGCACCGGATGTTAGGGCGCGGTCTCAGTCACAGGGGATTTTTCCGTCTTTGACACATACAAAAGGCGCACTGGGTGTTAAGGCGCGGGCACGTTAACGCCCCGTTCAGAACCTCAGCGCTTCTAGAGTGGGTTAATAAAACATCCAGTCTCTGTTTTTTTTAGAGGAAACATTTTATTTTGTTACTGTTCTCCCTAACTGAATAACGCAAACCGAATGGTCACTCACTTGCGCGCTCTCTTGTTTCCCTTCCTCCTTATCCTACACAATAAATAAATGTCTTTACACAATAAAGACACACAGCACAGACACAGAGGTACGCAGCGCGTGCCATCACGTCTCCTTTCTATGCGCTAGAAAACGCTGCTGCTTTCAGCACACACACATGGACACACACAGACACACACACTAGGGCTGGGAATCAGTGGGTACCTCACAATACGATACGATAACGATACTTTGCTCACGATAACGATACTATCACGATATGGCGATAATCGATATATCTTGTCTCTAACCACTCATGATATTCCAAACTTTAAGAAGAACTTGAAAAACTATTTTTTGGAAAATATTTCCCCATTTATTTTTTTGTTTTTAAACACAATGACAATTAACAACTTGTGTCCTATTTGGTGTAATGAATAACAGAATTTTGTGTAACATTGCTGAAATCAGTAATACTCTGTCTTTGACAAACAATGACAATTTTCATTTGGAAATATCTGTAAAATTCAGTTTAAACAATAGTGAACATGAACAGCAGCCATTATTTAGTACAAAATTGCTGTAAACAGGATAAAACATGAATAGGTCAAGTAGCTGCCAGACACATTTGTATTAACTTTTGAAAAACAAAACCATAGCCATAGCTTAATTTAAAAAATAGCTGAAAATCAGATATTAATTCTGTGTACAAATTATATGGTCTTTGTTAAAAATAAATGACACCATTTAGTGCAAATGTGGTGTAAACAAAAATATAATTCTCACAGAAAAATAAAAATCAAGTAGCTAGGAACTTTCCTTTAAGTTATTTAAGACAAACTGCTTTCAAAATAAATGACCAGGGATAAAATCCATGAAGAAATTAAAGTGCATCTAAAAGTAAACATCTTTGTGAACAACACGTTTGGGGAAAAGCTGCATGTGATGTATGTTTAAATGTTCTTATACCATGGTCCGGTTGAATACTCGATTCTGATTGGCTGCTGGGTATGCGTTAAAACATGATAACCGCACGGTGAAAAAATAAGTTCCGGTCACATATCACTGCGCTAGAATAAACTTAAAACATACGTTAAAAGACGTTATTTCACAGTTTACAACAACACAGCAAAAGACATGAGTGATTTCGTTGTTTCTTTTAACTTGTTCGGTGAATTTGATAATTTTGATGACTGGGATGCAGCCACAGAGAAAGAGAGACAAGAACATCAAAAGAGGGAGAGGAGACACAAGGAAGTGTCACCGGAAGAATTGAACATTTTGGAAGATGACAAGGATGAGGTAAACACAAAGAAAATCACGAAATGGGCAGTTAATATATTTCGAGACTTCCTGGCTCAAAAAAACATGGACATTAACTTTGAAAACTACACTGCCACCACTCTCAATGAGAGTCTGCGGCTTTTTTATGCATCTGTTCAGTCCACTAAGGAAGGAGGAGAGTACAGTGTTGCCAGTCTGAGGAGCTTGAGAGCTGGCATCAATCGGCACGTAAGAGACGTCAACATCATCAGCGACACCGTGTTCAAGAGCAGCAATGCAGTTTTTAATGAAGCGCTACAGAAAGAGTGGGAGAGACACCAGCTCCCACCATCCTCGTATTCCTGAGTCGGACCTGGAGAAAATCAGATGCTCATCTGCGCTGTCTCCTGACACGCCCCTCGGCCTCGTCAGAAAGGTGTGGTTTGACATCCAGCTGTGTTTGGCTCGACGTGGGAGGGAGGGGTGCCGTGAGCTGACCACGGCATCTTTCAGCATCCACAGAGACGAGGAAGGCGCGGAATACCTCAGCCTATCGCATAATCCGGACACTAAAAATCACAAAACTCCAAACGACCCACACAAGCAAAACCTAAGGGGTTTTATGTTTGCAAGACCCGGGGATCCTCTGTGCCCAATACAAAGTTTCAAGAAATACATCTCTAAATGTCCCCCAGATGCAAAATCTTTTTATCTGCATCCAAAGTGCTCAGTCGCCGCAGCAGCTGAGGTTTGGTACTCCAGGGAACCGATGGGTGTCAACTACCTGGGAGCAATGCTAAAAAAAATTAGTGAAGAGGTCTGTATATCTACATAGCCCTATTTTGTCAAACCTCTCTTCCTCTTTTGTAAATTGCCTGCATGTTTATGATTGTTTTTTTTTTTAAGGTGGGTCTGTCGCAGATTTACACAAACCACAGCCTTCGCGGAAGCAACCTTCCTCCGCTTCGCGTCGGACGGTTCAGGCTTCCACGGCGTGCGTTAAAAAGTAGTAACCGCACACTTCGTCGGCCATTAACCCTTACATGTTTTTCTGGAGAACCACAGGCTTTTAGCATCAAGACGCCACTTGTCTACCTCTGCTTAGAGGAGAAGGGGGGTCTAAGGGCAGGAATGCCTCTCTTTTGTTCCGTTTCCATCTCAGCCGTAGCTCTGGTCTGGACGTACAGTACAGGGATCCTTTTTCAGTATTTCCGAGAGGGAATGTCAAAGTGTGGCTCTACCGCATTCAATAAAAACCCAAATCCCTCGTTCTCCACCGCGCTGCAGGGACCGTTTTCCGTTTGTTATTGCCGCTGCTCTGTCTCTCAGAAGACGGCGGTAGCTTCGCCTGGAGAAAGGTATCCATGCCGGGCTGTGTCAGCTTCAGGCCAGCAGCAGCAACGGCTTTCTCACACAACTCTGGGTGATGCAGCTTCAATGCTGCCGGCACGTCTTTTAACTTGCTGCCCTCGCTTCTCATTATTTTTCCACTCCGCCATCTTTGTTTGAATGTGTGTTCTTCTTCGTCCGCCCGCAACAGCCAATCTCGCAACGAGCGCCCCCTATCGACCCTCCGAAGAATTGTCTTACCAAAGGATGGTTAACATAACGTTTTACAGGGTTTTTAAACGTAATTAAAAGGTCGATACTTGATGAAGACGTATCGATAATCGATCGCGGGACTAAATATTGTGATATATCACCATATCGATATTTTGGCACACCCCTAACACACACAGACACACACACAGACTTAGCTTGCGTGCTGTCACGGCTCCTTTCTGCTACTTTCAGCACATACACACGCACACAGACACACACAGACTTGCGCCAGTCTCTCTCTGCATTTCTCCTGCTATGCGCTAGCGAAAAAAGCAGCTTAAAGCAGTGGGCCAGCTGCTTTTCTGCTTACTCCTCCTGTACTGAAATGGTTAAGGATTATTATGAGGTAGAAGGACCATAGAAGGCTTTAAAATGTAGATAGTTGCAATACAGTTAGGTTCCACTTGGCCTTTACGTCTCTCTCTCCCTCCCTCACTTCATCTTCTTCTATGACCCACAACTAAACATTAGAGGGATAAAGCTTGGGAGAAATTCCATCGTACTCAAGACCCTGCTGATCGGGATGCTTACAAACGTTTAAGAAATATCTGAACTACAAGAACTAGAAATGCTAGATCAAACTATTACAAAGATAGTCTATCTAACAGTGCTAATAATCCAAAGCAATTCTGGAGGCAAATTAACAACCTATTAGGAAAAACTGATTCTACTTCAGCTAATATGGTTATTAACATGTGTGTACAAATGATCCGGCTGTTATCTCTGAGGCTTCTGTCAGCATTTCTCAATATCACCTCCTGTTCAATCTCCTTCTCATTCCATTTCTCATTGTGTTAACATGTCCAGTGACAGTACCTTTTCCTACAGAATGGTCAATCCGACTAAAGTGTAACAGGTCATAAATGAGCTCTCATCCACCAGTAGTGCTGGTCCAGATGGCATCGAAGCAAAATTTATTAAACTGCTTCTCATGTGCTTTGTTTTCCCTTGGCTGCTCTTTTAAATCTCTCTTTTAGCACGTCTGAAGTCGCCTTGGCTTGGAAACGTGCAAAAGTTATACCTCTTAATAAGGAGGAATTCTAATGACATGAGCAATTATAGACCAATCTCAATCATCAACAGTATGTCAAGTATATTTCGAAATACCTAACACTTAATAATATACTATCTCCTTTCCAATCCGGTTTTCAAAAGCATTTCTCCACAACTTCAGCTTGTTCAAATTCACCAATGATACTTTCTCTGGTTTTGATAATAACATGTTAACTGGTGCCTTATTAATGATCTTACCAAAGCGTTTGACATGGTAGATCACTGCCTCCCTGCCCAGTCAGAGGAGCCTGTCCACTATCTGTTACTGGACAAACTTCATTCAATTGGCCTTGATAGATCCTCGCTCCTTTGGTTCAACTCATACCTTCATCATCGTCAGCAGTGTGTGCTCTTTAATTAATTTAATATTCCAACTTTCTAAGCGTAGACAAAGGCATTCCACAAGGTTCCTCACTCGGCCCCCTCTTATTTTCTATTTTCATTAATGACCTTCCAACTAAATGCATCTACAGCAATATTCAACTTTATGCCGATGATACTGTCATTTACTCATCTAAATCCACATTGTTGACATTCAGCATTCAATTCAACGTGATTTTAATTCTGTTCAATTGTGGTTACAATCCAATACTTCTTCTCTAACAAATCCAAATCCTATTTTATGTGTTTCAAAAAAGACTACGTCCTGTAGCTGCAAGTGAAATAAATGTAACTTACCTGGACATGTCACTATTTCAGTAGCAGAAAAATTCAAATACCTTGGTTTGTGGCTTGACTCCTCTCTCTCTTTTAGTGCCCATATACAGTCCATTGTCCACAAAATTTCGTATCGTTTAAATTACTTTATCTCTCAATCAATTGTTTTAGTCTCTCAGTCAGGAAGAAAATAATTTCACAACTGATTATCCCGACTTTAGATTATGTGACATAATTTAAAACACTACTCTCACTAACCTCTGACCACTGAACGTTATTTATAACAGCTTGTGTCGGTTTATTCTTTGTTATCCATTTA
>CM043729.1:23837409-24139200 GCA_023969325.1 Oryzias curvinotus
CTGCCGCCGTCACTGCAGCTACGCTAGAATTCAGTGCTAGCTCCTACTGTCAGCTTCACTCGAGGCTTGATTGGTAATCCAGTGAGAATGACATTATTCATCCTTACTTGTTGTTCCACATTGTCCAGTTCTTTCTCCAGAATGTCGACCCGGTTTTCTCGTTGCTCGTTTTGAGCCGAAATCTTCGGAACTCTTCCATCATTTCCACAAGTGGCGTTAGCTTAGCCGACACCTGATCCATAAGGATTTCAGCATAGCTTGAATTTCATCAGAGTCTTTTTGAGGTCTTCGTATTCCTGGGTTTTCTTAGGGCCATGGTCAGCTCTCTTTTGAGAAAATCACTTTTTAAGTAATTTGAAGATAGTTGATCTGCGTCTTGCCGTAGCCCGGAACTGGAAGATCTGTCCATGATGGTTCCCAGTTTAGCCAGTAGTCTCCCCACCCACAAGCTCCAGATTGGCAAGCTTGGAGCCAATAACAGACCCTGCTTTCCTAATGAGTTTGTTCAGTCTGTTGGTGTCCTTTGCTTTGATGCCAGCACCCCAGCACACTGCAGCAAAGAAAATGGTGCCACCTGACGACTGGTAGAACATGTGGAGCGTCCTACTGCAAACATTAAGGACCTGGTCTCCTCAGGAAGTAAAGTCTCCTCGTGCCCTTCTTGTAAACCGCCTCAGTGATAGTGGACCAGTTCAGTTTCATCGTCCAGTGTACCACCCAGGAACTTGTAGACGAGACAATTTCATATCCATCCCACCGATACAGAATGGGGAGGGCGAAGAACTTTCTGCTGGTAAAGTCATCACCATCTCTTTTTTCTGGCCACGTTCAGCTGCAAGTAATTTCCCCAGACCACATGATGAAACGCTCCACAAGGCTCCTGTACTCCTCTCCCGTCCATCTTTCACACACCCGACTACAGCTGTGTCATCAGAGTACTTCTGGAGGTGACAGAGCTCAGAGTGGTGATGGAAGTCAGCTTTGTAGGTGGTGAATAGGAAGGGGGACAGCCACGGTTCCCTTAGGGGCTCCTGTGTTGCTTATCAGGGTGTCAGACACAACAGCTCTAGCATCCACAACTGAGGTCGACATCAAGCTCAAGGCCCCAACTGACCAGTGTGCTCAGTGAAGTCTCAGCAATGGAGAGCAGATGATACTGTGGCTGGGGATGGATCCTCATGGGAGGACAAACCCCTCATGGGATGTACCACCGGACCATAACTGAAGTGGCTGATATCAAGAAGTCCTACAATGGCTTAGAAAGGACAGCACTGAAGCGCTCATCTGGCGTCAGAACAGCACTGAGCACAGAGTGATAGAGGCTTAGATCTACCACACCAACAGACCCAAGGAGTAGTATCACCACACCAACAACAAACCCAAGTGTAGGCCCTACTGCAAAGAGGCGCCTGAAACAATCAGCACACATAACTGCAGATGCAGGTAAAGCATACATGGAGCGCCACAATCTTGGCTGGAATATAATACAGGACATGTGTGCAGAATATGACTGGAACCCCAAGGTCAAAATGGAAAACACCTCCGAGGTGGTTAAGAATGACGGCATCCTGTGGACTTTCCGATCCGGAAGACGCGAAGAAGAGGTTCACGGATTTAGTAAGGAGACCTCATTGAGTGGTTGATGTGGTGAGGAGTGAGCAGGATTAGATGAAGGTGAATGATTTGCTGTACATACAGACCCCCTAATGAAAAAGAGTGCCTAAAAGACAGGGAAGAAACATTCTAACAAACCGAAACCAAACACGTGTGTTTGGTAGAGGCGAGCAGTGGAGAATCTCTGGAACAGCAAATACATTCATTTCTCACATCTAAAGGGATTTCCCTGGATCTCAATACCATGGAGACCTGCCACCTGCTCCCCAGGAGAAAGGAGACGGATAAACCAGCGATCCTCATCAGGTTTGTGAATCACAAACACAAGCTAGCTCTGATGAATCAATGTAAAAATCTCAGAGGTTCGGCTGTTTATCTGAACGACCATCTGACCAGGAGGAATGCTGAAATCTCCAAACATGCACGGCTTCTCAGGAAGCAGAAGAAGATTGAGAACACTTGGGTTAAAGGCTGCAGGATTTACGTCAAACCACTCGGTCCACCGGACCGGTCCAAGGTTCTGGTTGTGAACACCATGAAGGACTTTGAGAAGTGTCATTTCACGGTCGTCTGAAACAACATGGAGTAATAAACCAAAGAGCCAAATAATTTCAAGAAATATGACACCTGGATTCATCACTTTCTCCATCTGTCTGAGGTCACCTGAATAACAGCAGAGATTTCTGACCTGCAGACAAGTTGACCTCAACTTTCACCGCAGCTGTTATCAGCTGGAGAAGGATATGGAACTGAATCTAATGTCTGCAGACATAACATGGAAGAGACTAAAAACTGTTTTGAACCCAGAAAGACATCTGTTATTCAGCAGAAGAAGAAATGCCAACTAGAGGGCTGCATTGGGATTGGGTCCCGCCGGGTCCCGCGGGACCCAACCCAAATCTCGCGGGATTGGGCGGTTTGAATTGTGCTGCGGGCGGGAGCGGGCGGCAAAAAAAAAACCCTGCGGGATCAGTGTTGCCATGAATATATCATGAATATTTATTAGCGCGGACCAAATTAGGCTGTGCGGCTGTTGGATTCTTATGTAAGCTCCGTGAACTCACCAGGTAGAGACGCCTAATGGCCACTGTCATCTAACCTGTTGTTGGGGGTGTGCACGCTCCACCCCGCCTCTTAGAAATTATGCTCTTTAAAGCCTGATACCGCGGTCGCGTGTGGGCGGAGCTACGAGCTAAAGTTATGGTCTGATCCCTGCATGGAGCGATGCGTGCATCAATGCATGCTAGACACGGAGAATGTGGAGAGATCCGGTTTATTATTTTGAAGAGTTCTACTTGGTAATCATGTTTCCATGTTTGAGTTCATAATATTATCCCAGAGAAAGTCTCTGCTTCAACTCCCGCAGTTAAAGCTGCGTCTGAATCTGACGCCCGTGTTTCCATCTGACAGTTTAAAGCCAAAGCCCCTCCCCCGCCTCTCTACCTGCTTTTCTCTTTACCTGTTCACCTGTTCATATCCTCTGTAGCTGAGAGTTGTTTTTCCCCGCGCTCCCAGTGTATTCTACACAGATGTAGGGACAGTGAAAATAAACCACCCCCTTGTTAATTTTAAAACTGTTTGAAGTGTTGTGGGTTCATTACAAATCGTGTAGGTACTGTAAATGGGCCAGCAGGTGGAACGAGCGCTGTCGAGCAAGACTGACGTCATGCGGGGAGCGCGCAGAGCAGCATGAAAGAGAGGGAAGAGAAGAGAGATCGGATGAGCGCTGAGAGTTCGGTTTTCCTAGAAAACACACCCACCTGTATGAGCCTACGTACGCTGCTGTACTGGAAAGAACCCGTAAATAAACGCACAAATGTTCAGTGGTCTGCTGCTCATTTAAAATGTTAACACAGAGCGCAAAATACGGTCATCATAGGTTGACACGATAGTCAATGCGCTATAGCGCAGCACACGGATGAAAGAGCTGTGACTCTATCTGCCAACACTGCGCTGGATAGGAAGGAGCAGGTTTCCAGGCAGAGACGTGATGTTAATGGATGAAGCAGAGAAGAACCACAAACGAGGTTCATCGTGAGACACACATGGTGTTCAGATCTGCGTGCTGAAGCCCCACTGAGGCGCAAAACAGCAAAAACTGGAAAAGGCTGAAGCTAAAAAAAAAGTATTTTTCCGTTAGGAAAAAATTCATAGGTTTTCAGCTCTGTTGAACCATTACAATGTTTTTTCTCCTCCATAAATTCAAATGACTTTGACCTGCAGCTTTATCAGCTGGTTCAGCGCTTCAGGCCAACTACCCCTGGCTGCAGCCTGCATACTCCTTCAGGCCGTCTGTCTGCGCGCGGACACACGCACACTTTTAACCGAACAGGATTAGTGAAAATATATTTAATAATTAAGTTGCAGATTACACAAAAGAGGAATGCATGGAAAAATGAGGCTGGAGGAGGGACATGAATCTCCTTAATAATATCAATACAAACACGTGATTTTTTTCCCTGCGGGACGGGAGACGATACAAAATCAATGCATCTCTATTACAGTGCGGGAATAAATTCTCCGAGTTTTGCGGGTGCGGGCGGGAGTGGACATACATATTGCGGGATGCGGGCGGGAGTGTAACGCATACCTTGCGGGAGCGGGCGGGATTGGTCAGAAATTCGGCGGGCGCGGGCGGGAGCGGGATGAAGAAAATAGTCCCGCGCAGGGCTCTAATGCCAACCTTGGACAATCGACAGATTATGGACCCTTTTTATTTTCCCTTACAGCACTACTTTATTATAAAAAAAAGAAAAAAAAAGAAAAAATATAAAAAAGTAAAACAAATGATTAATCACTTATTGAAAAATTAAATTAAATTGATCGATGTTTAATGATATTACTTTACTTGCTCCAAAAATTCATAAATTGATTCAAAAATCTTTCCTAATGTAACATAATTTTGCACGTTTTTAACTTTTGATACTTGATGAAATTTTGCTATGAAAATCCCTGAAACAGTGGTGTGTCTATTTTACTGATATAGTATTATGTTATAATCATATGAATGACTTTTATAAGTAACATAATCTGCATATATTTTAGATAACTGATCTGCATTTGTCATGTTGATTTCTAAAATAGTTATTTTTTACATAATAACTAAGTAATTCATCTTTGTCATGTGCTTTATTGATACTTCATGATTTTTAATTCTGTCTGATAAAAACTAGGAACCAGATATTGATAAATCATGTAATAAAATGGTTATAGTATAACTGGGTGGGAATATATACGTTCGCTTCCTTCCACTCCCTTTCAAGCAATATTTATTAATATGTCTAATTATTCTAAGTTTGATTAGTTACTGTATGAATGTATAACTGATGATTGTATTGCTTTTGTGTATTATTTATACTTAATTGCTTGAAATAAACCATTTAAAAAAAATAATTTCTTTTTTTTACAAAAGTTAATGTTTTCAATCTCCTGGAAGGCATTTCAGTTTGGCCAATAGGTGGAGCTAGTGCTATAGCATTACACTTTATTCCAGAAGATTTGAACCAAGTTACTGAATGAATGTACAACTGATGATTGTATTGCTTTTGCGTATTATTTCTACTTAATTGCTTGAAATAAACCATTTCAAATCAAATCAAAAATAATCCCTCCCATCCCCTCTTCAGGGAGGTGGACAATCTGAGAAGCAGTTTCAGTGGCAGATTTATACACCCCTGCTGTGCTAGACAACGATACATTAAGTCATTCCTACCATCAGCCATTAACCATTCATCTGGCAGACATGGATGTACATAAGAATTTTGAGAGTTCTAGAGGTTTTGACTGTATAGTTATTTTATTTTATTTTCTCTTTTCTTCCCCGTATATTTTGTGTCTTGTGTTTATCTTTATCCCCCATCTTATTTCCGTGGTGCTGCTACTGCAACTAAATTTGCCTTTGGGGATTAATAAAGTTGATCTTGAATCTGGAATCTTGAATAAGAAGCTCTTACTGCCCTAAAAGTTATCTTACTGAAATCTATGTTACTAGAGAAGCGTATTCACAAAAGCTTAAGTAATTCAAAAGATTTTATTTTTTAAAACAAACAACTCTTTTTTTTTTTTTTTTTTAAACTTGTCCTGTCCAACAGCTGGGCAAACAGACGAGAGCTGAAGGCCTCTTGTGTTGGACATATTTTACTTTAACAAAAGGGGTTATTAATCTTCAGACACACCAGAGGTATGTCTGAATAAACCCCTTTTGTAATTCTCAATCTAACAGCAACAGGATTGATGATTTGTGAGATAGAGTAAGGACCAATGAAGCGTGGATGTAACTTTTTGGAACCCCCCTTTAACGGGACATCTGCTGAAGAGAGCCAAACTCTGTCTCCCACCTTATACTCCGGAGCTCTTGTTCTCCGGCGATTGGCCACCACCGTGATGCGCTCCTGGTTATGCAAGAGTTCGAGCCTGTATCTGCTCCAGGTTCGGCGACAACGTCTCACGAAGGCAGCAGGTCCAGAAGAGGAGGCCTGTTGTTCCTGACGAGGAAACAGCGGAGGCTGATAACCATAGGCAGCCTGGAAAGGGGAGTATCCGGATGAGTTGACTAGAGAGTTATGGGAGTACTCCGCCCATGGGAGCTGAGAAGACCAGGTTTTGGGGCTTTTGCTGCACATGGCTCGTAACGTGGTCTCCAAGTCCTGGTTGTACCTCTCTACCTGGCCGTTAGTCTGAGGATGGAAGCCAGAACTCAGACTGACCTTGATCCCAAGGAGGTTGCAGAACTCCCTCCAGAAAGCAGCAATGAACTGGGGACCACGATCTGAGGTGATGTTCTGAGGAAGTCCATGTAAACGAAACAGGTGTTGACTGACGAGCACAGCCAATTCCTTAGCTGACGGAAGTTTCCGCAGAGAAATGGCATGTACCAGCTTGGAAAAACGATCAATGATAGTAAGAATGACCGTCTTACCTCGTGAGTTGGGTAGACCAGTGATAAAGTCCATGGCAACATGGGACCAAGGTCTAGACGGCACAGGTAGAGGGTGAAGCAATCCAGCAGGTGGGGTCCGGGGTGTCTTGACACTGGAACATATGGGACAAGCAGCCACAAAGGCCTTAATGTCAGTGGACATAGAAGGCCACCAAAAACGCTGGGCCACCAGAAAACTGGTTCTGGTCACTCCGGGATGACAGGCCAGTCGGGAGGAATGACCCCACTTCAATACCAGGGTGCGTAGGGATGGAGGTACAAACAGGCACCCTTCTGGACAGCCAGCAGGTATGGCGGCAGGATCAGGAACCGATGCCTTTACCTTGCGCTCCAGCGACCACCGAGTGGTTCCCAACACCAAGTGAGGAGGGATAATGGTGGTGGTGGCTGCAGGTATTGCAGACTCCTCCTCTGTCTGGAACTGCTGTGAAAGGGCATCAGGCTTGATGTTTTTGCTCCCCGGACGGTAGGATATAGAAAAATTGAACCTGTCGAAGAACAGAGCCCACCTCGCTTGGCGAGGGGTTAGACGCTTGGCAGTTCGGATGTATTCCAAATTTTTATGATCGGTCCATACTAAAAATGGTTGCTCAGCCCCCTCCAACCAGTGACGCCACTCCTCCAAGGCAAGTTTGACCGCTAGCAGCTCCCTGTTCCCAATGTCGTAGTTTCTCTCTGCAGGAGTGAGCTTGCAGGAGAAATACGCGCAGGGATGGACTTTATTATCGGCCGCTCTCTGTGACAAAACAGCTCCTACCCCAGACTCAGACGCATCTACCTCCACAATGAATTGTTTGGAGGAGTCAGGCTGAGTCAGAATAGGAGCCGTAGAGAAACGACTCTTCAGCTCGGTAAACGCCTTATCGGCCCCCTCATTCCAGACAAAACGTACCTTAGCTGATGTGAGTTTATGGAGGGGTGCAGCAACGCCACTGAAACCTCTGATGAAACGTCTGTAGAAATTGGCAAACCCGAGAAAGCGCTGGAGTGGTTTGCGTCCAGAAGGAACAGGCCATTCCAGAACAGCTTTAACCTTAGAGCCGTCCATCTGGACACTCCCAGGAGAGACCACATGACCCAGGAACCGAGTTTGCGTGGTGTGAAACTCGCACTTCTCTGCCTTACAGTAGAGCTGGTTCTCCAGCAGGCGCTGGAGTACGGCTCTGACGTGCTGCACATGAGTGTCGAGGTCTGAGGAGAAAATCAATATGTCGTCAAGATAAACAAAGACGAATTTGTTTATCATATCCTTCAGGACGTCATTGATTAGACCTTGGAAAACTGCTGGGGCATTTGTGAGGCCAAAAGGCATAACCAAATACTCAAAATGTCCACTAGGAGTATTGAAGGCAGTCTTCCACTCATCCCCCTCTCTGATGCGGACCAGATGATATGCATTCCTGAGGTCCAGTTTAGAAAAAATCTGGGCTCCGCTCAAGAGGTCAAAAGCAGTCTGTAAGAGAGGTAGGGGATAAGTATTGCGAACTGTAATACTGTTCAGACCTCTGTAATCAATACAAGGACGTAGTCCTCCGTCACGCTTCCCCACAAAAAAGAATCCCGCTCCAGCAGGGGAGGAAGACGGTCGAATGACCCCTGCTTGAAGACACTCCTGTAGGTAACTGTCCATAGCATCCCGTTCAGGTGGCGACAGGGGATAAATGTGTCCCTTAGGTGGTTGCGTACCTGGCAAGAGGTCAATAGCACAGTCATACGGACGGTGGGGAGGAAGAGACCCAGCTCGAACCTTACAGAAAACAGTGCTTAAGTCATGATACACAGACGGAACATTGCTGAGATCAGGGGGGGCTGCAGGCTGTTGACCTCTAAAAACATTACGAACAGCAGCAGAAGAGAGACAGTTAAGCAAGCAAAAGGAACTCCAAGACAATACCCGTCCTGTGGACCAGTCTATGTGAGGGGTATGTTGACACAACCAAGGAAACCCCAAAATTATAGGTGGATTCAATGACTCCACAACATAAAAACGTAGGAGTTCAGAGTGATTACCAGACACAGAAACAGAGACATTGACGGTGCGGAAAGACACTTTGTGGATAACAGAGCCATTTATGGCTTTGATAACTAAGGCAGGAGACACAGGTTCCACAGGAATCTTAAGTCTGTCTACAACCTCCCGGGAGATTAGATCTCCATCAGAACCAGAGTCGATCAGAGTCTCAAACTCCTCTGCTGCTCCTGCATGAGACACTAAGACCTTGGTTGACGGTCGTGGATGAGAAGAAAAAGAGGATGTGCAGCTTACCAGTTCCCTCTTAGCTGGTAACCCCTGACTAGGGCAGTGGCACAAAAAGTGTCCAGACTGTCCACAGTACAAACACAGTCTGTCCCTCATGCGGCGCCGTCGCTCAGCAGAAGTGAGACAGCCTGTTCTTAACTCCATGGGCTCCGGGGGAGGAGGAGCTACCTGTCGAGAAATGTTGGAAGGGGGCGGGGTCTCCCCTACAGAAAGCAGTGGATGGAGATCTGTGTTGCTGCGTAGTTCACGACCCCGTTCCCTCATCCTCCGGTCGATACGCACCGCGAGATCGATCAGCTCCTCGAGATCTTCAGGAATCTCCCTTGCCGCCAGCTCGTCCTTGAGGGCATCGGAGAGCCCCAGAAGGAAGACATCCACCAAGGCTTCGTTCGACCAGCGGGTACCGGCAGCCAAAATCCGGAAATCCACGGCATAATGCGCAACGCTGCGAACCCCTTGCTGGAGGCGGAGGAGTTCAGAAGCGGCGGCCCTGTGAGGCGTTGTGGGATCAAACACCGTGAGGAGCTGGGAGGAAAAAGCTTGAAAGGAGCGAGCAAGCTCCGCTCCGCGCTCCCACTCAGCCAGACCCCAACGCTTGGCTCGTCCGGTCAAGTAGCTCAGAGTGAACGCCACCTTGCTCTGTTCGGATGGGAACTCACTTGGATTAAAGTCAAAGTGAAGGCGGCAAGAGGTGAGAAACGCCCGGCAGTCCTCTGGAGAACCATCAAAAGGTTCGGGGGGACCCAGTCGGGTTTGACGGGGCGGAGAGGAGGAGACGCGCTCCAGCCTAGAGAGGCGTTCATGGAGATGTTGCATGATCGGCGTAAATCCTCGCATCTCCTGCATCAGGTCCGACAGCTCCTCACCAGCGGCAAAATCTCCGTCGGCGAAAAGACCAGGTAAGTCCCTCAAGTGTGATCTTCCTGCTGGGTTCGTCATGGCCGAAGCATAATGTGACGGGGGAAGCCAGGGGGGGAAAACCCAATAGCAGGAAGGAACGACTCGGAACCAGTTTCCAAAACAAGAAGGGTTTTAATGCCAAAACCACAAGTTAACTGGAGTAAGACAGAATATGCTTCGGCACAGAAACAAGAACAAACATGGCTTAAGTAGACCTAAACATAATTAACACAAAATCAAAACACCTGTGACACTCGCAGGGAACCTCAGGAAGGAGGAGGGACTCCAGGAGGGATCCCAGAGAGAAAGTCAAGCCTTTTCATGACATTGTATTTGTAAATATTTGGTGTTGTGCCGGACGGAAATGGAAAGGAAGGAAGAATAGAGAGGGATGCTAGAGGGGGTGGGGGTGGGAGGGTGGTATTAGGAGAGGTGGGGGATAAAACCATGAAGCAGCCCAAAGCAATAAAACAAACAACTCTATTTACCACAGAGGACTTTACAGGCTGGCCCACTAGATCAAATGAAGATTTAGTAAGAGGTCAGAGAAAAAAATAGGAAAAAGTCATAAATGGCTGGATCTAACATTCTCTTCTATTTATCTATCCATTTTCCAAAGCTGCTTAATTTCTTTAGGGGTCACAGAGTTTCTGAAGCCTATCAAATGGCCAGACCGTTGAAGGACACATCCTACCATGACCAGCAAAGCAAGAAAAAAGATGGTAACAGACCAGCCCCTAGTGGCCAGCTGAGGTAGTTTCTGGGTTATAATTATTGTTTGAAAGTAAACATTACTACAGCTGTTAAGCTGTTTTTACATTAAAAAAAAAACACCAGAACTTGATTGTTTATCCTTTCTACAGCTATATTGGCTTCTTCAATGCCGTCATATGTCTGATTAAACTCATTTTTACTGATTTGGTGAAGTGATTCTTTCTGCCCTTTTTGGTGCAAACACTTTGCGCAGAAGCTTCCTTCAGATACTTCTTTGTTATATAATTAGCAGTATTTGAATCATTTATTCATGAAAATACACAGGAAAGGGCCTTTAAATGCATTAAACCTTTTAACTAATAACACTATAACCATTAAGTTAAAAAATTGCCTTGGGTTTAATGTTCTGCTCTTTGTTGACCTTTTATTTAATATATATATATATATATATATACATATATATAAAAAAAAATTTTCTAACTTGTTCTGTCCAACAGCTGAGCAAACAGATTAGAGCTGAAGGCCTTTTGTGTTTGACAGGTTTTACTTTCACAAAAAGAGGTTATAGAACTTAGAGAAACTAGAATGTAGATTTGTATTAACCCCTTTTTGTTTTATTATTTTTTAATTATTTGTTACATTTAGTGTGTGGGGAGGGAGAGGGGAAGAATGTGAGAGGGGGTGGGGGCTGGAAGAGAGTAAAAGGAAGAGAGGTGAGAAAGTAGGGATACAAGCACTGATTTGAATAAGTTATTATTTGAAGCTGTAACAATTATACCAGATCTGCTGGAAAGATAAATATTACATCAAAGGTGAAAATCTGACACGAAGATGAGCGGAAAATATCTGTCCATCAATCACTGTGGGTTAGGAGGGGGGGTGAAGCAGACAGGGAGCAGTGTAGCAGTGTGGCAGTGTGCACGTGCACGTGGGGGTGGAGATACATGCACGCTGCCGAGGTGAACCGTGAGTTCATAAGGGGAACCAGATCCTACCCAGCCAGACCAGGAGAGGGGGGGGATCCCCAAGCCTGGAGCGCCCCTGGCACCGGGACCCAAGCAGCCGGGAGGGTTGAGAGGGGGGGGCCGCCCACCCACCCACCCAGCCAGGCGCAGAGAAGGCCCCCCTACAGGGGCCCCCCGGCGCCCAAAGGCATAGGTGAACCCGGCGTCCGGCCCCCAGGCCACAGGACAGGAGCGTACCAGGAGCGTAGCCGTACCAGGCGGAAGCCATGGGGGCCAACCGTGTCTGCGAGCCTGCACCTGACCCGAGCAACCCAGCGATCGCAGCGCACCCACAGCCCCCCCCCCCCCCATAATCCTACCCTCTACAACCCTCCTCACCCGCCATATTATCAAATCATATCAAACTTTATTTATAAAGCACTTTTCATATAAAAATATAACACAAAGTGCTTTACATTAAAACAACAAAATATAAAAACAAGCAAGCATTAAAAAAATAAATAAATAAATAATAGGGCCCCCCTCCCCGTACCTAGCCCCCCACACCTTTCACACCTCCCATCCTCTAACTGATGGGAAATGACAATGAGAAAATGAAAAAATAGGCTCAAAAACATGATGCTGGAAACGGTAGTATTTGGAACTTCCCCCCCCGTGAACAGCCGCATAGACAGCCAAATGCAGCATCAAAGGCGGGGACCGCTCCACCACAGCTAAGCGGTGATGCAGGTCCCCACCCAGAGCCGCAGTGGCTGAACAGCAGCCGACCCAGAGGGAGAGGTTCCAGCTGAGGAAGCACCGGAAATAAAAATGAATAAAAATGAGAATCAAAAAGTAAACATATTGATAAAAAATGACAAAACATTGAAATAAGTCCATCCATCTTCCTCCGCTTATCCGGAACCGGGTCGCGGGGGCAGCAGACTGAGCAGAGATGCCCAGACTTCCCTCACCCCAGCCACTTCCTCCAGCTCCTCTGGGGGGACCCCGAGACGTTCCCAGGCCAGCCGAGAGACGTAGTCTCTCCAGCGTGTCCTGGGTCTTCCCCGGGGCCTCCGCCCAGTGGGACATGCCCGGAACACCTCTCCAGGGAGGCGTCCAGGAGGCATCCGGACTAGATGCCCGAGCCACCTCAACTGGCTCCTTTCGATGTGGAGGAGAAGCGGTTCTACTCCGAGCTCCCCGCGGGTGACCGAGCTTCTCACCCTATCTCTAAGGGAGCGCCCAGCCACCCTGCGGAGGAAGCTCATTTCAGCCGCTTGTATTCGGGACCTCGTTCTTTCGGTCATGACCCATAGCTCATGACCATAGGTGAGTACTGGACATTGAAATAAGGTAAATTAAAATAACACGTTAAAAATCAGGTTCAAGTTCATAAAACAAGATAAAATGGATAAATAAATAAAATAAAAATAGAAAAAACATATAAATAAATAACTGAATAAATAAATAAAAGTAGTAAAAAATTAGCTAAAGGCCAGGTTAAAAAGATGGGTCTTGAGCCTTTTCTTAAAAGCATTAATGCTCTCTGCGGCTCTCAGGTCCTCTGGCAGACTGTTCCATAAACGGGGGCCATAGTGTTGAAAAGATGCTTCTCCGTATGGTTTGGTTTTTACTGGTTGAATAGTTAACAGACCAGTGCCAGAGGATCTCAGGGTCCGCGAGGGTTCATACTTTACTAAAAGATCTGATAGATAAGAAGGCGCAAGACCGTTAAGACATTTAAAAACTGTTAAAAGTATCTTAAAATCAATCCTGAAGCATATGGGGAGCCAATGCAGGGATTTTCAAATTGGGGTGATGTGAGCCCGCCTCCTGGTCTTTGTAAGAACTCGTGCAGCGGAGTTCTGGAGAAGCTGAAGGTTCCTAATGTTGGTTTTTGGAAAACCAGCAAGCAGGGCGTTACAGTAATCAATTTTACTCATGATAAAAGCATGCATTAACATCTCCATATTAGCAAGAGAGAGTAGTGGGCGGACTCTAGCCAAATTTCTGAGATGATAAAAACCAGTTTTAACCACTTGTTTTATGTGGGGGATAAAAGTCAGCTTAGAGTCAAAGATAACGCCCAGGTTTCTGACTGTTTCTGAATGACTTAATGAAAGTTCCTGTAGCTTCAGAAACTGTTTCTCTCTCTCTTGGCTTCAGGACCAATAACTAAAATTTCAGTTTTTTCCTGGTTGAGCTGCAGAAAATTATTTGCCATCCATAGTTTTACATCTAAAATACAGTTAAAAAGTGCTTCTATTGGTCTTGTGTCATCAGGAGACATAGCTATGTACAGCTGGGTATCATCAGCATAGCTATGAAAGCTGATGTTGTGGCTCCTGATGACATTCCCCAGAGGAAGCATGTAAATGTTAAAAAGCAAGGGGCCCAGGATGGAACCTTGAGGCACCCCACAATTAATTTCATGGACCCCAGAGAAGTGTGTGTCCATGCTTACCATAAATGTTCTCTCCATGAGATAAGAATCGAACCACTTGAGAACAGTCCCTGAAAGGCCAAGACTTTTAAGTCTGTTTACAAGGATCAGGTGATCAACAGTATCAAAAGCTGCACTTAGATCTAGTAGAACTAGAACTGAGATCTGACCTGAATCCAAGGCACACCTGAGATCATTAACAATTTTTAACAAGGCTGTCTCAGTACTGTGGTTCGTTCTAAAGCCAGACTGGTTTATCTCAAAAATGTTGTTTTGTAAGAGAAACTCGTTTAGCTGAATAAAAACAAGTTTTTCTAAAACCTTACTTAAAAATGGCAAGTTGGACACAGGTCTGTAGTTATTAAAAACTGAAGGGTCTAAATTAGTTTTCTTGAGTAACGGTTTCACCACTGCCATTTTAAATGCAGCAGGAAAAATACCCGTCTGTAGAGAGGAGTTCATGATATTTAAAATCTCTTTCTCAAAAGACCCATAAAGTGATTTAAAAAGTGATGCAGGGATGGGATCTAAAAAACAAGTTGATGGATTAACTTGGGAGAAAACTCGACCAAGTGTTGCAGCTTCAACCAGGTCAAAACTGTCCAGTGCTTCCTCAGGTAAAATCAAGCCATCATTACCAATAAAAAGGCTTTTCTGTCCTTTTATGATGTTTGATCTGACAGAATCAATCTTGCTCCTGAAGTGGTCTGCAAAGTCGTCACACAATGAGGCAGAGGCTGGCATTGTGTTCTAATTTGAATTAATTAAAGATTCAACTGTGGTGAAAAGGACTCTGGGTTTATTTTTATTTGCGGAAATGATGTTCGCAAAATATGAATTTCTGTTCTGTTTTACGGTATGATTGTATAGTTTTAGTTGGTTCTGGTATAGTTGATAGTTTATTTCAAGTTTGTGTTTTCTCCAAAGTCTTTCAGCAGATCTACAACGTCTCTTCAATTGTTTAATTTCCTCAGTTCTCCAAGGGGGTGTGGCTTTGGTTCTTATCTTTTTGGATTTTAGTGGAGCAACTGAGTCGAGACTGGATTTTAATTTACTGTTAAAACTTTCAACAAGTAGATCACAGGGGGCTGGTAAGACAGGTGGAGAGAAGGAGTGAACAGATGTAATAAATTTCTCGACCACTTCAGGAGTCAAGTAGCGTTTCTTCACCGTTCTCACAGAGGTCTCCTGCCTTATAAAACCAGTAATGTTAAAAAGCACACAGTAATGGTCAGATACAGCCAGGTCCACAACAGTGGAGACACTGGTAGGTAAACCATGACTGATGACGAGGTCAAGAGTGTGCCCCCTGTTGTGAGTCGGCTGCATGACATGTTGTTTAAAATCAAGAGAGGAGAGTAAGTCCAAGAACTGAGTGGTGCAATAGTCCGACTTCCCGTCTATATGCAAGTTAAAATCACCAGTTATTAAAATCATGTTAAAGGAAGTGTGGACAGATGCTAGAAACTCAGAAAACTCCTCAGTAAACAGAGCTTGGTTTGGGTGGTCTGTATACTGTGATGCATAAAATTGGAGGGTTGTTAAAAACAAAGGCATGGTGTTCAAAGCTGGGGTACTCATCTAATGTAATCTGCTTTACTGCAAAGGAGTTGGACATTATAGATGCAGTACCCCCACCCTTTCTGCCCTCCCTGGTTGAAAAAACAAAGCTAAAATTGGGTGGAGAAGCTTCTGTGAGAACAATAGATGCATCCGTGCTCAGCCATGTTTCAGTTAAAAAGAGACCATCAATTTTATAATCATGGATAAAATCATTTATAATAAAAGTTTTGTTAGACAACGACCGAATATTCAAAAGTGCCATTTTAAACGAGGGGGGAGTAGTTGTGGAAGCTGCTTCCTCAGGTTTTGGTGCTTCCGTAAGTGGACGAAGGCAGTTAATGTTTGCTTTTCTCCCAGCACGTCCCCCCATGGAAGACCTGTCTGTAATAATAGCTTTAATAGGAAAGACTGGGGGGGCTGCAGGTCGTGGCAAGGAAGCACTGTCGATTGAAGCAGTTTCTTGGGGAATTTGGGGGGGGTGATACCACATCCAGTCAGTCACTTCCACAGACTGATGTTTGCACGGATGAGGAGGAGGTTTGGACAGGTGGGGGCATGATGGGGGCCGGTGATATTTGGACAGAGTGTCTGATGTTGGCAGCTAAAACATTGCTGCCCAGTGGACTGGGGTGAATCCCATCAGTTTTATAAAATAAGGTTCTGTTCCAGAAAAGATTAAAATTGTCAATAAAAACAAACCTATTCAGGCTGGAAGCAGAGTGGAGCCAGGAGCTCAGACTCAGCAGCCTGCTGAAGCGGCCCTGGCCGCGGGAGAGGGAGGGGAGGGGTCCCGAGATAAAAACAGTCAATGGGCAGGAGTTTAAAAAATTAAAAAGTCTGATGAACGCCTTTTTAGTCGTTTCAGACTCCCGATAAGATGTGTCATTAAAACCGACATGTAAAATCAGCCTCCTGACAGAGGACGGGAAAGATCGCAGCAGGTCTGGGAGTTTCTCCAGAATATCCAGAACTGTCGCTCCCGGAAAACAGTGTGTGACCGCGTTGAAGAAGCGGACCTTCCGTATAATGGAGTCCCCGATTATCGCCGTTGTCGGGGCAAACAGTGGAGGAGGAGACGCGGGCGCAGGTGCAGCGCCGACAGGTACCTGCGTGACGACAGCGGCAGCGGCGGCCTCACCTTGCGGCCGGTGGTCCGTCAGCAGCGGCGAGGTCCGAGCCTTGCTGGAATGGAAGCGGGCGGCTTCCTTCAGGATCCGACGGCGGGAGGAAGATGCTGGAGCCCGCGAGGACGCGGGGAGATCCAGACGCTCGTCTGATCCTGATGATGGGGCTTTAGCTGTGATCCTCGAGGCCCGGTCCGGGTTGCTGCATACCTCGATGCGTCCGTCTTCCTTCGGGATCTCCGTGGCGTCTCTCCGTAGAGCGGGGAAATCGACGGTGGAGCCCAAGTCTGGTGGAGTCTGTGCCGCTGTGACCGCTGCGGAAGGAGCGGGAGAATCCGCAGCCAGCCCGGAGAAGCGGTTGGACAGACTCACGACAGGAGCCTTCCGGGTCTCATCAGATCTCCTTCTGGGCCTTCTTCGGACAACCACTTCTTCATCGAGGGATCTTTGCTTAGGTGTTGAAGATGAAGAAGGGTGTGCGCAGGTGGACGGGTCCCATGGAGCTGTGTCCTGGAGTGCGGCGCTAAGTGAGGTTAGCCGCTTAGACTGAGCGAAGGAGACATCCATGAACTTGGACAGGAGAGCGTCCTTCATTTCCAGCTCAGCTTTTAGACAACGGATGTCTTCCTTGAGGTCAGTAATGATTCCAGTGGTTATACGCAGAGATTGTGAGTCCAGATCATAGGTTGGATTTGTTTTTTTACCCGAGTTCTGGTCTGGACTCACCACTGGTGTTACTCCGTCCGCCATTTTGTCCATTTTGTTGAACCTCACTGAACCTTCACTTTCCATGCTTTCTCCAGTTCTTCTCATATTATCCGACCCCTCCCCCGACCCCTCCTCCCATACCCCCCCTAATGCCCTCCCCACTCCCCACTGGGACCCAGAGGATCCCAGCGAGCCAGCCCCCAGGTCCGTCCCACCCATGCACTCTTGCACACATACTCACAATCTTCTGGTTGCCCCCTAGCCCCCGCTGCCATGCAGTAACCCCCTCCGGCCGTCCGACCCCCCAGCGCTGCACGCCAGACCACCACCGCAGCCGACAGGATACCCACAAGCCCGGCCGCCCTACCTTTCAGTTAATTTAAAAACTTTAACCATTTCTATTTACATTGTACAAATGTTTTAACTTTGTGTACACAGTAATGGAAACATTGCCCGGATTACATTGTCCATTTTGACCATAGTCATGGTTTAACCCCTTTGCTATCCTATGACACCCCCCCCCCCCCCTTCCATTGACGTGTTCTCCCTAACATGACAAAGGTGGATAAAGGTGAAGAGGATTTCATGTAATCCATGGACACCAGTGAAGATAACAAATGATTGATGAAAAAAGGTTCAGAGCTCTGTCTAGTGGGTCTAGATGACCCAACTCCCAATGTTAAAGTGGCTAGGATAACACAAGGGTTACAGTGAAAAATGTATTTACAAAACTTGAAAATGAACTTGCCACTAGCAGGTTGGAAACTGCACTGATGTGCTGCGTGGGACCTGGACTATCGTGTCAACTTTACCCCTGGGTAAATTTCTCCAGAATCAAATAAGTCACACACCAAACAATTCCTCTTTCTCTGACTTCCCTCTCAGCCAACAACGCAGCTGGGAGTGATTGCCTCATTTATTTAGACACACCCATAATCATTAATACAACACACCTGGACAAGAAACAAAACAGGAAATAACACAAACCACTTTCAAAATAAAATACACTATAGAAAATAAATGCAATATAAAGCAGAAATTGAGATCACATTCCAACACCCCCACTTGATCTCACATTGCTGCATCCTTGATAAACATTTACACATGTCCAAACAGAAAATTGTTAAACATTCCCAAATTAAATTTTGTTGCAGTTTGGTAAAAAAAATCAGCCACCATCTGTGCTGTTGGACAATATTCTAAACATATCTTCCCACTATTCACAGTTGATCTGATGAAGTGGAACTTAATGTCAACATGTTTGCACCTTTGTCTGCTAACTGGGTTTTTGGCTAAGGCTATGGTACCCTGGTTGTCTTCTTACACCTTTGGAAGTGCATATGGATGTTTATCCATTCCCTCCAGCAGTTGTTTTAAGTACAAACATTCCTGGACAGTTGCTGCCAAAGCCACATACCGTATTTTCACGACCATAGGGTGCACCGGATGTTAGGGCGCGGTCTCAGCCACAGGGGATTTTTCCGTCTTTGACACATACAAAAGGAGCACTGGGTGTTAAGGCGCGGGCACGTTAACGCCCCGTTCAGAACCTCAGCGCTTCTAGAGTGGGTTAATAAAACATCCAGTCTCTGTTTTTTTTAGAGGAAACATTTTATTTTGTTACTGTTCTCCCTAACTGAATAACGCAAACCGAATGGTCACTCACTTGCGCGCTCTCTTGCTTCCCTTCCTCCTTATCCTACACAATAAATAAATGTCTTTACACAATAAAGACACACAGCACAGACACAGAGGTACGCAGCGCGTGCCATCACGTCTCCTTTCTATGCGCTAGAAAACGCTGCTGCTTTCAGCACACACACATGGACACACACAGACACACACACTAGGGCTGGGAATCAGTGGGTACCTCACAATACGATACGATAACGATACTTTGCTCACGATAACGATACTATCACGATATGGCGATAATCGATATATCTCGTCTCTAACCACTCACGATATTCCAAACTTTAAGAAGAACTTGAAAAACTATTTTTTGGAAAATATTTCCCCATTTATTTTTTTGTTTTTAAACACAATGACAATTAACAACTTGTGTCCTATTTGGTGTAATGAATAACAGACTTTTGTGTAACATTGCTGAAATCAGTAATACTCTGTCTTTGACAAACAATGACAATTTTCATTTGGAAATATCTGTAAAATTCAGTTTAAACAATAGTGAACATGAACAGCAGCCATTATTTAGTACAAAATTGCTGTAAACAGGATAAAACATGAATAGGTCAAGTAGCTGCCAGACACATTTGTATTAACTTTTGAAAAACAAAACCATAGCCATAGCTTAATTTAAAAAATAGCTGAAAATCAGATATTAATTCTGTGTACAAATTATATGGTCTTTGTTAAAAATAAATGACACCATTTAGTGCAAATGTGGTGTAAACAAAAATATAATTCTCACAGAAAAATAAAAATCAAATAGCTAGGAACTTTCCTTTAAGTTATTTAAGACATAAACTGCTTTCAAAATAAATGACCAGGGATAAAATCCATGAAGAACTTAAAGTGCATCTAAAAGTAAACATCTTTGTGAACAACACGTTTGGGGAAAAGCTGCATGCGATGTATGTTTAAATGTTCTTATACCATGGTCCGGTTGAATACTCGATTCTGATTGGCTGCTGGGTATGCGTTAAAACATGATAACCGCACGGTGAAAAAATAAGTTCCGGTCACATATCACTGCGCTAGAATAAACTTAAAACATACGTTAAAAGACGTTATTTCACAGTTTACAACAACACAGCAAAAGACATGAGTGATTTCGTTGTTTCTTTTAACTTGTTCGGTGAATTTGATAATTTTGATGACTGGGATGCAGCCACAGAGAAAGAGAGACAAGAACATCAAAAGAGGGAGAGGAGACACAAGGAAGTGTCACCGGAAGAATTGAACTTTTTGGAAGATGACAAGGATGAGGTAAACACAAAGAAAATCACGAAATGGGCAGTTAATATATTTCAACACTTCCTGGCTCAAAAAAACATGGACATTAACTTTGAAAACTACACTGCCACCACTCTCAATGAGAGTCTGCGGCTTTTTTATGCATCTGTTCAGTCCACTAAGGAAGGAGGAGAGTACAGTGTTGCCAGTCTGAGGAGCTTGAGAGCTGGCATCAATCGGCACGTAAGAGACGTCAACATCATCAGCCACACCGTGTTCAAGAGCAGCAATGCAGTTTTTAATGAAGCGCTACAGAAAGAGTGGGAGAGACACCAGCTCCCACCATCCTCGTATTCCTGAGTCGGACCTGGAGAAAATCAGATGCTCATCTGCGCTGTCTCCTGACACGCCCCTCGGCCTTGTCAGAAAGGTGTGGTTTGACATCCAGCTGTGTTTGGCTCGACGTGGGAGGGAGGGGTGCCGTGAGCTGACCACGGCATCTTTCAGCATCCACAGAGACGAGGAAGGCGCGGAATACCTCAGCCTATCGCATAATCCGGACACTAAAAATCACAAAACTCCAAACGACCCACACAAGCAAAACCTAAGGGGTTTTATGTTTGCAAGACCCGGGGATCCTCTGTGCCCAATACAAAGTTTCAAGAAATACATCTCTAAATGTCCCCCAGATGCAAAATCTTTTTATCTGCATCCGAAGTGCTCAGCCGCCGCAGCAGCTGAGGTTTGGTACTCCAGGGAACCGATGGGTGTCAACTACCTGGGAGCAATGCTAAAAAAAATTAGTGAAGAGGTCTGTATATCTACATAGCCCTATTTTGTCAAACCTCTCTTCCTCTTTTGTAAATTGCCTGCATGTTTATGATTGTTTTTTTTTTTTTAAGGTGGGTCTGTCGCAGATTTACACAAACCACAGCCTTTGCGGAAGCAACCGTCCTCCGCTTCGCGTCGGACGGTTCAGGCTTCCACGGCGTGCGTTAAAAAGTAGTAACTGCACACTTCGTCGGCCATTAACCCTTACATGTTTTTCTGGAGAACCACAGGCTTTTAGCATCAAGACGCCACTCGTCTACCTCTGCTTAGAGGAGAAGGGGGGTCTAAGGGCAGGAATGCCTCTCTTTTGTTCCGTTTCCATCTCAGCCGTAGCTCTGGTCTGGACGTACAGTACAGGGATCCTTTTTTCAGTATTTCCGAGAGGGAATGTCAAAGTGTGGCTCTACCGCATTCAATAAAAACCCAAATCCCTCGTTCTTCACCGCGCTGCAGGGACCGTTTTCCGTTTGTTATTGCCGCTGCTCTGCCTCTCAGAAGACGGCGGTAGCTTCGCCTGGAGAAAGGTATCCATGCCGGGCTGTGTCGGCTTCAGGCCAGCAGCAGCCACGGCTTTCTCACACAACTCTGGGTGATGCAGCTTCAATGCTGCCGGCACGTCTTTTAACTTGCTGCCCTCGCTTCTCATTATTTTTCCACTCCGCCATCTTTGTTTGAATGTGTGTTCTTCTTCGTCCGCCCGCAACAGCCAATCTCGCAACGAGCGCCCCCTATCGACCCTCCGAAGAATTGTCTTACCAAAGGATGGTTAACATAACGTTTTACAGGGTTTTTAAACGTAATTAAAAGGTCGATACTTGATGAAGACGTATCGATAATCGATCGCGGGACTAAATATTGTGATATATCACCATATCGATATTTTGGCACACCCCTAACACACACAGACACACACACAGACTTAGCTTGCGTGCTGTCACGGCTCCTTTCTGCTACTTTCAGCACATACACACGCACACAGACACACACAGACTTGCGCCAGTCTCTCTCTGCATTTCTCCTGCTATGCGCTAGCGAAAAAAGCAGCTTAAAGCAGTGGGCCAGCTGCTTTTCTGCTTACTCCTCCTGTACTGAAATGGTTAAGGATTATTATGAGGTAGAAGGACCATAGAAGGCTTTAAAATGTAGATAGTTGCAATACAGTTAGGTTCCACTTGGCCTTTACGTCTCTCTCCCTCCCTCACTTCATCTTCTTCTATGACCCACAACTAAACATTAGAGGGATAAAGCTTGGGAGAAATTCCATCGTACTCAAGACCCTGCTGATCGGGATGCTTACAAACGTTTAAGAAATATCTGAACTACAAGAACTAGAAATGCTAGATCGAACTATTACAAAGATAGTCTATCTAACAGTGCTAATAATCCAAAGCAATTCTGGAGGCAAATTAACAACCTATTAGGAAAAACTGATTCTACTTCAGCTAATATGGTTATTAACAATGTGTGTACAAATGATCCGGCTGTTATCTCTGAGGCATTCTGTCAGCATTTCTCAATATCACCTCCTGTTCAATCTCCTTCTCATTCCATTTCTCATTGTGTTAACATGTCCAGTGACAGTACCTTTTCCTACAGAATGGTCAATCCGACTAAAGTGTAACAGGTCATAAATGAGCTCTCATCTACCAGTAGTGCTGGTCCAGATGGCATCGAAGCAAAATTTATTAAACTTGCTTCTCATGTGCTTTGTTTTCCCTTGGCTGCTCTTTTAAATCTCTCTTTTAGCACGTCTGAAGTCGCCTTGGCTTGGAAACGTGCAAAAGTTATACCTCTTTATAAAGGAGGGAATTCTAATGACATGAGCAATTATAGACCAATCTCAATCATCAACAGTATTGTCAAAGTATATTTCGAAATACCTAACACTTAATAATATACTATCTCCTTTCCAATCCGGTTTTCGAAAGCATTTCTCCACAACTTCAGCTTTGTTCAAATTCACCAATGATACTTTCTCTGGTTTTGATAATAACATGTTAACTGGTGCCTTATTTAATGATCTTACCAAAGCGTTTGACATGGTAGATCACTGCCTCCTTGCCCAGTCAGAGGAGCCTGTCCACTATCTGTTACTGGACAAACTTCATTCAATTGGCCTTGATAGATCCTCGCTCCTTTGGTTCAACTCATACCTTCATCATCGTCAGCAGTGTGTGCTCTTTAATTAATTTAATATTCCAACTTTCTAAGCGTAGACAAAGGCATTCCACAAGGTTCCTCACTCGGCCCCCTCTTATTTTCTATTTTCATTAATGACCTTCCAACTAAATGCATCTACAGCAATATTCAACTTTATGCCGATGATACTGTCATTTACTCATCTAAATCCAACATTGTTGACATTCAGCATTCAATTCAACGTGATTTTAATTCTGTTCAATTGTGGTTACAATCCAATAAGCTTCTTCTCTAACAAATCTAAATCCTATTTTATGCTGTTTCAAAAAAGACTACGTCCTGTAGCTGCAAGTGAAATAAATGTAACTTACCTGGACATGTCACTTATTTCAGTAGCAGAAAAATTCAAATACCTTGGTTTGTGGCTTGACTCCTCTCTCTCTTTTAGTGCCCATATACAGTCCATTGTCCACAAAGTTTCGTATCGTTTAAAATTACTTTATCTATCAATCAATTGTTTTAGTCTCTCAGTCAGGAAGAAAATAATTTCACAACTGATTATCCCGACTTTAGATTATAGTGACATAATTTATCAAAACACTACTCTCACTAACCTCTGACCACTGAACGTTATTTATAACAGCTTGTGTCGGTTTATTCTTTGTTATCCATTTAGAACTCACCACTGTCTTATGTTTCAGCAACTGTCCTGGCTTCCCCTATCCTCTCGACGTCAGCTTCACTGGCTATTGTTCATTTTCAAATGCATTAACCTTAGCTATCCAGACTATCTCAAACAATATCTAACTCCTTTTCAGTCTTCTTATAATTTACGTCATGCAGATCAAATCTTTTTTGTTGTTCCAAGAGTTAAAAAAGAAATTGGAAAATATTCATTTAATTATAAGGCACCCTCCTGACTGGAACAATCTTCCTCCATCCATTCGCTCTTTAACCTCATTCTTTGCATTTAAAAATGCCTGTTTAGTACATCTTCAACACTCATGTAACTGTTTTTGATTTAATTTTATTTCTTTTCTACCTTTTATTTATTATTTTATTTCCTTACCTTAAATTAATTGCTAGTAGGTGCATTAAATGCCTATGTTTGTGTGTGTGTGGGTGTGTGTGTGTGCCTGTTTGTTGTCTTGTAAATTTTAAGTTCTTTTTTGTCTTGTTTTGATATATGTAAAACTTGCTCAACTGTATCTGTCGACGGAATTTTCATCTCTATACCCTGCCCAACGCCCTTTTTGCCAGAAAATCAGCCATTTTATTTCCCTCCACCCCCCTGTGCTGGTACCTACATAAATCTGATGCTTATTTTTAATTTTTCCAACCTGAACAATCTCTCATAAATTTCAAGCAATATATCTGATCTGCCATCAGAAGAGTAAGACTTTAGAGACATCAAAGCTGACAATGAGTCTGAACAAATTATACCATCTCCAATTCTATTCTGTTCTAACCAGTCTAAACTATATGATATTGAAAAAAACTGAAAGATCCTTTGACGTCTTAATTCCGACATATTTGCCCAATGTAGGGATACAGAAAGAAAAACCAGTTCTCATTGTGTCTGGGTCTTTAGATCCATCTGTATATGTGGGAATAAATGAAGCATGGACTGTGTCTAATCTGTCTGCTGTTATTTCATCCCAGTTCCCTTTCCCTTTGCTACCCTCCATTGTCCTATGGAGATACAAATCCACTTGTATGGTTGACAAAACCCAAAATGGAGTGGCTGGGTACAAAACCGTCTTAACTAGGGTTTTACCATGAATGTTTGCTTCTTTTGCTAATCTAGCTAATTTCCAAGCAACACTTTTGTTTGTCCCACTACCACTTTCCCAACGAGGAGCAATAGCTCTCCTAACCATGTGTTTTACATCAACACAACCCTGTAGTTTCACCCAATAATTAAGCAGCAGTTGTTTACTTCTGAGATTCAATGGCAGGTCCCCCATTTCAACTTGTAATGACACAGCAGGAGTTGACTTCATAGCCCCAGTACATATTCTCAACGGCTGATTTGGATGACCTCTATCTTATGTAACAGCATTTTGCAAGTTGTATTGTAAACAATAATTCCATATTCTGTGACTGACCTAATCATTGTAACATATATTTGTTTTAAAGCCTGTGCACTAGTCCCCCACTCCCAGTTCCTTTCAAACATTTTATTATATTTATGACCTTCTTACATCTCCCTACTATACTATCAATATTCTCTCTCCATTCCAACTTTGTATCAACTCCCAGATATCTAAAACTATGCACTTGCTCCATTACTTTTCCATATAATTTTAAGTTCAAAACAGTTTCACGTTTCCTAGTAAAAACCATGCATTTTGTTTTAGTCACTGAAAACTTGAACCCCCAATCATAAGACCAGTTTTCCACCTCCGTAATAGCGTCTTGTATCTTTCTCTCCACATAACGAATATTCCTTCCCCTCTTACACAAGGCTCCATCATCTGCAAATAATGCTTTCCCAAATTCGCATTCAATGGAATTAAAGATATCATTAATCATAATGGAAAACAACACAGGGATAATAATACTTCCTTGTGGGGTTCCATTATCCACTACGTACCTATTAGAAAAAGACTTTCCTTTCCTAACTTGAACATATCTATCAAATAAAAACCCCTTAATCCAATTATAAATTCGTCAATTAAGTCCAAACCTACCTAATTTTAACAATAAACCGTCTTTCCAGATCTATATATATTGCTTCTTTTGCTAATCTAGCTAATTTCCAATCAACACTTTTGTTTATATATATATATAATATATATATATATATATATAAAGTAAAACAAATGATTAATGACTTATTGAAAATGGTTAAATTGATCGATATTATGAATGATATTACTTCACTTGCTCCAAAAATTGATAAATTGATTCAAAAATCTTTCCTAATGTAGCATAATTTTGCACATGTTTTTAACTTTCGATACTTGATGACATTTTGATATGAAAATCTCTGAAACAGTGTTTTGTCTATTTTACTGATATAGTATTATGTTATAATCATATGAGTGACTTTTATAAGTAACATAATCTGCATATATTTTAGATAACTGATCTGCATTTGCCATGTTGATTTCTAAAATAGTTATTATATTATTATATTATTTTATTATTAGTTATTATATTATATTATATTATATTCTGCACACATGTTCCTGTATATTATTCCAGCCACTTGATTGTGCCGCTCCATGTATGCTTTACCTGCCAGCATCTTACATCCTGCAGTTATGTGCTGGATTGTTTCAGGCGCCTCTTTGCACAGCCTACACCTTGGGTCTTGTCTGGTGTGGTAGATCTGAGCCTCTATCGCTCTGGTGCTCAGGGCTTGTTCCTGAGCTGCCAGGATGAGCGCATCAGGGCAGTTACAGACCAGGTCCTCTTTGCCCACCTGGGCTCTTTATCAGGCCTATATGCTTAGCCCATGAGGACTCCTCATGTGGTACCAGTGTAAGTTATACCATATGGGTCCTATATACAGTGGCCCAGTTACAGACCAGGTCTTCTTCGCCCACCTAGAGCATTTAGTGGGCCTATATGGTTAGCCCATGAGGGCTCCTCATGTGGGACCCATGTAAGTTATACCACTTGGGTTCTACTTACAGTGGCCCGGTTACAGACCAGGTCTTCTTCATCCACCTAGACTCTTTATTTGGCCTATATGGTTAGCCCATGAGGGCTCTTCATGTGGGACCCATGTAAGTTATACCACAAGGGTCCTACATACAGTGGCCCAGTTACAGACCAGGTCTTCTTCGCCCACCTAGAGCCTTTAGCGGGCCTATATGGTTAGCCCATAAGGGCTACTCATGAAGGACCCATGTAAGTTATACCACATGGGTCCTACATAAAGTGGCCCAGTTACAGACCGGGTCTTCTTCGCCCACCTGGGCTCTTTATCAGGCCAATATGGTTAGCCCCTGAGGGCTCCTCATGTGGTACCAATGTAAGTTATACCTCTTGGGTCCTACTTGCAGTGGCCCAGTTACAGACCAGGTCTTCTTCGTCCACCTAGACTCTTTATTTGGCCTATATGATTAGCCCATGAGGGCTCCTCATGTGGGACCCATGTAAGTTATACCACAAGGGTCCTACATACAGTGGCCCAGTTACAGACCAGGTCGTGACCGTGGCGTGGCTGGAGTTCTTGAGGAGCGGCGTGGCTTGAGGATCTTGAAGGGGTGAACACTTCAGTGGATTCAGGAGGATAGCTGCTGCTCGAGGTGGCGTCTGATTCAGGTGACTCTCGTGGCATGACGTTCCTGAGGCAGCAACAAAAATAGGTTAGCAAGAGTGCAGGACAAGGGGGCCAGACGTGGTTCTAAGAGAGACTAGGAACCATCAGGGTTAACGAACTGGCGAAGAATACTGGAGCTGGGTTTCCTTAAGTAGAGCTGAGTCTTGATGAGTTTAGTAGTCACAGCTGGTGAGTCAGGAAAAGAGCAGAGCAGGGAGGGGGAGGAGAGCTGACAGAGGCACCATAACAGATTCCTGTATATTGGGAAATCCTAAAATCTAATTTTGGCCTTAACCACGTCTCTTGAATACATATAATATCTGGCTTGTGATCCAAGTCATCTATACACTTTTTTAACTACTGTCCATTTGCCAATAAGCTCCTTGCATTCCATTGTAATATAAGAACCATTTACTATCCCTCACTTCCCACCTCCTGACTAGACTGGGCACTAAGGTTGTTCCGAACCTCTTCCCATGTCGACTCATTGATGTCCAAATGGTTCGCCGCCGCTTTCACAATGATTTGCAATCTTTCCGTTTTCGACTTAGTTGTAACAAACATGACCAGTTTCTTCAAATCTAACCAAACTCTCCCCTCAACATTCCTGTCCTGTATACTATTTGACACCTCGTGTATGACTCCTGTCTGCCTATCAGAACCTTTACCAACCATTTTGACTTCATCTGCATTTAAAATTCTTTGTAGTACTCTGGTTTTTTGAAAATGGACTTCTCTTCTCATGACCTGACAGCCTGCATACGCAGCACTATGATCCCCCCCCCACAGTTACAACACTTTGGTTTCAACTTGTTTCCACAGGACTCATAGCTATGATCTTCTCCACACCTGAGACACTTCTGCTTGCCTTTACATACAGCAGCAGTGTAAAAATCTCTGGCAGTGAAAACATCTAATGGGTTTAGGAACGTATTCCCTCACAGTACTTATACTATACATGTCTTAACATGTATCCCAGGGACACTCTGTCTGGCAGGCTCCTTCCCATAAACTCCAACATTATACTCTCTGAATCCCTCCTTACACCATCCCGAAAAACACTTAATCTCCTTGCTCGTAGGCTAGCTTTTAGTTCTGTAATGGACTCTCAACAGGTATGCCCCAAATCACTCCTCTCGGCCCCTGACCTCCCAGTCCTACCTTGCTCATACTAATAACTTTATGTTTCCCCACTGCTCTCATTTTACAGGCCCTGTCCCTTTGCTCCTCACTTCTACAAACAATCAACAGGTTCCAATCTCTCAAGACTCTAGCGAGTTTAATGTGCCCAACTTGATTCTTAAGGATAGTCGTCAGCTTTATTGGGCTCAAAGAACCTAACCCTTGTCCTTCAGAAAATCTCAGAATGACTTTATTGCCATCCCCTCCCTCTTTGTCACTGTCAGTTGACATCACCCATCTTTGTTTTCTAGCATCAGCTCCATCAAAACTATAGCCCCTCTTTTCTCTCCCTGTTTCAATCCCAAAGCTCATCTCCATACTATCCTCACTTTCACATCTCCCGTCGTCTCCCCACTCCTTCCCAGTCACAACACAGCTGTGCCTACCCGCCGCTGCTTTAGCGTCCAACCATTTAGCCATATTCCTGGCTATTTTCGAACTCCAATCAACAAAGTATTCGTCCTAATCTCCGTCATCGGAAAGTCACGCTAGAAAGGCTGACTTGCAGCCTACTTAAACTGGAGCCCTAGACCAGTGTTTTTCAACCAGTGTGCCGCGGCACACTAGTGTGCCGTGGGAGATGGTCAAGTGCGCCGTAGGAAATTGCCCTCATTCACTGATCTAAAAACCTTTTCCATCTCCAGGAGCTGGATCTGCTCTTTGTTCATCCAAACAGGCCCTGATAAAGCACTGAGTAGTTAGGAATATAAAAGATCTTAAAATTACTTTTTCTTTGTGTTTATTTAATTCTATTAAAGACATTTTGATAAGAATGACGGTACCGCGATTTAGCTGCAGCTATAACTGTGTAAGGAAAAGTCCCACCCCTTTAACTGTCTCCGCCAATCATTCTTGAAGGCTTAATCACATGTCATCAGTCTGACAAATCAGAAGTGCTTAAAGTCTTCACTTCCTTGTTCTTAATTCTGCTGATAAAGTCACTCAGTTCTAACAAAAATACCAGCTAAAGCTCGTCTTTAGCGGTGTAGCTTTCCACAGAGTCCGGTGTCAGACCGTGGAACAAATGAACAACACAATGAAGCTCAGAGGCGCGAGTCTTTCTGCTCTTTTTCTGCAGTTTTCACACTACATTTCCCATGATGCATTGGCTTAAAGGGACAGAGCACAATGAGTCGTCCTTGTGAAACGTCTTGAAACAACAACAAACTTAATTTTTCCAATTTAACTTTTATTTCATCTCTTAGAAAAAAACAGCCGCAACTTCCTGCTTTTTCTGAGATGGCGGGGGGCCTGTCGATCAATACAGACCATGAATTTCTGCTTTTTTTTTGGATGCTGGTGTGCCGCGGGACTTTTGTCAAGGTGTGCCGTGGCTCAAAAAAGGTTGAAAAACACTGCCCTAGACAGTGTGTTGTACGGAGATGTTTTTGCCCCAAAAGACCTGCGGAAACAGAAGCTAAACAACTCCTCTCTCTCTGACTTCACTCTTAGCCAACAACGCAGCTGGGAGTGATTGCCTCATTTATTTAGACACACCCATAATCATTAATACAACACACCTGGACAAGAAACAAAACAGGAAATAACACAAACCACTTTCAAAATAAAATACACAATAGAAAATAAATGCAATATAAAGCAGAAATTGAGATCACATTCCAACATGTGCTGCATATCCACTATAGTTTAAAAAAGGGCCTTTCCTCTGAGCTGACAATGCCAGCCAATGACAAACGAATACACTCTGAAGTGTGACAAACACACTAACTGGAGGATTTCTGACATTGGCAAATTTTCCTGCTTGCCTGGTCATATGAGGAACTACAACCATTGGCACTTCCTCATTTGTGATAAATTTAGAGGTTAAGGGCTCAGTAGGGACAAATTTGCCTCACACAGTGCATGAGGCAAATGGTGGTCACACCAGATACTAACAAGATTTCTGAGTCCCCAGACCCCCAATAAAACAAAACTGCATATTTCTGAGTGAGATGACATAAACACTGGCTTTGCCAACTGCCGTTTGAGCAACCACTTTCAACAAAAAGTCTAAATGGAAGCGAAACTCAGGCTCAGATTTTGTAGTGTCGTGCAAGTTGCGTCCTTTTCAAAACACAGAACACAGAAGTGCCATTTATTCATTCATTTTCTGTACTGTTTTTACCCTTTCGGGGTCACTGGGCTGCTGGAGCCTATCCCAGCCACTTGGGCGAAGGCAGGGGGTGCCCTGGACAGGTCGCCAGTCTGTCGCAGGGTAGAGTGTCCACAATCACACACCCATTCACTCTCAAACTCACACCTATGGACAATTTAGAATTACCAATCAACCTATGAAGCATGTTTTTTTTTTTTTTTTTTTTTTCACTTGTTCTGTCCAACAACTTAGCAAACAGATTAGAGCTGCAGGCCTTTTGTGTTGGACAGGTTTTACTATCACAAAAAGAGGTTGTAGAACTTTAGAAGCCAGAGTGTAGATCTGAATTAACCCCTTTTTGTTGAATTATTTATTTCTTTATTTGTTATATTTAGTGTGTGTGGGGAGGAAGAGGGAAAATGTGTGTCGGGGGGGGGGGGGTGGAAGAGAGTAAAGGGAAGAAGGGTGAAAAAAGGGGGGATACAAGCACTGATTTGGATCAGTTATTCTTTTAAGCTGTAACAATTATACCAGATCTGCTGGAAAGACAAATATTCCATCATGGGTAAAAATCTGACACGAAGATGAGTGGAAAATATCTGTCCATCAATACACTGTAGGTCAGAAGGAGGGATGAAGCAGACAGGGAGCAGTGTGGCAGTGTGCACGTGCACGTGGGGGTGGAGATACATGCATGCTGCCGAAGTGAACCTTGTGTTGTGGGGAACCAGATCCCACCCAGCCAGAGCAGCCAGACCAGGAAAGGGGAGGAGAGGCCCCCAAGGCCAGCGCCCCCCCCCACACCGGACCCAAGCAGCCCGGGAGGGGGGGAGGCGGGGACCGCCCACCCGACCAGCCAGGCGCAGAGAAGGCCCCCCTACAGGGGCCCCCACTACGCCCAGAGGCATAAGCGAACCCGGCGTCCGGCCCCCAGGCCACAGGACAGGAGCGCTTAGCCGTACCAGGCGGCAGCCATGGGGGCCGCCGGGCGCCGGACGCCGAGACAAGGGCCAAGGACGAAGCCAGGGCCCCAGAACCCGAGAGCCGCCCACCACCCGACCGGTGCCCCGTGTCCGCGAGCCAGCCGCGGCACGCGACCCGAGCAACCCAGAGATCGCCACGCACCCACAGCCACCCCCCATAACCCTACCCACTACAATCCCCCCCCTCCCTTACCCTTAAAGTGCCCTACCCCTCTGTGATGGGAAGGGAAAGCCCCAGAGGGTTCCAGTGAGCCAGCCCCCAGGTCCGTCCACCCATGCACTCACGCACACATACTCGCAATCATCTGGTTACCTCCCCACCCCCCGCCGCCACGCAGTAACCCCCCCCCCCGCCGACCGACCCCCAGCGCCGTACGCCCGACCATCACCGCAGCCGACATGATACCCCCAAGCCCGGCCGCCCTGAGAGGACCAGGCGGGTGAAGACCGGCCGCCCCCCCCCGACCCCACCCATGTATGGAGGTGTGGCAGTGCTGTGTGTGTGCTGCAGGTAAAAAAAGGAGGTCTCCAGTGTGGGGTCCCTACCGCTGCTAAACCGCAGAAACCCCACTCCGGGAATCCTCTGTGGGTGGAGTGTATTTGCTGTGTATGTGCTGCTAACATGCAGTGTGTGTGTCTAAAGTGGGAGTTAAAATTGTGGGAGGGTCACTGAAAGATGAGCACGGATATTTCACCGTGCCCCCCTCCACCAGACCCTCCCCACAAGGCCCTAGATGAATCAGGGTGTCTAATATGCAAGTAAAAAGCGGGGTGGAGGGCGGGCGCCAACAGAGCGCCCCAGAGAGTTACCCCCCCAGAGAGCCCCGCCAGCATAACCCACCCATCCAGTTCCCGGAGCCCTATGTGCCTGTGTGCAACATTTGTTTTGGTGAGGGCGGGGAGGAGCAGGCGGATGGGCACAACCGGGGGAGAGGCTCCCCCGAGCGACCGGCCCCCCAGCCGGCCGCAGTAGGCGCCCCCCCTCCCAGGGCGGCCAGGCGGCCAAGAGGCGGCAAGCCCGCCGCCGATGAGGCGAGAGCCCCGCCGCGCCGAGAGACGACCGGCAAGGACGGGTCCCGGTGCCAGAACGGAAGGGCAGGGAGTCCAGCCCCACCATCCATGCCCTGACTTCCCCAAGGACTGCACACCACCCCCCCCAGGGCCCCCCATCCATCCCCCCAAAAAAATAAAAAATAAATAAATAATAAATAAATAAATAAATGAATCAAAATAAAAAAATAAAAAACAAATAAATAAATAAATAAATAAACCCAGAATAGATTAAATCATATATAAAAAAAAAAAAAAAAAAAAAAAAAAAAATTTATATATATATACATATATTAACCATATAAAATTATAAATTACATATATATATATATACATATATGTATAATAATAATAATAATAATAATAACAACAGTCATAATAATAATAGAAATAATAATAATAATAATAATAATAATAATAATTATAATAATAGTAATATTAATAATAATAAATAAATTAAAAAAAAAAAAAAATTTATGTAAACCCACCAAAGTGAACCCTTTAACCCCTGCTGTGAAGGCGGCGTCGACCCCCAGGGGGGCCGGGCCACGCGCCAACCACTGGCCACGGGCGAAACACCGGCCGCGGGCAGACGACCCCAGGCCCCAGAACCCAAAGCCCCCCCCCCAGCCCCCGCCACGGCGACCAGCTACCCAGCACGGCACCCGGCCGCCGTTCCCGGTCAGCCGCACTGCCTACCCTGCGCCCAGAAGGCACCAGCCCAGGAACCCCTGCCAAATTGCCGGCAGAGCGCGCGCCCCCACCACCCCCCACCCCGGGCAACCAGAGCCCCGAGCCGGGGGAACGGTAGGCCCAGCAGGGCCCACCCCCCACACCCGCACCGGCCCATCCAACCAGCCAGGACCGGCTCAACCCATCACCATCCCACCCCTACTAGGTGATGTGACTAACCAGCTGGAGCCAGGGAGAGTCTGAAGCCGACAGGTTTTTTGTGGAGGACATTAACTCTAAGCTAATATGCTCTGACATGAGGTTTCTGTAGTGGCTGATGCTGAGATTATTTTTTGATTTCCAGTTTAGGAGGACAGTTTTCTTTGCGATACATACAGCGGTGAGAACCATATAAGCCTTTTTGGATTCTATGTTGATGTTATTCAGGTCACCTAGTAAGCAGAGTTTGGGGCATGCAGGAATCATATGATTAAACCAGATTGATAAATCCTCACAGACCTTACGCCAGAATGATTGGACAGGTGGACACAACCACAGGGCATGCAAATAGTCGTCTATGTTGTTATCTGTGCACTGTGTGCATATAGCAGACTGATTAAGACCCATTTTAAATAATCTCTGTCCGGTGTAGTGAATTCTGTGGAGAATCTTGTACTGAATAAGTTGCAGATTAGGACTTTTGGTCATACTAAAGGCATTCAAACAGATCTGTAGCCAAAATTGATCACTAGGATTCAATGATAGTTCAGACTCCCATTTTGTCATGGGTAGGTAAATTGTTTCATCTATGTTAGATAACATCTTGTAAATTTTGGAGGTGAGCTTGGGATTTTTAAGGTCAATGAAATGTGTTACTGTACGGGGAAGGTCTAGGTCTATTTCGGTCAGGCAGTATTTAGTGCTTATAGCTGATTTAAGTTGCTGATATTCTAGAAATTTGTTTATACTAATTCCATAAATTGAGGATAATGTCGACAGGGACATAAAAGTTCTATCCTGAATTATATGCTGGAACTGCTGGATTCCTTTGTTCTTCCATGAAGCAAAATGAATCATGTTTTTGTTAATTAAAATATCAGGGTTGTTCCAAATGGGGGTGAGTTTGCATGGAAATAATGTGAGGTTGTTTTTTTTAAGAAAATCCCACCAGGCTGTTAGAGATGAGCTAATATTTAAACTTCTGAAGCATTTGTGTTGTTTAATTTTAGAACTGAAGAAAGGTAAATTAGAAACATCCAGGCCATCACAGAGATTTTGCTCTATGTCTAGCCAAGATTCATCCAACACACCAGGATTCAGCCATTTTTGTACATAAAACAATCTGTTGGCGGAGTAGTAGTCCTGAAAGTCTGGTAGGCCTAGTCCTCCTCTATCTTTAGGTTTTTTAATAGTTTTTAAACTAATCCTTGGTGGTTTACCTTCCCAGAGGAATTGGGAAATGGATGAGTCTAATGATTTAAACCAAGTAGTTGGAGGTTTGGAAGGAATCATTGAAAACAGATAGTTAATCTTGGGGAGAATCGTCATTTTTATGGTTGCAACTCTCCCTATTAGAGAAATGGGAAGATTTTTCCATCTAGTGAGATCAGCCTCAGTTGTTTTAAGTAGTTGGGTGTGGTTTAGCTTGAATAGATCAGAAAGCCTAGAGGAAATATTTATACCTAAGTACTTTATGTTGCCTGTTTGTATTTTAATAGTTAACGGATTTAGATAATTGCAATTAATTGGTAGAATTGTGCTTTTAGACCAGTTTATGGAGTATTCTGAAACTGACGAAAATCTATTAATTAGGGAGATGATTTGGCAGATGGAAGATTGTGAATTTGGAGTAAATAGTAAAACATCATCTGCATAAAGACTTATTTTGTGTTCTAAATTTATGGTTTGAATGCCTTCAACATCTCGACTTTGCCTAATTGCAGCAGCTAGGGGTTCAATAAATAGTGCAAATAAAGACGGAGATAGTGGACAGCCTTGTCTGGTTCCTCTTTGCAAATTAAAGCTTGAAGATGTTTGATCATTTGTTCTGATACGAGCATTAGGAGAGGCATATAATATTTTAATCCAATTAATAAACGATTTTCCAAAGCCAAATTTGTTCAGGGTGGCTATTAAGAATTTCCAGTTGACCCGATCAAATGCCTTTTCTGCATCCAGTGACAAAATAGTTGCTTCTTGATTGTTGATGGTTGTATAATCTATGAGGTTGATTAATCTGCGCATGTTGGTAGATGAATGTCTACCCTTTATAAAACCTGTTTGGTCAGGATGTATTAGAGAGGGAACTACCTTCTCCAGCCTTCCTGCCAAAGCTTTGCAGATTATTTTAAGATCTGCATTAATCAGTGATATGGGGCGATAGCTGGATGGTGATGTGGGATCTTTCCCAGGTTTCAGAAGTAAGATAATATTCGCAGAATTCATATTTGGAGGTAAATAATTGTTATCCTTAATTTCTATTGTCATTCTGAGAAAAATGGGAGCTAAAATTTGCCAAAATTCTTTATAAAATTCTGCTGGGAAGCCGTCTGGTCCTGGAGCTTTTTTACTAGGCATGTTGGTTAATGCTTTATGTAGCTCTTCTTCAGTAAGAGGGGACTCCAGGGCTGTGATTTGTTCCTCTGTTGGTCTAGGCAAATCTATGCTATTGAGAAAACTGTTGATCTCACTGTCAGAAGGGTCAATTTGGGATGAGTAGAGGCATTGGTAAAAGTTTTTAAAAACTGCATTTATTGCGGATGGATCATGTGTTGCGTTTCCTGTTAGGTCTATGACTGATGAGATAGTTGTCTTCTCTTTGTTTATTTTTAGTTGATTTGCCAAAAATTTCCCAGATTTATTACTGTGATCAAACCTCTCCAAGCGTAGTCTCTGTAATAAAAACTGTGTTCTTTGATTAGTTATTTCATTTAATTCGAATCTTACTTTCCTTATTTGTTGTAAAGTTTTTTCATCTGGAGAGTTGCTGTAGGTTTCCTCTAACCATTTGATTTTTTGCTCTAAATCCACTAGTTTAGAGTTTTCTTTTCTTTTTTTGTGGGACGAGAAGGCGATAATTTTGCCTCTCATGACTGCTTTCCCGGCCTCCCATAAGAGGCATGAGGAGATACCTGGGTGGTCATTATTTTGAAGATATGAGGACCATTCTTTAGCAAAGAAGTCTCTAAAGTTAGGGTCTTTGAGCAACAATGTATTGAACCTCCAGCTCCTTAGTGAAGGTGCTGATGTTTTGTTTTTAAGAGTTAGAGAAACCGGTGCGTGATCACTGATAGTAATGGGATGGATCTGTGCTTCTGTAGCTATGCTCAATAAGGAGCTATTGACCAAGAAATAATCTAGCCTGGAGTAGCATGAAGCATGTTTTTGGACGGTGGGAGGAAGCCGGAGAACCCACGCATACACGGGGAGAACATGCAAACTCCACACAGAAAGGTCCCCCGTTGTTGTTTTTCTTGTCCCCCAGCCGGGACTTGAACCGGGGGACTTCTTGCTGTGAGGCAAGAGCGCTAACCACTGCGCCACCATGCAGAAGTGCCAACCAGTTATAAATTGATCATCAAGGAGAAATGATTCATTGCGGTTTGCGCCCAGCCAGAATTATTTGGAATAGAGCTGTGAAAGAAAAAGCCTGATGCAATATTTGTAGAGAAGATTTACATCGCTTCGCCTCTTCCAACTTTAGGTGACTGACATACACTATTAAAGAGTAGAAATGAAGAAGCCCCTCCCCATTACTCCCTGCTTGTCTGGAGTGAACACCCTATGCTAAAAGCGTGTTCATGAAACAACGTATAGTACGTTCTTGAACACGCCACACATGCCCTGTGTGTACATAGCGTGAGGAACATCTTTCCAATAATTATGCTGTCTAATCAGCATCATGATATACTACACCTGTGAGGTGGAATGGATTATCTCAGCAAAAAGAGAATTGCGCTCTTTCACAGAGTTAGACAGATTTGTGAACAATATTTGTGAGAAATTGCTTTTTTATGTAAGAAATATTTTAGGTCTTTTAGTTAATTTCATGACAAACAGGAGCAAAAACCAGTGTTGTGTTTATATTTTTGTTGAGTGTATGTTTAGGTTTGGTGTAAAATTGGACACCAGTATTACCTTATCATGACATAAACATAAAGTAGGAAACAACAGGAACAAGATTCCTCTATAAAAGGTTTTTAAAAAAAGAAAGCAAAACCCTAAGAACTCTGGAAGTTTTGTTCTTCTCACACATTTTGTACTCTTACATAAAGCTGCATGTGTTAAACTATTTATAAAAACCACATTGAGTCCCATGGAGGATTGAAAACAAGTCTTGTCAAAAAAAAAAAAAGCATAAAGCAGCACAATGATATCCTCTGTGTGCACCCGGAGTATGTTGGCCATCTGTCCTGTTGGCCTTCACCGTGGAAGTCTCTATATTTAGGTTTGGACCAAATTCTTTTCCGTTCTTTCATCAAATGTTGGATGATGTTGATATCGTAGCGACCTGGGGGTTAGCCCTGCCCCTAAGGCTCATGGGAAGTGGAGAGTTTTTAGGTGAAAACCTTGAGTGAGAGGGGTGGAAACTGAAGTGACCCTCCATGCTGTTTGGCTGTTTGGTGTGCTTGAATAAATGTGCTTGATGCTGAAAAGGCGACTTGACTTCTCTGCCTGTTTCATCCTACCTGAGGCTGTCCAGGGTCGTGCGGTGTAGGGGCACGGACAGCTCTCCTATGAAGCCACTTCATTGGCAGCTTGGCTTAAGCTTCCCTACTAAAGTGATGCACTGGCTGGGTCGTTACAATATATATATTGTAGTCAGAGATTTTGAAAGGACTGTCTAAAAGTTAAACCACTTAGTAAACCCATAACACAGAGAAAAAACTGTTCACTGGTTCCTGAGTTCAAAACAGAACCACAGACCCTTGTGCTATCCTATGACCCCCCCCCCCCCCTTCCATTGAAGTGTTCTCCCTACCATGACAAAGGTGGATAAAGGTGGAGAGGATTTCATGTAATCCATGGACACCAGTGAAGATCCCAAATCATTGAAGAAAAAAGGTTCAGCGCACTGTCTAGTGGGTCTAGATGACCCCACTCCCAATGATAAAGTGTCTAGGATAGCACAAGGGTTACTCCAGGGATGATGTTCTGAAGACTGAGGAGTGCCCTGTGTGAGGACTCCCAAGTGCATGGACCAGAGACTACGGTGATGCTGAAATAATGTATTTTGCAGCAAGTGTGCAAATCAAGGGACACTACAAAGAAATGGAAATGGGAGATGTGGTACAGTCAAGACAAACTTACTGAAAGCCAAAATAAATGGAGCGGAGAAAATCACATGTGAAAACAACAATAAATCTGGATCTGCACAGGCAGATGACACTTTCAGGATCAAGGAATTGAGATCCAGCCAGCATAATGGAGAGAAGGCTTATGCTCCATACTGGATCTGTTTCACACACGATATCCCAGCAGTAAGAGCTTCAAGCAAACTTTTTTTTTGCCACATTCTTTTTATTGAATTTTCAAAGCCATAAAAAATGTCAGAAACACAATTTACAATTTTACATTTCACTCGAGTCAGCCGTTACAAAAATTGCAACTTTATAAATTGTATTCAGGTAATGCTTCCTCTTATTCACAGTCTTATTTTAACACCCTCCCTCCCCACCCCAAGAACAAGAGTGCCTCTCCTTAGACGTTGACAAAATGAATATAAACTTAACACACCTAAAATGAGGAGAAGAAAAAAACAAAAACAAACTTATAATAAATAAAATTTTGAAAACAGAGGTCTGTTGTACCATCCAAAATTAACAATCAACATTCTATTCCAGAGGATCCATATTCTTCACAAAATGTATGAAAGGTTGCCATATATTTTCAAATTCTTCCACTTTGTCTTTCAAAATATATGTAATTCTTTCTAAAGGGACCCCTGACAGCATTTGTTGGAACCATTGGTTTATGCTTGGACTGTGAGTGTTCCTCCAGCGTTTGGCAATACACATTTTAGCATGAATCAAGCTGAGATTTATAAACGCCCTCTCACCTTTGTTGTAGTTATGTCTATTTGGATATATACCTAATAAGAAAAACTTTGGCTCCAGTGGGATCTGTTTTAAAGTAATTTTCTCTATTGTGATTTTCACTTCTTTCCAAAATGTTTGGATACATTTGCATTCCCAAGTACAGTGGAAGAATGTTCCTTTCATTTCCATACATTTGGAGCAAACATCTGGTATATTTTTGTTATACATATTTAAATCCGCTGGTGTTACATATGTACGCATTAACCATTTGTATTGTGTTAATTTTAGTCTTGAGTTAATTGACACCTTTTGAGCTGCAGCACAAGCACCCTCCCATTCCTCTTTTGTAATTTGTTTCTGGAAATCTTCTGCCCAAGCATTTACTTTGTATTGTGAACTTTCATTTGAATTAGACAAAAATAGATTATAAAACTCGGAAATGCCTCCTTTTTTGGTACTGTCTCTCACCATGAACTTTTCTAAAATTGAGCTTGGTGGTTTATTGAGGGTCTTCTGTGTTTTCCTTACAAAGTTTCTGACCTGTAGGAATTTATAAAAATGTTTTTTGCTCAACTCATATTTATTTTTTAGTTCTTCAAATGACATCATGATATCAGAATCTAGAGGATATAAGTCCCGGATGGTGGAAAGACCCTTTGCTGCCCATATTTTAAAGGTGGCATCCGCTCTACCTGGGGTGAAGAATTTGTTCCCCCAGATTGGGCTGTATTGTGATAACGGTTGAGTTTGGTTCATGTAGTTTAAAACTCTGAACCATATTTGTATCATGTGTTTAAGAATTGGGTTCTTTGTCTCTTTGCGCAGCTTTTTTGAGGTGTTTGACTTAAGAAATAATGGGAGGGGCAGCTTTAGATCCTGGGATTCCATTTCAACCCAATGAGGTGTATTTCTGACAGTAAAATGAAACATTATAGATCTAATCTGTGCAGCCCAGTGGTACCATTCAATGTTTGGACTTTTTAGTCCTCCCCTGTCAAAGGGAAGATATAGTAACGTCAGACGGAGTCTTGCTTTTTTGTTATTCCATATGAACCTGGCGAAAAGTTTCTTTAGTTTTGAAAATAAGTCTAGAGGTGGTGGCAGGGGTATGTTTTGAAACAGATAAATTAGTTTTGGGAGTACACTCATCTTTAATATATTTATTCTTCCCATTATTGAGATTGGTAGTGTCATCCATTTCTCTATGGAGCCGTTTATCTTTTCCATTAAAGGACCATAATTTGATTCTACTACCTGTTCTAGTCTTGGTCTGATATTAATTCCCAAATATTTGAAATTGTCAACTACGTTAAACTGGATAATTTCAGAAGTTGGACTTTTTCTTTCTTTTTCATTAAGTAATAAAATAGACGATTTTGTTTGGTTCACCCTGTATCCAGAGACATCTCCATATTTTCTGATTATTTCCATTAAAGAAGGAATTGACTTTCTTAATTGAGAGAGAAACACAATCACATCATCTGCATATAAAGCTATTTTGTGTTCAACTGAACCCACCGTGATTCCATGTAGCCCTGTATGGGATCGTATTGCTACTGCTAGTGGTTCGATTGCCATTGTGAATAGCAAAGGTGATAATGGACATCCCTGCCTGCAGCCTTTTGTTATATTTATTGACTGTGAAGTGTTCCTGTTTGTCAAGATTTTTGCCTTGGCGTTTTTATAAATGATCTGGACCCACATTTTGAAGTTGGTTCCACATCCAAATTTGTCCATGACCTTAAAGAGAAAAGGCCAGTGGACCTTATCAAAGGCCTTTTCAGCATCTAATGCCAATAAACCTGTTTCTACTTTATTTGTGTTATAATGAATAATATTTAAAACTCTTCTCACGTTGTGAAATCCTTGCCTTCCAGATATAAATCCATTTTGGTCTCTATCAATAATGCTTGGCAACGTATTCTGTAGTCGTGTTGCCAAGAGTTTACAGATTATTTTAAGGTCAGCATTTAACAAACTTATTGGTCTAAAATTTTCACATTTGTTTGAGGGTTTTCCTGGTTTAGGTAATAGAATTATCAATGCACTGTTCATTGATGGGGGGAGATTGTTATTTCTAAATGCTTCTTGGAGCATTTCAAATATGGGTGTAATTAGTTTATTTTTAAATTCTTTATACAAATCGACTGGGAGACCATCTGGCCCTGCTTTTTTGCCTGATTTGAGACTATCAATAGCATGTCCAATTTCCTCTTTGCTGATTTCCAAATTTAAAACCTCTCTTTTTTCATCAGATATAGGTGGAATGGTTAACTGATCTAAGAAATTATTTATGTTATCAGTATTTGTTTTCTCTTCTGCATTGTATAACTCACTATAGTATTCTCTAAATGCTTCATTTATTTCACTAGGATTTACAAGAGTTATGTCATTTGATATAATAGATGTTATAGGTGTTTTAAACTCCAATTGTTTTATCTGCCAGGCCAGCAGTTTGCCTGCCTTGTCCCCTTGATCATAGAAGGATTGTTTCAGCCTTAAGAGACTTGCTGCTGCTCGACCAGCTGATTGTTTATTATATTCTGCTCTTAAAGCTGCTAACTCGTTTATCAGTTGCAAATTATTTTCTTTGTTGACCTTTTCCTGAAGCGTTTTAATCTTGTGTTCCAACTGTTGTCTCTCCCCTCTCCACTTTTTTGATTTTGAACCTGTATAGCTAATGATGTGACCTCTAAGAACTGCTTTGAAAGCTTCCCATCTTATACATGCAGATGTCTGCGCCGTATTTAACTTGAAATACTCATCAATATGTTTTCCTATATATTTGATAAATTCTTTATCCTGTAACCATTTATGCTGGAAATGCCACCGGGGTGGGTCTTTAATAATATTTTTATCCATATATACTAAACAACATGGAGCATGGTCTGAGATCACAATGGAGTCATAAAAACAATTGTTAATTTTATGACATATTTCTAAAGAGATTAGGAAGTAATCAATCCTGGAAAATGTCTTATATTTACTAGAGTAGCAGGAGTATCCCTTATCATTTGAGTTTAAATCTCTCCATATGTCTAGAAGGTTCAATTCTTTAATGTAACCTTGAATAACTGTTCTGCACTTGCTGTGAGATTGATCTGTTCCTGTTGATCGGTCTATTTTAGGGTCTAGAGTACAGTTAAAGTCACCTGCTATGATATATTTTCCGGTGAGTGACGCTATCGTAAGAAATACATCCTCAAAGAATTTAGCATCATCAATGTTAGGGCCATACACATTTACAAAACATAGATCCTCTGAAAGTAATTGACCCTGTATGATTAGATATCTTCCCCATTTATCTTTTATTATATTTTTTACTTGGAAAGGAACTGTATTACGGATTAGTATCATAACTCCTCTTGCATTAGAGGAAAATGGGGCTGTAAATACACTGCCTTGCCATCTTCTTTTTATACTTTTCAAATCGTTATCAAGAAGATGAGTTTCTTGCAGAAATACCACCTGACCATGCATATCTTTTATTCTGTTCATGACTTGTTTCACTTTGTTTGGATTTTGAAGACCTCTGCAGTTCCAAGAAACAAACTTAATTTTTACTTCTTGTGTCATTTTCAACTACGACATAAATATTAACTTGACACTTTTTATTACAAATAGAGAGGCACAAAAAACCCTGGATGCTTGAACATGCATCAAAACAAATCCCCTTTCCCTTTGTTTAAGTAAGAAAACCCTCCCCCTCCCCCCTGAAAGTTGTCTCCCGTTATCGCCTTCGACCGTTCCACGCCTGCGAGGATCGGCCCCTCCACTCACCATTGTCTTTGTTTGAACACTGGTGCTATCTTATGTAAAAACACTCCATGCTCTATCCTGAAGGTTTCTCTAACAGATTTATTCACTAATTATTTTCACTTATCCACATAAACTTTCCCTCCCCCTTTTAACTGTTGTCACAAACTTTAAATGTATACCCGTTATTACTTGCTTATTCACTATGTTATAATACACTTATGACATCTCCGTGGGTTTATATTTACGCTGTGTCCTCCTGGATCTTCTCGACAAACTTCTGTGCTTCAGCTGGAGTTGTGAAGGTGTGGGTGCGATCTTTGTAGGTCACCAGCAGTTTTGCAGGATGAATCAGCCCATGCCGAATGCCCCGGTTGCGCAGCTCCCGGCGCACCGGGTCAAACTGTTTCCTCAGCTGGTGAAGCCCCGTGGCTAAGTCCGGAAAAAATCGAACCAGTTTTCCTTCATATTTTATGTCTTTGCTGTTTTTTGCTGCCACCGCGACCGCTTGCTTCTCCCGGTAATCGGCGAACTTCATTATTAATGTTCTCGGTGGCGCTCCAGGCTCCCGCGCCGGTCCGACCCGGTGTGCTCGCTCAATTTTCACCGTCGCTCCTCGCGCCTGCATATTTAATGCCTCCGGGATCCACTTCTCCAGGAATTTGTACGGGTCTTCTCCTTCGGCCCCCTCCGGCAGCCCGACCAGCCTCAGATTATTTTGTCTGGATCTGGTTTCCAAGTCCAGGAGTTTGTCTTCCATCCCTCTTTGTTTGGACTCCAGCGCGCTCACTTTGGCCTGTAGGCTGGCGACATCATCTTCTGCACGTGATGTGCGCATCTCCACTTGCGAGATTCGTTCCGTGAACTCGCTCATTTCTTTTTTTATATCTCCTATTGCGTTCCCGATTCCATCAAAACGAGTCGTGAACTCATCCCTCATAGCTCCAATGGCAGCCAGGATCTCATCAGCTTTGGATCTCTCCAACTCCGGGTTCCGTTCTCCTTTACCTGCAGCCATGTTGTCAGCCTCTGTTCTTTGGGATCCGCTCCGAGTTTGAAAGTCCGTCAGCTTTGGCTGGTTGTTGGTATCCGGCCTTTGTTTGTTGCCCCTCGGCATTCCTTTTATATTCTCTAACCCCTTTACCTAAGTTTTGGGGGAGATTTGAGTATTTTCGCAGGATTTAAGTGTCGGGATAGCAGAGCAGTGAGTTTTGCGTCTGTTCAGGTGGTCGCCATAACCGGAAGTCTCTTCAAGCAAACTTTTAAGTGAAAGTCCCACAGTAGCCCTTGTGCTTTCCAAGGCACTTTAACATTGGGAGTAGGGTCATCTGGATCCCATTAGATAGCTTATAGGGTTATCTGTCACACACCTGGGTGTGTGAAAATTGTTCTCTGTATTTGACACATCTCTTGGGGGAGTGGTGAGCTGCAGACACAGCCATGCTCAACACCCATTTTGTGGTTTTAACCCCCCCAGTCCAACCTATAAATGCTGAGTGTCAAGCAGGGAGGCATTGGGTCACATTTTTAGAGTCTTCGGTATGACTCAATCTAGAACTCATGGCCTTCCCGTCACAGGGCGACCACTCTACCACAAGACTGCCCCTCAAGGAAAAACAAAATGCCAGATCTCCTGTGTACAAATGCTCCTGCATTCCTCCATACCTGTCAGCAGGCCCCAACCACCACCCTCCTTCCATCACTGCTGAACAGGTGAGCAGGGAGTTGAGAGGACTCCACCCCAGAATAGCAATCAGTCCAGATGTGATCCAGCAGCTCTTAAATGAAACTCTGATGAACTGGGGGACCCTCTTCAGCAGATCTATAGTTTGAGCCTGCGGCTGGGGAAGCTTCCTTTTTTGTAAAAGGCATCCTGCTTCGTTCCTGTCCCTAAGACTGTTCGCTCCAGAGAGCTGAACAACTGCAGGCCAGTCGCCCTCACTGCGCATGTAATGTTCACACTGGAGTGGCTGGTCCTGGGAGTGTAGGACGCCATTCTCTACTCACTTCTTATAAACCTTGTGCTATCCTGTGACCCCCCCCCCCCGTCCATTGACGCGTTCTTCCTACCATGACAAAGGTGGATAAAGGTGGAGAGGATTTCATGTTATCCATGGACAGTGAAGATTCAAGAAGTGTTTATTGCCAGATCCCAAATCATTGAAGAAAAAAGAAAAAAGGTTCAGAGCTCTGTCTAGTGGGTCTAGATCAGTGTTTTTCAACCTTTTCTGAGCCATGGCACACTTTAACCTTAAAAAAAATCCCGCGGCACACCAGCATCCAAAAGCTAAACAAAAAAAGGAGAAACTCATAGTCTGTATTGATCTACAGCCCCTCCACAATCTCACGTGCATTTTTGAGATAATTGTTGCAGAAAAAGCTGGAAACTGCAGCTGTTTTTTTCTAAAAGATGTAATAAAAGTTAAATTAGAAGATTTAAAAACAGTTTGAAGTGTGTTCCTTGGTTTCAAGACATTTAACAACGCTGTCACTCTCACAACCCAATGCATCACGGGAGATGTAGTGCATAAAACGGCCGGAGATCGCTTTTCGGAGCTTCATGGTTTTGTTCACTTGTTCCACGGTCTGATACCGGATTCTGTGGAAAGCTGCATCGCTAAAGACGAGCTTTAGCTGGTATTTTTGTTGGAACTGAGCGACTTTACGAGCTAAATCGGGACAAGGAAGTTAAGATTTTAACCACTTCTGATTGGTCAGACTGATGACATGTGATTAAGCCCCCCAAGAATGATTGGTGGAGACAGTTAAAGGGCTTTTCCAAAATACAGTCGAACCTGCAGCTAAATCGAGGTAGCATCATTCTTATCAAAATGTCTGTAATAAAATAAAATAAACGCAAAGAAAAAAGTATTTTACAATCTTTTATATTCCTAACTCCTCAGTGTTTTATCAGGGCCTGTTTGGATGAACACAGAGCTGAAATCCTGGAGATGGAAAATGTTTTCACATCAGTGAATGAGGGCAATTTCCCACGGCACACTTGACCATCTCCCACAGCACACTGGTTGAAAAACACTGGTCTAGATCAGTGGTCCCCAACCACCGGGCCGCGGAGCGGTTCCAGGCCGCGGGAAATTTTTGCACCGGGAAGCACAGAAAGAAAAAATAATTTCCATTGTATTGTTTTTTTTTTCCGACAAAAACGTTTTATTTTGAAAAGTGACTGGATTCACTCTGTTACATCTGTCACACTTAACGCACGTCAAAGTCGCGACACCAAACATCAGGTGATGAACCCCACTAAAATGCACCTCAAACCCCCCCCCCCCGGTCCGCGGTAAACGTGCCTTGCATTGTACCGGCCCACGGTGACAAAAAGGTTGGGGACCACTGGTCTAGATGACCCCACTCCCAATGTTAAAGTGCCTGGGATAGCACAAGGGTTAAGGAGACATCAGACTGCCAGTATATAAAAAGCAGTTGGGACACACATTGAGTCTGGAGTCAGTGGTGGAGTGGAGGATGCTGGTAAAGCTGAAGAACATCCTGGAGACCCCCCCCCCCCCCCCCCGCACCTATTGTTATCTGATCAGGGGAGTTCTGTCAATAACCGCCATCATCACTGATGAGCTCCACAGAGAGATGCAAGAAGTCCTTTGTACCAAAGGCAATAAGACTGTATGATACTGCTGGGAGGGGGGAGGGGTGGGCATTGCACACTAAATGTCCAACTACTTTTTTTTTGCTTTTATTGTGTTAATTGTTATATTTTATTACTTTTTACTTCTTCTGAACACAACAAAAATGTATTATTATTATTATTTCATTTCATATCTACATTTGAAGCAAATGTGCAACTTTTTCCCATTTAATCACTGACTTACTTAGTCACGTCAGAGAATATGCTGACTCTGCAGCCCCCGCTGAGAGAACAGAGATGAATCCAAATGCTGGAGAGAAAAGCTGATGGTATTTTTAATCCATGATGCAGGAAGCGGCTCCTCCCTGAGCGTCTGTTCCTCAGAGCTGACTGCCATCATCAGCTGTAGGCCCCCACCTATCACACAAGCAGCAACATGAGGGCCACCCCCTTTATGCTGCTGCGTTTATACATGACTGTAATATAGGCAGACCTCCAAATCAGATATTCTTTAAACAAACATTCTTTAAATTATTTATTTATCATTTATTCATTCATTAATGAGGAAACAGATCAAAACCATCTCTGTTGTGTTCTCCATCCAGTCCAGACCCAGTCCAGAGAAACTGGTGTTCTTAACATTTTCTGCAGAATTTTTCTTATGAAGGAGGACATCTATAAAGAACATTAAGCAAAAAACGATTTCCTTATTTAAATTGGGTCAAATCAGGAGCAGAGGAGAAAAGGTTGTTTAAAAAAAATCTCTGTTGTAACTGAGATGGGCAAAGTCTCCCTGCTCTGCTTCATTCTGATGCATCCACTTGTATGTCTTCATGTGCTTAAGCTTAAAACTGACTACAAATTCAAAACAGCTCCTACACATACAAATCTTTTAAAAAAGTCGCCTGACAAACACACAACATTGAATTTACACACAGATCAGATTTGAGACCTCTTTAAGTCTCCAGATTCCTGTGTAAAGGATGTGTCCATGTATTCTAATCACTTTTAGGGGTTGATGTGGATCAGCCCTGCGCTCCGCTTTGCTCTCTGAGTGTGGAGAAGGACCAGGCGCTGAAAAAAGTGGGGGGGGAAATGTCAGACACCCCCAGGATTTCTAAGTGATAGAGCTTTTAAAATCACATGGTGTTCACATACTTATCAGACTGAAAGAATCTACTTGTTCTGATTTTGTAACATCACAAGAACGATTGACCTTTTAACCCCTCCCTAATGTATTCCTGCATCCAGCTGCAGAAACACCACTGCTGCTCCCATTACACATCTGATAAACCAATTAGAATCAGACCCTGCTTTTGCAGCAGGACACGTGAACAACTGATCCTCTCAGAGGGGCATCCTAAGTATAAGCCATTTGAGAGAATAAAGAGGAGCATTTTTTACTTCCTTGCGGCCACTCGAGTCAGTTCCTTCAGAGAGACACTGGTTTGGTCCAGAGCACTAAAGGTGAACTCATTCTCTGTACAACCTCCATTTTTGTATTTTGTCCTTCATTAAGTATTGTTCATCTTCTAACTTTGATCAGAACTGTTATTGATTTTAATCTTCACCCAAACAAGAGCGGGGTGCACCACTTTCTTTAGCCAGGATTCTGCTTCAGATGGGAGTTGAGCTGCATCTAAACCTAGAGAGAAACTGGTAGGGATTTGGTCGATTTGGTCGTGTGGCTCAAACGGAAACTTTAGGGAAGTCATGAAAATGAAACGTGATTGCCATGCATGTGATAAGTGTATCATGACGCTACACACACTTATGATGAATGGGTGATGCTGGTGACCTTACACACACTGTAATCATTGGCGAGGAGTGAGTACACACTCTTTACTGTGTGCAAATACTGCACGCAAGAGAAGTGCGTGTAATACATGAGTGCCTATGAGATTCCTGTAGATGTCCACATAAGGTACACTCTGTCTCATTTTTTTAATTGTGTGGAAGGGATGCACCCCCTCCCTGGAATAGCACTGAAGGCTCTCTGTGTAGTGCACAGGTTTTGGGGGTTAGAAAAAGGAAAAATCTGCAAGACACACTGCCTGCATCTCTCTTACTTCCCCCTTGTTTACCTGTACATGTTGCTTAAGTGTTCTCTAGTCTACAACACCTGCAGGATGCCTGTCGAAAAAAAATGAGCAGGGACATTTTTGCCTTATGGACTCACTGGATTGTCTATGATCTCTTAGAAGTTCCTGTGGGCCACTTTGCCCATTTTTTACCAGCAGGCAGCTCATGTCCACCTGTGACGGAAGTTGTGACTAAGGCTTTAAGTGTGAGGAGAGTGAAGAGAAGTCAACCATCCAGTTTTATTTAATAACACATTTTGCTTTATTAACATTTGGTGCTACACTTGTGTTAACAATGACAATTATGAAAAAAAATAGTAAACAAATAAACAGAATAAAAAAAGTCTTTATACAGCAAACATGATTCAAGCTTGTTAGCCAGCAGCCGTCCAGCTTTATGCTTTCCCAGAGTCTCCTATTAGGGCTGGTATGAATTCACAAGCTGTTGGCGCCCCCTGGTGGTCATCCAGAGTCACTGCTAGTCCTCATAGTCCCCCAGTTTAAACCATGGTGTGTTTTCGGGGGCGTGACAGCGAGTCTGTCATGTAGATCAGGTGTGTGGGAGCAGAGAAGCAGGTGCAGCAGAAGATCCTGAGGAGCAGATGCTGATCTGACACCAGATTCTCTGAGGGAACCAAGCATGTCAAGACTGACACAAAAACAGCGCCACACATCCATGCCACTGATCTGCGGTTAGCCAGGTTCCCTCACAGTCCGCTGGAGCTTCCCGGTTCAGGCTCGGTGATCTGTTGGTCAACCACAGAGGCATATACTTTCTATTTAACTTCATTTCAGAAATCCATAGCACATTTTCTGACTCTGACACTCTTGTCAAACACTTCCTCCAACATCGACAAATGTACAACTGAAGACCTTCTTTCTGTCTTCACACCATAACCAAGACAACTGAAACGTGCAGAATATTCCAAGAAGACAACATGGAGAACGGCTGCTTGAGAGGTTTTTTTATGATGCCAAAAGAGAGGACTGGAACAGTTTAGCCTTTCTGGAATGATCTGGATAATTTAAATTATTACATTTTAAAGAGTAAATAATTTTTATGTGTTCTCTGTCTGTGTACCCCCCCCCCAGAGGATTTCAACTGTGGACAGCTGCTTTAAAATACACATTGTTACAATGGAGAGAAAAAGAAATGTGTCAAATGATTCTTTTCCTGTTCATGCGGTTTAGGAAAAACGGCTTCCCTGACCTGTTTGAAGAGGTGCCAGTTTTATGCCACTCTCCTCCAGAGCTATGAAGCAGCTGCTCTGCTGTCCCGCCCCCACGCCACAGGTCATCACCATGATGGGACCTTTGTCTGCCTTCAGGTGAACCTGGATACTGTCCTGTACACACACAAAGTCGCACATCTTCTACCTCTGACAAAACCAGGCAAAGGACACAAAGAAGGACCCGAAAGGAAACCCAAAAGATGATTTTATATGAAGTCGTTTCTTGAAACCTCATCAGTGTTGTCTTACCTCTTTAGGTGGAGGAACCTCCAATTTGGTTTCTTCTGGAGCTTTGACCACCATGACGGTCTGCTCCTGGAAGACTTGAAGCCGGCTGATGTCTTCATGGGTCACAAACGCCAACGTGAATAAAAGGGTTAAGGAAAGCAGCCGTATCACAAACACACACTGCTAAACAGAGGAGGAGGAGGAGGAGGTAGCAGGTTGGCCAATTGTTGGATTTGAAGCAGAATAATGAGGTTTGGAAAAACAACCTCTCAACATTTCTTTCTGACGTCACTTTAAAATGACAGTCAGCAGGATCCTCTTGTTTGGTTTGCAGAGTGTTCTGCTGCTTTCATGTAGTGCTGTCATGCAGTTCATCTTTTTCATGTGATAGATTCATTGTGACCTGTAATTAGTTCATCTAATGAATCTATGTTTAATCTAAATTATTTTAAACCTAATTCTTAATATAAAAAGTCTCATTTTGAAATATTTTCATTTAAATTCATGATATTGTGGTAAAAGATCAAATTACAACTAAAAAACTGTCTTTTTGAGGTTTTCCTGATATAACAGACTTCCTACCTTTACTTTTACTCCAACACGGGGGATTTTTTCAATCTCCAACAATTAACAAAAACTCAAGAAGCAAACATCTGGTCCAGAATTCTCCAATTTAGCAGATAAAACAATAGAAATATTTTTCTGAGCAATCCAAAAAATATTGGGCTTAAACTTCTTATTAATGCCATGATAAATGTTAACATACCTTATTCCACTCCTGTTTAACCTTTTATCACCTGAACTTTAGTTTAGTGTTTACATTCATTCGACTAGTGTGACTCTAATTGTTTACGCAATTAACAAATTCTGTTTCTAAATTGGAGAAAAGCTGCCTTGTGCCATTACACAACACTTTGTAATGTATTCCACATCGAAGCAAAGCCGATATAAAAAAAGCCGCTTTTCCCCACATCAGAATCCACTGACTCACGCTGATGGCTTCACAGTGGCTCAAAGAGCGTGTTGTTCAGATGTCGCCAGCAAAGCCTCCATTTGTAGCTCAGCTACATGTAAAAACACAAAGATGTGGAGAAACACCTTACTAACACCGACAAGCAGAGTCCAACTGGAACTTCCTGTGACTGGCTCAAGGCATCCAGTTTTAGACCTAACAAGGTAAGATGAGCTTCATACTAGAGGCTCGGTAGACTTTTTTAGCAATGCTTTTCCAAAACTTTTCCATACCGTTTCACAGAAACTAAAAAAATAAACACGTTTCAGTCAGACTACTGTAGTCAGTGCCGCTAAATCAAACCCACACACATATTGGTTCATCCAAGTTTGTCCGCCTTATGGTTAAAACTGCAGCCGCCGTATTGACAGCCGTTTGTGTTGGTGTGCAGGAAACTGCAGTCAAATATGGAAGTGTGCTGCATTCAATATAATAAAACACAGGTGATCTTCAGTCTAATTCTTTTCTTAAATTCTGTTCTAATATTTTCAAGAACTCACTGATTGTTGAGAGTTGATGTAAATGCTACAGACTTAATGTTTGGACTATTTTGAGCTAATGCTGAGGAAAGAGAAATAATCACCTAATCACCAGTTATACATTTGATCAAATATCTTTAAAAACAGTAATTATCTAGGCTAAGACATAACAGCAGTTTCACAATTCTTTTACATCTAACATGGTGAGTAAGTTGGTCCATTTTAAAGAATTATTTTTATCCATAAAAAAAGACTTCTTTATGTGAGACATTTAGTTCTTCAAAAATATTCAAACGAAAATAACGGAGAAATTAGAATGGAATTGAATGCATTGAGTTTCCGTAGTAAGGCCTTCAATAGCAGTTTTGAACGTTCTCTGAGCGTTCAGCAGCCGTCCTGTTTCTGCTTCTCTCATGCTGCTGACGTTAAAGGACTTGGAGCAGAGTCTGCATTTTGCAGGTTTCTGGGGTAAAATGCGTTTTTTCAAAAGCCACCGTTGATACTAATCCTTAAAAGACACTGGTTGTTAAAGCTCCGTTTCATCATAGCCACGCTGAAAGCTACGAACTCAAACTGCTTTACAGAAACTTCCATCACCCACAGACTGAGGTTAAACTTCTGCCACAATTTAAATTCTAGTCTCATGTTAAACTATTTTATTTCTTTTATGCTTTTGGATCCAAAATATTAAAATTTCATGACTAGTTTTTGTAAATGTTTCAAGGACCTAGAAATTGCATTTTCAATTTCCCAAACTTTTCCAGGTTTTTCATGACCGTATGAAGCTGATTTAAAGATATGCAGAGTTTTGAAGGTCGTCTGTCAGGTCGAACAGCTGCTGGGCACAACTTTTGATGAGACTGTCCAGGGTGTCCTCCACCAGCTTCAGGTTGTTCACCTCTTTCTGGATCTTGAAAACCCCCAGGAAGCTGGAGACGGGAAGCTTTCCTCTGAAGAGAAGTCCAGACAGAAGGCTTGATGAGTTCCTGAATTGTGTTTGGTAGAAAAATGCGGTTTCTGTGTTCCTGAGCACAGCTCTCTGATGCTATGCTCACATTGGCCTCTCCAATGTGTGTTCAAGCGACCACTTCCAATGAAAGGTCAATGTAAAAGTGCATGCATGTGCCTTTCACGCACCAACAACTCTTCAGTTATGCAAGTTTTTAAGTCAGTTTTCCGGCTTTCCACACAAAACATGCAGCCATTGAATGCTCGCTGAAAGTTAAACCAGCTGAATTTTAACCAATCAGGGACTTGGATTTGGTACTGATGTATGGGTAGCAGCCTCTTTAATTCACGGAATAAATTCATAATTGCGCGTCACGTCAAATATCGGAATAGATTGCACCTCTTCAACTATTCGTTCCAAGCCTCTTCCACCTGTGAGTACACACACTAGTATCTGGTAGCAACACAACTGTGTGAACACTGTATGCTAGAAGCACATTCAGCGCGTCTTGAACGTGCATCACGTGCCCAGTGTGGGCGTAGTGTAAAAGCTGCTTCCAGCTTAAACGGGTGAAGCTGTAAAACTATTAACAAACCTAACCAAATGCCCCCTTCAGTCTTCCTCTGTGTATGATGACTACACAGCCAGATGTTGTAAAAAAGTGAAAATCTTGGCTTGATAGTCAGATGGAATAATCAGAAGATGCTGGGATGTGGCTTCACCAAAAATGTGACTCAGGAATGTACAGAGAAAAAGACAAAGCAGGTGAGTAGACGGGCAGAAAGACAGCAGAGGACAGACATTTCATATAAAAGTTAACCGTAATCCATGTTCTCACACACACAAGACGCGTGTGATTACTCACATCCACTTGAACTTGTTAGCAGATTGCCTCTCAAGCAGACTGATGCCTTCAAGCACATTGGTGATGTCATAGACACGCCGCCGTCGTGTGTTCAGGTGGGTGGTGACGTCCCTCAAATCTAAAGCGCCATCCGGCGTGTTCTGAAGCAGGTCCAGGAAGCGCTGTGCCAGCAGTCCCAGAGACACGTCTGACAGACAAAGAAGAGACACAAGGACCGACCCCGCTTACAATGCTGGTTCATCAGGAGCTTCACTTTCATCAATCCTCAAGTTCAGCTTAATGATGTAGATAACGCTCTTTTCTGAAGCCTCAAAAGTAGCTGGTAGCCTGTAAAAAATTCACAGCCTCTAAGTGAAGCTGTCCCCACCCAATTTTTGACGACCCACGTAAGTTGCATTTGTTACCTCACAGCAAATAATCTGTGATGAAAGGATAAATTCATGTTCACACTGCTCCTTTTGTTTCCATGTCCCTGAACTGTCTCCAAACGAGGAATGCAGGGAGCCCGCCTGACGAGAACGGTCGAATGAGCCGCCGTTCGCATTTCCGTGGTCTAATCAGCCGTCACTGAATTTCTAGTGTGGAACTCATCCGATGCTAGCAGTAGCAGGGCTGCGATCACTAGAAAATGCTGAGACTGCGTGGCGCTTCAAGAAAAATGAAGGTAGTCATGTTACTATTAATACGAATGATAATTATGTTACACTGACTGTGAACGTTTGGATATCGGTTACCCGGGCATGAGTGCCCCAAAAAAAAAGAAAAACATTGCCCCCCCCACACACACACAGTTTTTCTAGACTAAATCTAGCATTTTCCTGATGCCTGGAAAACGTATGTAGAAGCCTCTAATTTTCCAAAGTTTCCAGTGGGGGGTGTCTTTGGAGCTCAGCTTGGTGGTGGTAGACTCCTACTCTGAAACTGTTCTATTTCATGAGGAAATCCTTGTTCTGCTGTCCTGCCCTCCTCTCCACATGGCCCCTTCAGCCAACAGAGGGAGTCCTGGAAAACTCATCGCATCAAGCGCATGAAAAAAGCAGGACTTCACAGCAGGAGGCTGACGAAGAGTCTGAGGTTTGAGCAGCAACTTGACTCTGCTCTGGTACATATCAGCATAAGAACAGAGAGAATCACTTACCTTCTCTAGAGGACGACTTGGTTTGAATGGTATTCATCTGCTGCTGAGTTCTACTGTAAAAAAGACAAACGATTCACCAAAGCAACCAAGCCCCTTCTCCTCCCACCCATCCATGTTCAGGAAGCTCACTTTTCATCTCTATTATCTGACATTTTCTGAAATATTCGTATCAGTTAGGCTGTGTTCGGTTGCTTCAGAGGGTTAGTGTGTGTGTGAATTTGTTCCTGCAGCAGAGCTGTGAAGAGTTGTATACATCTGGGGGGGTGGGATAAATCACCTAGCTGTGTTGACCTCTGGAGTCACTTTAACATACGATTCCTCCTGTTGAGAAAACGAATAGAATAAAAGTTGTATAGTTAAAAAACATCAACCAAATAATTTCCCTTCATGTGTGATTTAAGAGACAGCAAATGAGAGTGAAAAGCACCAACCTGATCTGCAGCAGGAGGTTCTTCTGGGACAGAAATCTTGGGTTTGAAGGGAATAACATCTTCACCTTCACCCTCACAGTCATCATCACCTCCAGCAGCCCACTGATCTTCATCCTCAGAGGATTCAGCTCCCCAGGGACTGACCAGAGGTCCATCCAGGCAGTGGGGCATTATGGGAATGGCTTCGTTGCTGACTCCATTCTTGGAGATGTCCTCTGGCAGGAAGTGATCCTCACAGATCAGGTGCTGCTCGGTGGAATCCTGCTTGTCTGTTTCCCTCAGAGCTGCCAGCCACACCTGCACACGCCAGAGTCTGCTTCACCTCTGTTTTCCACAGCAAATGCCCTGACATTTTGAGTAATGTGACAGTAAAAACGCAATGTTCATTGTAACTATTTCCTACAAAATGGAGTCAAAACATTTACTGTGACTTCCTAAAAAACCTCGAATATTTAGGAGACAGCATGAAGCAACAGAAACGTCACAGCTGCTGCAGCCTTGCAGGAGGCTTTTTGATGCCACCATGACGATTTGAACTTTACTTCTACAACTTCTACGGTAAAACCGTCCAGTTCAATGTGGAGAACCGGCGCTTTCTCTCTGGTCACTAAGTACATTTAGACACACACTTCTGTTTTACTGCTTCACTCATTCTGACTCTATCGGAGTGCCTTGCTTTAAAACAAAGGCAGAAACTGAGGCAGGCGATGCATCTGAAAGTCAACGTAATGATAAATAGCTTTTCATGCGTCGTGAGGCTGGACTACATGTTAAGCACTGCGCATGCGCGCAAACTCACAACATCGTGCTTCTGACAGTCTAATCTGTCTGTGTGAATCAAATAACGACACAACTTCATATAGTTTAGCATGTTTGTACACAAAGACATGAACTCAACACAGAAACCCGGTCCGACTTCGGTGCAGCACCGGGTGAGCTTTGTGTCGTGGTTTTGGTCCTGGGCTGGCTCAGACAGAGTATGTTACAACCGACCGTAAACCCGCAGTACCGGCGGCAGAATACGGAGCCTTGTTCTGCAGCAGGGGTCCCACCTTCACGCGTGCGGGGTCTTTGGGGAAGTCGAAGAACCGTTTCCGCGGCCGGTTGAAGACCGCCCTGCTGCCAGCCGCCAGGCGGTTCGGACACCCGGACACGACACACTTCACCATGCCGACCGTGACCCAGCCGAGCAGGCCGAACCACTCACCGAACAAAGCCGAACCGCGAGTCACTGGAAGGTTTGTTTATGTCAAACGGGCGTCCGCTTCCAGCACGCGGGTTACGTCTGAACCGGAAGTAGAACTGCCTGAGCTCAATAGCGCCATCTGTTGCACGTATGTATGTATGTATGTATGTATGTATGTATGTATGTATGTATGTATGTATGTATGTATGTATGTATGTATGTATGTATGTGTTAGAGCAGTGTTTTTCAACCAGTGTGCCGTGGCACACTAGTGTGCCGTGGGAGATGGTCAAGTGCGCCGTGGGAAATTGCCCTCATTAACTGATCTAGAAACATTTCCCATCTCCTGGAAATCAGCTCTTTGTTCATCCAAACAGGCCCCGATAAAACACTAAGTAGTTAGGAATATGAAAGATCACAAAATTATTTTTTCTTTGTGTTTATTTGATTCTAATAAAGACATAAGAATGACGGTACCGCGATTTAGCTGCAGCTATAACTGATGGGGAAAAGTCCCGCCCCTTTAACTGTCTCCACCAATCATTCTTGAAGGCTTGATCACATGTCATCAGTCTGACCAATCAGAAGTGGTTAAAGTCTTCACTTCCTTGTTTAGATTTAGCTCAAAAAGTCTCTCAGTTCTAACAAAAATACCAGCTAAAGCTCGTCTTTAGCGGTGTAGCTTTCCACAGAATCCGGTGTCAGACCGTGGAACAAGAGAACAAAACCATGAAGCCCAGAGACGCAAGTCTTTCTGCGTTCGGCGGATTTTCTGCACTACATCTCCCATGATGCATTGGGTTCAAATGACTGTCTTAGCGCACGATGAGCCACTCCTCTTAACGTCTTTAAACAACGAACACACATCAAACAGTTTTTGAATCTTTTAACTTAACTTTTAATACATCTTTTAGAAAAAAACAACAACTGCAGCTTCCAGCTTTTTCTGCCACAATTATCACAAAAATGCATGTGAGATTGCAGAGGGGCTGTAGATCAATACAGACTATGAGCGTTTGCTTTTTTTTTTTTTTTTTGGATGCTGGTGTGCCGGGATTTTTGTCAAGGTTAAAGTGTGCCGTGGCTCAAAAAAGGTTGAAAAACACTGTGTTAGAGTTATGTAATTATCATTTGCTTACACGCTATAATCTCCATAATATGATTGTGTCACATCTATCTTTCAGTAAGAAATCTAAGATCTAAAAAGTTCTGATTATACAAGAATATGATGTTCCTGTTGCATCTGATTAAATTACCCACATTCATGTCTGCAACCTTCAGTTGTCAATAAAAGAGGCTCCATGCACTAGGATGACAGAACTCCTCTGTGACAGTTCGCGCTGTCACAGACCGATTCTCCTTCTGCAGAAGTCTAGCTCCCATCTCCTGTGTGGTTCTTCTCTTTATTAAGGAAAAAGTCATAACCCTGACATCTTGGTGCCGTGACCCGGATCTCAACATACCCACCGGTGGTGGACTGAGGACGACGCGCTGAAGCCGGGATCACGCCCGGACAACATAGGCCGTCCGGAAGAAAGTCCCGGGAGGGGAATTCTTCGCCGGGCCAGCGTCATAGGTCTAAGCCTCATCTACCAGCGGTGGCTTGACGAGATCTGACCGGAAGTGACGAACCACAGGACTGAGTGAGTTTTGCATACGATCACAGTGTTAAGAGTAAAAATAGCAGAAAAGGTTTCTGGCTAAAACGGGTAACCAGTCCCAAGCGCAAAGAATAAAAGTAGCAGAAAAGGTTTCTGGCTAAAGTAAAAAGCGCTGAAAAATGAAGGAGAGGTAATTTAGAGACCCTCTCTGGATTAGTACTCCTGTAAAAAAGCAGTACAAGTGGCAGGGAACATTAAAAAATAAAAATAAAATAAAAAATGTAAAAATGAAAAATATATAAAATTGTATTACTATATACACACATATTTATATATAAATTTTTATTTCCATTTTTATTTATTTTATTTTATTTATCATTTTATTTATTTATTTATTTCCCCCGAATTAATATCAAAGTGACCTTGGTGTCGGAGACTCGTGTTAGTTTGATCTCCCTGGATCAGGAACTAGGGACATAGCGTGCCATACCTCCTGGTTGGCCAAGGTCACTAAAGTCATCTCGGATTTTATATTTTTCGACAACCTCAAAAGTGGACTGTGGACGGTAATTCACCGGCCTACAATTTTGACTATGGGTAGTAACATGAGTAAATCCCCTGACGGGGCTCCTTTACAGGGGGACGAAAAATATATGGCGCAAAAAGACCCAAACAGCCTACAATATATGTTAAAATGGAAGAAAAAGTATGGTGTGAAAGTACAGCTACAAACAGAAGAATGGAAAGCAGTAGTTGTTAAACTAGAGGCAAGTGTTGCTGGAAAGACCAGAGGTTAAGAAAAAAATGGAAGAAAAACAAAAAGAATTAGATTGTGCAAGACGCTGGCTTAGAGAAGCAGATAAACGTAAAAAAGAAATCCAGGCTGCTAAAAACAAAAAAACAAGCAAATCAAAAGAAGCAGGGACTCTTATCACCATGTTTGTATGTCCAGAAGATAACAAAACTCAGCTCTGTGGCAGACGCCATCAGGCTGCGGGAGTAGCTGACATGCTACAGTCAAAAGCTGAGGAAACACCTGCAGTACAACGCCTGTCCCTGGCCAGTCCCCATGTCTCCTTTTCATTATACCCAGACCTTACCTCTCTTCCCCCACCTCCACCCCCACTCGAGCGCCCTACCTACAATTTTAGAGACAGATCCGAGCTAAAACCCCTGCTCAGATATCGTGCTGAGGGAACAGAAACATATCCAATGATTAAGGTGGGTAACCTGAATCCATGCGAAAAAGGGCCCAAACACCTTTTTGTGTCCTGACCCTAGACCCTGGAAGAAGCTCGAAGGGCTGTTGAGGGGCTGACTCCCATTGACGAAGATGTAGAGAAATGGATAGAAGATATGAGAGATCTTATACCCTCGTACAGACTAAATGGATATGAGGCTGGCCAAGCAGCCCCAAACATCAGTGGGAAAAAATTGGGCTAGAGTAAGACGGGAAGTTTTTCCTGCCCCTGTCGATGCCCTGTCCAGCAGCTATAACAGAGCCTGGACAGCTGCAGAAGGCAGGATTAGTACAATATTTAGGAAGAAAGCAAACTACTCCCACCTGGCAGGGATAAAACAAAAAACAGGGGAGCCGATAGACGACTTTGCCCTCTGCTTTGAAAAAGAATTTAAGACCCACAGTGGCATTACACACAGCTAGGACCCGGCTCAGCTTACCAACAACAGTTAAAAAATGGTCTCCTAAAAGCATTGCGACCAGAAATAAGTGAGTAGGTTCGTACCCATCATGTTGAATCTGATGACAGCTCAGTACCACAAACCATGACATGGCCCTGTCACGCTGAAAGAATTACAAAAGAAAAGTAAAACCCCGATGTGTTTTTTACCTCAAATGCTTTTCCACACTCTGCAGTGTTTTTCCACGGACCCATACCTTGTGGGCGAGGGAGAGGAAGTGGTAATCCCAGGGGCAGAAAAGGCCCTAATTGCTCAGAAGACTGTTGGTGCTGTGGTGGCCATGGCCACTGGTCAACAGAATACCCAAACAACAAACAAGGTCCGAATCACGGACCACCCAATAAGCCACCAAATCAGCAATCAGGCCATTCGCATGGGAATGATTTCTGACAAGATAATGGCCAAAGAAATCTTAATGAAATAGTAGACATTTGCTCAGCTTGGAACATTTTAAACACCCTTTATGAAAAACCATGGGTAATGTTAACCTTAAATGGCAAAGACATACCATTTCTTTGTGACACTGGAGCATGTAAAACAGTTGTGAAAACACAGGTACCAGGAATAATGAGATCCAAACATCAAATAAAAGTAAAGGCAGCAAATGGTCAAATCGAAACTGAAAACGCGTCTAAACTTCTAAACATTATAGACCCAGAAACAGGAAAAGAAATCAGTGCAACAGTAGTCATGTCCCCAAAATGCCCCATTAACGTATTAGGACGTGATCTGACGGTAAAACTAGGAATTGCTGTGGTTCCGGTAAAAGACGCCATGCAAGCTTTTTGAACACCACACGGTTCCTACGTTGCTGACACTGAAATAGATCAGAGAGTGTACTGTTCATACGATTTGCTCCCAGAAGACAATTACATACAATTGACCTGCATGCTGACCACCGCACGGCCTATAGTAATTTTCAGATGACTATGGCAAATTACAACGACCCGTCTGACCCAAACATTTTGAACTTCTGCTCCCAGCATTGGACCCCTGTAGGAACGACACATGTATATACAGATAGGCGTTCACTCGCAGCCGTCCATGTGGTCCCATCCTCAGAACCTGCATATCAGTTAGACGCAGTGCTCCACATTCCCCTTTTTAAGCCTGAAAATATCTCATGGGCAGATGTGGGACAAAGGCTAAAGCTGGCATGTGCAGCCACCGATTATCACTCTGATGACTCTCGCTGGGCTTACAGCCCATCCACCAACATGTGGCGCACTATACATACTGGAGTGCTCACTGGAACAGCAGCAGTCCACCCTCTGCAATGACAAGCTGAAATGTACCTTACAGGCAGAGATTTAGCAGACCTGGCCGAGATACCAGATGAGCTATGGACCAAAGGTCCCACGGATGTAGGGCTACTAAAGTCCATTCCACCTGTTCATATCACCTCGAAATCATCTTGGCATCCCTGAATTAGACAATACCCCTTAAAACCTGAAACTGCAGTCGGTATAAAACTGGTCATAGAACAATCACTGAAAAGTGGCATTATCCGTCCATGCCCTGACTCCCCTTGTAACACGCCTATTTTCCCTGTACAGAAAGCAAACAAAACAGATTGGCGTATGATCCAGGATTTAAGAGCAATAAATGAAGCAGTGCAGACCAGAGCCCCATTAGTACTAGACCCACACACACTGCTGCACTCCTTCAAGCCAAACCATAAGTTTTTTTTAGTGATAGATCTAAGTAATGCATTTTTCTCTATACCAATACATCCAGATTCTCAATTTTGGTTCACATTTACTTACAATGGTGCTAAATATACATATACCAGACTGCCCTAAGGTTTTGCAGACTCTCCCACTATCTTCACACAGGCCATAATGGCCTGCTTTTCTGATCTGCAGCTATCATCTAAAAGCCAGCTTATAGTGTATGTAGATGACATACTAGTAGCAAGTGAAGATAAAGAAAGCTGTAAACAAGATTCCCTTGCACTGCTGCGCCATCTCCACAAGACCGGAAATAAAGTAAGCCAGGCAAAACTGCAATGGGTAAAGGAGGAACTCACATACAGAGGTCACACTCTGACAGCTGCAGGAAAACAAATCCATTTTACTAGGAAACAAGCTGTGGCAGACACCCCCAAACCACAAACTAAAAAGCAAATGATGTCTTTTCTCGGGTTGTGCAACTACTGCCCAACTTGGATCCCCCACTATGCGGTTGTCACTCAACCCCTCCTTGACCTGATTCACGCCAAACCAGTAACCATGACAGATAAGATACAGTGGACCCCAGAGGTGGAAAAATCATTCACAAACCTTAAACAAGATCTAATCAACACCACCACATTAGCACTGCCTGACTATTCCAAACCATTTGTGCAGACAGTGGACTGCAGGGAGGGGTACATGACCTCTGTGCTTATGCAAAAACACGGAGACAAATTACGCCCCCTTACATTTTACTCCAAAAAGCTTGATCCTGTTGCCCAATCTCTACCACCATGTGTACAGGCAGTTTGTGCTGCATCGATGGTCGTAACCTCCTCTGCAGATGTAATATTATTTCATCCTTTACAACTTTTAGTCCCTCATGCCATTGACATTTTACTTCTACAAAGCAAAATGAACTTGCTTTCACCTGCGAGACATCTCTCTTATACAGCTACGTTATTAGCCCAACCACACATCACAATCGCTTGTTGCAACATTCTCAACCCACCAACATTGCTACCTCAACCAAAGGATGGAGAGCCACACAATTGCCTGGAAGCAATTGACAAGTTACAGTTACCACGTCCAGACTTAACTGACACCCCTTTAACGACAGGCATAACTTGGTTTGTTAACGGTTCCTGCTCAAAAACGGAAATGGGAAAAAAACAAACTGGTTACGCCATTGTCCAGTTACCTAAAACAATCATTGAAGCAGCTCAGCTTCCTCCTAGCATGTCAGCACAAGCAGCTGAAATTATAGCGTTAACCAGAGCATGTGAATTAGCCAAAGGAAAAGACCTTACAGTGTACACAGACAGCTAGTACGCTTTCTACACACTTTTTTATTTTGCCAAACATTGGGAATGCAGAGGAATGAAAACTTCCACAGGCAAACCCGTCACCCACCAACTTTTACTTAACCTCTTACAAGCCATAAAAGCCCCATCAAGGTTAGCAGTTTGTAAATGTGCCGCACACACTGCAAACACAGACACAATCTCAATCTTACACTTGCATCTTGCATGACATGCAAAGCTCAGCTCCACTGCAGGAAAAGAAATTGTGGTTATCAAAAGGAGCAGAAATAACTGAAAAGCAAATTTATGAACTGCATGGTAAACCTATACTCCCGAAATCATTGTTGAAAGCAGCTGCAGTTGCGACACATGGGCTATGCCATTTGTCGACAGGAGAAATGACAAGGCTCATACAAAGTCACTTAACAGCATTTGGACTACAAATTTACTTAAAAAGGTTTTGTACAACATGTCCCACCTGTATACGGCATAACCCACAGGGTAACATGCGACCAAAGAGGGGAACCTTTCCTAAGCCATCCTACCGTTTCCAGGTATTACACATGGATTTCATTGAACTGACGCATTCTCAAAGTGGGTAGAAATAATCCCTACCAAAAAAGCAGACACGATCTCAGTATCAAAAGCTATCTGTAAAACCATCATTCCAAATTATGGAATACCAGAAATTATATATAGTGATAATGGAGCACATTTTGTTAACACCATCATCAACATGTCCCCCAGCCTAAAAATGACGTTGAAAAATAACTGTGCATACCACCCACAAAGTGCAGGACTTGTGGAACACACAAATGGAACAGTAAAAAGCAGACTCAAAAAATGCATAGAAACAACAGGAAGACCATGCCAGAGTGTTTAGATCTAGTAAAACTATACATGAGAATCACATCTACATCAGATGGCCTAACACCCTTTGAAATAGTCTATGGACTATGCGCTCCTCCTGTAAATTTGTTATAGTTTTATGATTTGTAACAGAGTGCTATTTATATTGAATTCTTTGAGCATTGAATTTACCTTCTTGCAAATCAGGCACATGGCTTTATCCAGCCCATGAGGTACCACAAAGTTAGCATTTGTCCACTTAGCATGAAAGTGCCTTTTCTCCTTGCCAACACAATGTTTTTGTTTAAAGGATCCTCCTCTGCCTCTCTTTTATTGAGGGCCACAAAATTTTTTCGAGCGGGCCGCCATTGGCCCCCAGGGCCACAGTTTGAGAACCCTACGTTCACACTGCAGGCTGAAACGACCCAATTCAGATTTTTTTGCCCCTATGCGGCCCAATTTCGATCTTTTCATGACAGTCTGAATGACACAGATCCGATCTTTTCAAATGCGACCCAGGCCTCTTGGGTTTGCCGGCCTGATTCCGATACGTATCCGATCTTTTCAATTGCGACCGCCGTCTGACCGGCCAGGTGACTTGATTCCGAACCGTACGTCATCGACACGCAACAAACGTCATCATTTTGCATTGAAGTAGGCGGTGACGAGAACGTAAACATCAACCATGGTGGACGATGCTGCTGAGATCAGTCAGTGGAAGGAAAGCAGGTCACCGATTGGACTAATATTTGGGGTGATCGCTCTATTCAGGCCCAACTCCAGGGCTCTTATCGCAACCGGGCGGTTTTTGAAAAAAAATTCCAGCTAAATGGCCGAACGTGGTGTTGAACCTTTCCCGCGTTGACTTTTTTTTCTTACTCACCTTTCCGACCGTGCTCAGAAGCGCGGGGGACCCGAGGCGATCCTCCTCCTCCTCCCTGTTCTGATCCTTAGATTCTCCAGGATTCTCCAGAACGGCTTAATAAAGAGTCCATAGCATTTATTCTGGGGAAAACCTTCTCTTATTACCTTCCTCCTTCCTCCGTAACACACAACATGAATGTGCCCCCACACTGCCCCCCCCCACCCATTCTCCATCGCGGCACGCGCTCTTCTGTCTCTTACGCACACACACGCGCGTCCCCAACACACACATATTCCTATTCAACTACAGTGGGTACAGGCAATCCCGACTCCATTGCCTTCTTAAAATGAGAAGATTGTAATTCTGCTGCTCCTTTGTGAAAATAAATTTAATATTACAAAAAGAGCTCCGCTGTTGACAACACTGTTGTTGACATCCATTGTTAACGTTGGCTCCGCAAACAACGAGTGACGTCGTTCACCGTTGAGTACTTCTTCTGCGCATGCAGGGTCTCGTTTGGGTCGTGTCCCGGTCACACTGGAGACCGCAAAAGTTCAGATTTACTTGGAAATGTGAACGGTCTTGCAAAAAAATCGGATTTAAAAGAAAAATCCGAATTGAGCATTAAGCCCTGCAGTGTGAACGTAGCCAATTGTCTGATATTCAAGGAACTCGTAGGTCATATTCCTGTGGCCATGGAAAAGGAGAAGATGTGAAAGACTCAAACACATCCAGAAGGTTTCAAGGATTTACTCGAATGACAAACGTATGAGAAAGCATAGAAACAGTCCAACACCAAACACAGAATGGACCGTCCAGGAAGGAAGCTAGGGTTGATAATGGCAGGCAGCTGTGACCAATTCCTATGGAGAGATATTAGACTCAGTCGGATTTGTGTGTGCGTAATTCTTGATTTGTGCGTAAATTAGGATTTGTGTATATGTGTGTATGCATATTCTTGCTTTGTGCGTGCGTAAATTAGGATTTGTGCATAAATTTGGATTTGTGCATGATTTGTTACTCACATGTGTATAAGTTAAAAAAATATAAAATGAAAAAAATACAAAATGCAATTTACGTATGCACAAATTAAGATTACAGCAGCTTGAAACTACTTACACACACACATCTTTAAAAAAACACGCTCAAATCCCTTGTTACGCACACACGAAGCCAAAGTTACGCACAGATCTACCGTGAGACGTTTTCACGTCATATTTTTCATATTCTCAGATAGTAATTTTTATTTTCCTTTAAAGTTTTTTTAAGCCCTGCTACACCCACTGAAGGACATACGTTAGGAAGGGAAGGCTGATAGGAAAATTCTAATGACCGAGCATTCCACTGGTATTTAAACGCAGCACTTACGGACGAATTTGTGAGACGTGAAAACAGTCTCACGGTAGATCTGTGCGTAACTTTGGCTTCGTGTGTGCGTAACAAGGGATTTGTGCGTGTTTTTTAAAGATGTGTGTGTGTAAGTAGTTTCAAGCTGTTGTAATCTTAATTTGTGCATATGTAAATTGCATTTTGTATTTTTTTCATTATATATTTTTTTAACTTATACACAAAACGTATTATGTGAGTAACAAATCACGCACAAATACACACATATACACAAATCCTAATTTACGCACAAATCAAGAATTACGCACGCACAAATCCGACTGAGTATAATTTCTCTCCATAAATTCAGGAGAGGCAACAGCCAACCTGCAAAAAACAGATCCTACAGATCATCACCAGGGGGCAACACATAACAAAAGAAGGGTCTAATGTCGAATCCACCCCGAGAGACAGAAACATTGAGAAAACCATGTGTTTTTTGTCCTTTCAGCCATCTTTCATGTGAACAAATATTGTGAATCCACAATAACAAACCGACACTTAAAACTTTACATGTTATCCAGGTCAAATCATTGTTAACATTAGTTAAAGGTTCTGTAGTTTTACCTCTAACAGGAATTAAGGAGCCTATATCCTGCTTTTCGTAACCCTTGTGTTATCCTAGGCACTTTCACATTGGGAGTGGGGTCATCTAGACCCCACAAGACAGAGCTCTGAACCTTTTTTCTTCAATGATTTGTGATCTTCACTGGTGTCCATGGATTACATGAAACCCTCTCCACCTTTATCCACCTTTGTCATGGTAGGGAGAACACGTCAATGTAAGGGAGGGGGGGTCATAGGATAGCACAAGGGTTAAGCCTTTCAGTGTAAAGCAGGGGTGTCAAACTCATTTTCACCGAGGGCCACATAGTGTCTGTCCTCAAAGGGCCAGATAGAACTAATACATGTAACTAAATGCAATGGAAAATAAATGTAACTATTCAGTGTAAAGTATATCCACATACATGATTATATATTACCTTTGGCACACTAGAGTCTTTTTCACAGTTCATTTTGATACCTGGAAGTAAGACGACTCGATCTCTGAGGCTCCGCCTGTCGCTCCTTGTGGGTGCCGACCATTTCATGATGTCTTCATAAAGTCGGCCTCAGCTGCATGTCTGACTTTCATCCACGAAAGCAAACAATCTCCAAATTTTGCAAAGATGGATGTGAATATTTTGCTAATAAAAGGAAAGCGTTTGGCCGATCACTATTTTCTTTGTGGAGAAAGTGTGTGTGTGTGTTGGGGGCGGAAGCTGACTGACAGCACACACAATTCCTGGAAGGGGCTGTTCTCACTTATCTAAGTCACAATGTGAGAACCTGCTCCGTGTTGTGGATTGGTACAGGCTGGTTTTTAGAGGAATACTCAGATGGATCAAAATACCTTGTTGGGGGTTGTTTGGATATTTAAATACACTCAAAGTTGACTTTTCACGTTATAGGCCCTTTAAATCAATTGACAATGATGTTCAGTAAATTGAGAAGGTAAAATCTTGCTTTGCCTTCCAGAGTAATACAATTCATGATCAGTGTTAAAACACAAGATTTATTCAGAGATGCCAACACCAGCGCAATGGAATTTGTACAAATTTCACAAGTCAAATGAAAAATTCACATTGCAACTCATGAGCATAAACGTACAGCAGAAACATGAACAAACTCATGCCATGGTCAGAAAACTGCAGCTGAAAACAGAAAATCATGTATAAAAGAGATAAAATGGATCATATCACATAATTTCAGATTGATTTGTTTTGCATTTGATGCATTTGAGGAGTTAGTCTTTGTTAATAAACAGTTAGCTGATATCCAGTTTAGCAGCTGAGCATAAGTGATAGAATTGTGCTTTAAGTTGTTTAATGAATGAAGAGTCTGTGTGTCTGATGAGGAGATGGAAGCTGCAGACACACAGCTCTGAGCAGACCAGAGGCAGAGGGACATGAGTGAAAGCAAAAACATGAACAGCAGTTTAAAAGTAAGGTCTCTTCTTCTATACAGTTTGGGATGCCTGGAAAAGTGGATTTACTGCTAGAAGTGATTTGAAAAAGTTTAAGAGTTGGCGTGTTCCCTGACCCTGACCCTCTAGTCCAACTCAAACTCAGCAGTCAGTCTGCATGTCCTTCTTACACCTTCAAAGTGTTCAGATGCTAAAGACTTGCTGGGAGTGGGGGTCCCCCTCATGCACAGACATGAATGCTTGATTCTTCGAGTTTTTCGGAAAGATCTCTGCTTTCACAGGGGAAAGGCAGGTCACCTGCTCATCACAGGGACGTGCATGGACACAAACAGTCCCACACTCATTCTATTCTCTATTCAACCCATTACATATGCTTAGGACTGAGGGTGTTGGAGCCGCTGGAACCTGCACTCCCCTGTGCATGCACAGAACATGCAGACCCTACAAAGACAGACCAGGATTTTGTAGAAGTGACACACAGACTGATGTTTTGACCATTCTGAAGCTCTTTGCAGGACCTCATATCCTGCAAACTTCAAGGTTTTAAATGAGAACAACTGTGAGGTGGGGGGTCAGAGAGGGTCAGGGGTTACGTTTGCTCCACTTCACTCTGTTTTTCTGCCCCAGCTGCAAATGCTCACATCCAGATTATCGTGGGGGATTTCTGCAGGATTTCAGACCTGTGTCACTGACGTGCAGGTTTAGTGCACGTGGCTTTTTTTTTCCTCTTCTTGCAGAAGATTTAGAAGCAGTTCTGCTGCGGCTCAGATGCACGACTGAAGAGTGCAATCTCCAGTGGGACTGCTTGACCCTGTAAGTCCAGTAAGCTGCATATCTTCAGCCTTCAACGCCTCTTCCACAATAAAACATCCAAACATGGAAACGTCCCTGCATGAGGTCGCTCACGACAGAACCACAGTCTGCCCCCCCCATGTTCCATTCTGATACATGACTGTAGGAAAAGGCTTGTACAAAACGCAAGACAGTTCATAAAAAGATCCGCAGCTCTTTTCTATTTGAATTCATAAGAAATTGCATATACCCAAACACTTCTTACCATATAGATTGCATCTAAAGGACTATTCCGTCTCATCATATGGATATTGCTGACACGCTGCCCGTTAGCTGCTCAGGTTTGATGACTTCAAATAAACTCACAATGGCAGATTGTCTCCAATATTTTCTGCAGTCCCTTCGGGAAACTCACACCCACAGGACAGGACAGGAACAGCACCACTCGGGGGGGCACCAGAGGGTTTCCGTGTGGTGAGGTTTGACACGCTTCTCGTAAATTTACAGTAACGTCCACACTGAGACATCAGAGAGGCTCTCTGTGTTCAGTTTTCACGTTGAACATCAAATGAATCAGGCTTACTTAAAGAAGTGTACAGCAAAATGTTCACACATCAGCAGCTATGAACAGAATATCACATTAGATCACATGAACATGTTCAAAATGTTTAAAACAACAGTTTCTGTAAAGCAAGGCAACAACAACCAACAGAAAGAGACACAGATGGACGCAGAGCGTACTTGACAGCTGCATGAGACTGCCTTTGCTCCCAGTTTGGTTTGGAGGCGTGGCCTGACTCAGACTTGGATGCCCTGAACTGCCTGCCTGATGTTCTCCAGCAGTGCCTTGTTCTCCGGACTCTGGTACTGATCCTGGTGGGTGTACATGTCTGTCAGTGTGCTCACATACGTGTCAAAGTTCTGCTCATTCATAGGTTCCTGTGGGGAGAGGAAACTGTCAGGAAGCAGCGGGACACCAGCTGCTGCACACAGGGTTTACAGACGTGAGCAAAACTGTACTCCAGTCAGAGTAGTGTTACTTCAAACAGGATTACTTTTCTTTGATGAGTAATAACACAAATGCAGTCTGGTGTAGATAAGAGTAATGACTCTTCATCACAAATTTGATCAAGTTAAAGTTAAAAAAGTAAGACTACTCTTAGGAGAACATTTCTTTCAAAAATGTACTCAAGTAAATGTAACTGAGAAAAAGTCTCTTGCTCCTAACCACCACAGGTGGATTCTATCAAACAGAGAGGTTTGGAGAACGGATGGGAGGAAGAAGCTTCTCCTTTTGTTCTTTTCTAAAACAACTGAATTTGAAGGGTGGTCTTGGAAACACAAATCCATGCAGAAATCAGGAGGGGGGGCTAGCGCATGGAGAGATGGGAGGATCATGTTAGCGTATGAAGACCAACTTAGAAAATGAGAATTGATGGGACACTGATGTGCAGATGGTAGAGCAGCTGATCATCTCAGTAACTGGGAGCTCCAGCTGTTCAGCTTTTCCTCACAACTTTTCCTCAAGTTTAAAGTAAGATGCAGGCTGATTCCTAACCAAGCCATCATATCACATCTTGTGTCCTCTCTGTAGCTCCTTGGAACTCCTTCATGCCATTTCAGGCATTCTGCTTTTGGAACGTTCAGCTCCTTCAGCAGATTCCTGCTCGCTCTTTTGGTTCTCATCACCTCTGTGGTTTCTGAAACATGAAGCTGTTTTAAAGGGGGGTAAGGAGTAATCAGTTAATCGATTTATCCAACCAGATCAATCTGTCTGTGGCAAGTTGTTCATTGAATCAAATCAAACCCTACCATTCAAAAATTGCTTCAAAGTTAAAAATATTAATTATATTAATCTTGGAAAATACTATTTGGATTGAATCACAGGAGGTTTATTTTACTATCAAGTAAAAACGACCAAGTGCATCACAGAGGACAACATACATGTTGTCATGAACACGGATCAGTCCATCATTCCAGTCCAATGTGTGGACAGACTTTGAATAAAATCATGTGGCCATCCAGTGTCTAGAATGTTCTATGAATGTTCCCATTGGATTCTTTGGATGTGGAAAAACAACAGTGGTGAACTTTAGGAAACTAACATGTGAATGGATCTGACATTCATTCTAGTTGACTTGTTTGTCTGGACACAGATTTCATTTCCACTTGATGATCTGGAAGAAATCCAAGAATCTGGAAAACTTCACTGTTCAGTAGCAGGAATTTCTGTCTGAGTCTCACTGCTGGAAGTTTGGATCAAGAGGATCTGGATCCATTTCAGGTCAGTGAATCGGATCATTCAAAATGAACCAATATTGGCATAACCACAAATTATGACATGAATTCAATTGTTGAAACAAATCATCACACCCATAGTGTATTATTATCATTTGTGCTCTTTGAAATTTTCAAGCAGCAAAGATTATTTACATTTTTATGAAAGACCAAACTTGCAGCAGCTAAACTCAGATTTGAAAAGGTTTTTTTACTTTTAATGCATTATAATTTACATTTTAAAAAGGTTTTTGGGGTTTTTATAATTGCCTTCTATACATGTTTTGGGGCAGAGGACAGTAAGTTAGAGTAAACTAAAATTCAGTCTTCTTGCCTTCAGCATGTTCAACTTGTTTTTCTCTTTTTCATTTATTTACACTCAAGGTAAATTATTTATGACCTCTTTTCCTTTTCTAGACATTTTACTGTTTGAGCCTTTCTAAAGCATGATGGTTTGCTCTATTGCATAAATATTAGAAATGACAGAAAGCCCTATAGACAACATTTTCTAAATGTTCACCGTCATCCTCTGAGAGAAAAAGCATCACTAAATCAATTTATTGTCATTTGCATTGACACCCTGCAGACCCTGAAGATCCACAGCAGTTGTGTGAGAAATAAAAACCCTAACTTTGGTTTTGGGGCAATTTGAAGGCAAATAAAACCTTCGATTCCCACTAGTGGTGCTTCTTGATACTTTGCTCTTAGTTTTGACCTCTGACACCTGGAATCACTTAGAAGGAGGTGATACCCTGCAGGATCTGTGTGCAGCTGTGATGTGCAGAAGCCACAGTGAACGCAGAAGTTACAGGAGGGGATGACAGTGCAGAGAGAAGGGTCATTAGGTAAAGGATAAATGTGTCTCTTACTCTGGGAGGCATCTGCAAACAGCAGCTATGCTTTACTGGGGCCTCTTTCTGTGGCAGCGGTCTCTACAGGAGAGGAGAAGTCTATTATCGCGCTGAATACACAGCTTAACAAGTTACAGCGAGCGGGGAGAATCACACACAGTCTGCCTTCTCCTCCAGCTCTGTTCCCACTGCAGCCCGAAGCCCACTTGGACCTTTCAATTCGATCTGATGGAGGAGCCTTCATGATACATGAAGATAATCTCAGACATACTATTGAAATAAAAGACACTGAAAGCTGGGAGGAGGCTAGTTTAGCTTAGCACGTTGACATGACAGCACATTTTGACAGCAGATGCACTGCGAGAACACTGAATAACTAATAAAACACACCTCCATCATCTGACAACACTGTTGCTGCAGTGCAAGCTTCTGCTTCCTGTTACACAGAAAGTTAAGGGGAAAGCTATTTCTCACATTGAAATGGTTGAAGAACTGCAGCTTAAAGATCCTCAGACCCTTTCTGGATGTTCTGCAGAAAACAAAAAATCAATAAACACACTTTGGAAGGTGAGCTACGGGGCAGATGTCCCCTTAAATTTCACCTTAACACAGTGAAGTGTCATGTGCTCCTCTGGATTTGCATCTCTGGTGTCATCACACTGGTAGAGGTGTATTTTCCTTTGCAGCTTTGCTCTCTTGTTCTCTCCATTTTACGCTCACTGTTTCCCTCCTCTGTGTTTTGTGTGGCAGACATGCAGTTTATGTTTCTGCTGAAACACTCACTCTGCGTATGGTGAGAACATGCAGATAAACTCTGGAGAAAAGAGTTGCAGCAGTGTACTGTCAAAATAGGCATTTGTTTTCCAACGTGCTTGTTTTGTCATTTGCAGTGAACTGAGCTCTCTCAGCCACCATAGATTGACCTTTTTGCATCAAAACCTTGTGTGGTGAATGTTGTAATGTTAAATCAGAGATTCACATGAAACCTTTCTGGATCTAAGGTATGCAGTGTGAACAGAGCTCTGGGCGAGTATTTACAAGGTTTCTCCTGCATTCAAGAGAGCAGGATCCTTATGCTTTCTTGCACTGGCATGACGTTGTCAGCAAACTCAACCCTAGTATAACTGACCCAAGTCTCCATCCCAAATGATGTCAAAACAGCCATGAGCACGTCAGCAAACTCAGCAGAGGAAAGCGCGAGAGGGCAGTCTGTGAGGTGTTGGAAGCACAGAAGAAGCATGAGCCTCTGAGAAAGAGGAGGTGACAACAGAAAGAAGCAGATGAAGAGTGTTGTTGAAAAAACACCCCCCCTTCACCCAAAGGTACACACATTAAAAACAAAAATGAAAGATGACAGACTGACTGCCCCAGAACACTCTACTGCACACACAGCCCCTTGAAAGATGGTCAGGGACTCTCACACACAGAAACTCAGCCGTTGTAACCCTTGTGCTATCCTAGGCACTTTACCGTTGGTAGTGGGGTCATCTAGACCCACTAGACAGAGCTCTGAACCTTTTTTCTTAAATGATTTGTGATCTTCACTGGTTCAATGGATTACATGAAATTTTTCCACCTTTATCCACCTTTGTTATGGTAGGGAGAACATGTCAAAGTAAGGGGGGGGGGGTCATCTAAGATAGCACAAGGGTTAAACAAAAAAATCTGTCAAGTGGAAAGGAAATAGGTTTTAGCAAGTTTCACTTTATATTTTTTAATTCTAGTCACTGCAGGAACATCAGTGCACTTTCAACCATTTCTTTTTTTTTAACTTAAATGACAAAGCTGAAATGAATGAAAACAGTCTTCCTTTTGTTGGCGCAAGCTGAAACATTGGGAAGTTATCTTCTTCAATCTCACACAAACATTTTGTTAAGAAAATCCTACAAGTATTTCCTTTTACTGTTGCACACTTTCCTGGGTCCTTTTTCCTGGAGGATGTAGAGTGAAGCTTTGTTTATGGTAAATTGAGAAATGAACTGATGTGAATTCCTGCCCCCCCTGGTGCTGCCGGACTGTGGGCTCACCATGTGCGGCAGCTGGATGTTGGCCAGGCTGTTGATGAGGGACTGGCTGAGATTGGCGAGCTCATGCAGCAGCGAGTCATTCTGCTGCTCCACAGCCTTGTTCTCCTCCTCCATGGACTTCAGGTTGGTCTCCATGGTGGTGATCTGCAAGACGACAAGGACTTTTCAGATTTGAAAACCTGCTGAAGGTGAAGGAAAAAGACAGCTTAAAGGAAACTTTGAGCATGTTGTAACAGTCTGAACGTTTCCAAAAATGTTTTTTACTTATGTCAGACATGAAATGAAGACTTTTCTCACGGAAAAAGAAGCAACTCAATCTTAAATGAACTTCTGTCTGGAACAGTTTGGTGTGAGCAGTTCCTGCAGATGCATCAGAACTTCCAATCTGCAGATCTGTTCACTGGTCCGCCCACAGACATTCATGCTTCATGAATTGAGACCTGGCCCCCCCTCTTCTTGCCTGTGTCCTCAGTTTGATCATGTCTGACTCCACTTGATTGTTGGACTCATTCAGATCTTTGATTTCTTCGTCAAGCTGTTTGATTTCCTCGTCGTTTTCAATGCCTGAAACAAACGCGACAAAGGTCGGTCACTGCCTCACTTCTATTTCTGCAAGTCCAGTCCGGAGCACAAAATGACCTTTGCTTGCTCTTTGCTTGATTGTCAGCATCTCCACGCCGCTCATCCTGGATTTCTTCATGGCTGAGGTGGCACGAGGACAGCCGGACAGACTGAAAGACAAAAGTTTCTTTTATTCATCATCCTCTTGTCTCCACCCAAAACGTCTCTTAAAGCAACTCCTCCCAATATTTAAAACACTTATTTCAGTTTTGATTTAGACTTCAACCTAATTCGAAAGTTTTCATGCACATTTAAAAAAAACTGAACGGCAGTTTTTTCTTCTCCTTGTTTCAGTCAAAAGAAGGAAAGGTGTGTGAATCTGGACAGGTCACCTCCGGTGGGTCAGGAAGCTTCCACTGACGTGTCCAGAGCCGTCGCAGCCTGGAGTTGGACATGTCATGCCATCTGTCTTCCCAGATTTCCACACAAACTGAGAGCCATTAACGTAGCTGTCTTTCTGCCTCTTTGCAGCCAGGGGGCAGCCTGACGCACTGCGATGAGAGGCGTACTTTCCTGTCACATGACCCTGTCCGTCACAGCCAGGAACCGGACACCTGAGCCAAGGGAGCGAAAGTGAGACTCCTAATAGACCTTACTGGCTTTGTCTAATCTCACTCAAATATTAAACTGGATCTAAAACACTGTGACAAATACTGTGCAGAGAGAGAATGACAGAATTTTCACTTAAATAGGTCACGTAAATCTGGAAGCGTTTGAAACAACAATATTCAGCATTTTTTATCTCTTAATCCAATGTGTCCTAGAATCTAAGACATTTGATTAGGGATAACATTTCTTTGGTAAAGTGAAAGTTATTGTTGTTCCTCCACACAGATCTGGAGATGGTCTGATCCAGTGTTAACTGAGGTAGGGGGTTGCAGGTCAGTGCCTCCAACCCCACAGTAGAGTCTGAACACCGTCGGTGTGAACCGCTCACTTGATTGGCTCCTGCTCGTCCTTGTCCTCTTTGCTTTGCAGGATTTTAATGCCGCTCTTTTTAGCCCGTGGACATCCGGACAGACTAAGACAAAGAGAGGTCAGGGTCAGACATACGTGGGCTGGGTAGTCACTGAGGCTGCAGGTGAGGGTTTCTGCACCTCCTGTGAGAAGCGTAGTTTCCAGTGATGTGCCCTGAGCCATCGCAGCCCGGAGTCGGACACCTGAATCCCAGAGGACAGAGGGAGAAGACAAGTGTCTGAAATCCTTTTCAGACTGAATTCAGCATCGGTTTGGTTTTTCTCTGTGTTGGTTTCAGACTTACCGCAGCTCCTGGGAGTTGGTCGGCAACATGTTGCGGATATTTTTGTCAATCAACTGACAACTGGACAATCTGCAAAAAGACACCAACCTTTAGCTCAGTTTGCAGAGACTTTTTTGCATATTTATAAAACTGTTTTAGGTCTCCTCGTCTCTGGGACAGTATCCATGGCAATGAATTATGTCCAAATGAGCTCTGATCAGGATGGAAAAAAGCAAGAAGAAAAGCGCTGAGCCGCTCTGGTCCTCTGACTCTAATCTCTGAAGAAGCTCCTGCAGCTCCTCACTATACCTCTTTACCGTTTTACCATTTTACTACACAACCTGCCAGACCAGGAGGACATCAGAGGAAACCAGCTCTGGATCAGCCTGGGACCATGCTTCACAACAGTCATCATGACTTTTTCTTCATGATTATGACATGACTGAAGTTTGAATACATAAATACATAAAAATATCATTCAAAACCTACTAATAAACCTACAATAACCAATTAACATAAAGTCATGAAGTTTCTAAATGAGAGTTAATAAAGGAAAGATTGTCCGGTAGACTTTTTACCATTGTGACAGTTAAACACAGACATCCAGGGCTCTATGATGTTCATGAAGAAAACTCCAGACTAAGTTTGTCATTTCTGACCATAAGAGCATGGAAATATTCTGTAAAAAATACTGACAGCTGTAGTTGTGACTGATGTCTCACAAATTGATCTGGCTCACCTTTGGGCATATCCCTTCAAGGGTCAGCACAGGTTTACCCTCAGGATACCCTTCCTGACACAACACTGTACTTTAGGGCGCAGCGGGACTCAGACTCGGGCCCCCTTGTGGCTACATAGCTGTGCAGTTTGTTTAGATGGTTTGAGCTTTTGTTCCTGATTCTCTCAGTTACATTTTGTTAAGTTGACCCCATTTTAATTTATGGTCATGCCATTTTTGTGTTGGCTGAAATAAAACCCTTTAATTTGAATATCTTTTTGTCCTGTGGCTCAATCTCAGCTGAGTGGACCCTGACAAAAGGTGTCAGAAGCGAGATAAGCCCACCATGAGCCTAGGTTTTTTTTCTCTTTTTTTGTTCTTTCCCCTTTTTCTAATTCTTCATCCCTTTGGATTTTGAGTTATGCAGAAAAGTGGACGTCTTTTTTTTGCCGTGTCAACTACGTTATGTAATCTAATTTACTTAGGACACTTTTATGTTTTAACTTTGTAATATCGACCACCCCCCACTCTAACCCCTTATCCCCCATCTCTGACATCCCACTCTGTTTCTTTCTCTCCTCTTTTGTTTCTTTTTTCTGTCCGGTCCAACAAGGAATGCATATAATTTTCATAAATAAAGCTTAGCCTCAAATAAAAAAGGGGTTTATACAAATATACACTCTGTATGTCTGTAGATCCATAAACCCCTGTTGTAACAGTAAAATCTGTCCAATACAAGAGGCACTCAGCTCTGATCTACTTGCTCAGTGGTTGGACAGGACAAGTTAAAAAAAAATTAGACGGAATATGAGGGGAGTCAAGGATGGCCCAATACCCCAGAAAATGACACAGAAGCAGTCAGATGAGGATGAGGAGGAAAATGGAGCCTCTGGAGGGTTGGACAGCTCTGAGGACACAGGTAGCAAGCCGAGTGTTGCAGACCTGGTCTCCATCTTTCGTTCTCACATGAGTCAGCAGGAAGCCAGAAACGCCAGGCAAATTGAAGAAAGTGATGCAGAGCACTCCAGCACCAGTTTCAACTTCTACAATTGGAGGTTCAGGCATGTACCACCTCAACACCTGAACTGGTTTTACCAGAGCCTAAACTGTCTAACCGAGGACCTCTGGAGACTGCTGACACTTCTCATGTAATGTAATGTGGCTGATGATCCAGCACGCAGACCATCAGCTCAGTCCCATCTGTATGAGCCTCGACTAGAAAACTTCACAGACAATGGTGATGTGGAACATTTTCTAATCACATCTGAACACAGCTGCACACGTACAAATGGATATTGATGAAGCCCTGAATCATGATGATGCTAAAACTGTGATTTCTGTCGAAGTTTGACATCAACCCAGAGATCTACAGTCAAAAATGTCGTTCTCTTGATATGAATATTGATGAAAGCCCAAGAGAGCTTCATGTCAGGCTCAAAGAGCTCTACTTGAAGTGGACCCAGCCAACAGGTAATACTGCCAATGAAATTGGTGAACTGATCATTTTGCAGTAATAATTGAGGATGCTTTCGCCTGAGCTACAGGTGTGGATACGAGAACACAAACCAGAGTCTGCAGCGGAAGCTGCTAAGTTAGCAGACAGTGTAGTTGCTGTCCGCTACAGAGGACAACCATTTTTCAGCTTACGTGATGAGCTCTTTCTTGCTCTCCTTACAGGGGGAGTATTTGTGGTGTTTGGAGCTGGGCGTGGTCACCTCTGCCGGGTAATGCTGCTCCTCCAGCAGCTCCTGGAAGGGATCCAGCTCGTCACTCTGGAGCATAGAGGAGAAGCAAGCAGACTGCAGCGTATTACTGAAAATGAAAGGTTCACACACCTTAACAGGAGATGCAATAAGAACACATTCTGGGCAAAATCCTGCTGGAGCCGTGTCTAGAGAGACTTATAAACACATTGACCCTGCCCATATCATGACACCCACACCTCTGCTTGGTTCAAACTCATCTGTGCTCTATAGACTGTGGGGGAGGTGAGGGAATGGGGAGGTTAACCAACAGAGGCTCAGTTAAGTCTTCACAGAATAATGACATCTACAGTCGCTTTATGTCTTATTGACTTGGGAGTATAGAAACCTTTCTTTCCTTGGCTGGCCCCCACCCCTCACCTCCTTGTGCTCGTCCCCCAGCCGCTTCATTTTGGTGTAGTCCACCGGCAGGTCCCAGCAGTCGCTGTCGCTCAGCTGATAGCAGCGGCTGCTGAGCAAAGCGTGCCGCTGCGGCGACATTGGCTGCAGCGGCGTCAGCACCGTCCCGCTGCCCTCCGGACCACCAGGCTGACCCTCCAGGTCCAGCTCACTGCCATCATCCAGATCACCAACCGGACTCTGTTAGACAAAGTTTAGCATGGACGTTTCTGAACAATCATACTGAAGGCAGTGGGGGTGCTTTATTGTTATTTATTTGATGTTTACTCATGCAATTTAAGTGACTGATCTTCTTCGCTGAAAACCAGGTTCGTGTTGCTTCTACTTCCTTAAGCCCTCCCTCCATCCAGACAAAACACAGTCTGGTTTCATATTTGAAGCTTTGCCATGTTCAGGCTTTTCTTTGACTGAAACTGTGAATGCATGGCCCTGGTGATCTGCCCAGGGTGTAGCCTGCCTTCATCCAACAAGACGTATAGGCTCCAGCAACCCTGTGACCCTGAGGGGGGTTCAGTGGGTTCTGAAGATAGATGGATAGATTATCTGTGGCGCAGGTTTGAAAGCAAATGAGGATTCATGTTTTTCTAGAACAGAGGTGTCAAACTCGGTAGCTCAGGGGGCAAAAATCCAAAACACGGTGAAGGTCACGGGCCAAACAGGAGAAACTTGTTGAACACACTAAAGCTTAACTTTTAAAACGTTACTTTTTTTTTACATAAATATGAATAGAAATAGACAGAAAATATTATTCCAGAATAAATCAACTTAATCTTAAATATCATTTCTCTCCATAAAAATATATCATGTCAAAATTACACAAATTAAAAATAGGAAAATGCTTCTTAACAAAACAAACTACACCTGGAAATGTGAATTTGTACTTTTCAGCAATAAATCAAATTGTTTTCATTGCTCTTGTGTCATTTGATCAGACATGATGGTCTGGCATCACTTTTTGTCACAAAGTTGGTCTGCGTTTGGTGTGAGGTTCTGTGTTGTAGAACTTCTCAGGATGGACTGCAGGTGATCATCAGTGAGACGACACCTGTCTGCTAGTCTTCATCACTGAGAAGAGCTTCTCACACAGAAACGTGCATCCAAACATGCACAAAGTTGGAGCCGCATGTAGACGGAGCTGGGGCATTACTGCAGGAATGGAGAGAAGAAACTGTCCTGCAGTGTCCTTCTTTACCTCAAGCATGTCAAAACTCTGCAGCTCCATCAGTTTTATCTGAATCTGCACAGGTGCAGTTTCCACATCAACAGCAAACGGGTTGTGAAGCAACTCAGAATTCCTTCTTGGTTCTTCAAAGTTACCAAAGTGCCGTGCCAACTCTGTGTGCTCAGCTTCTCAGCAAAGAAACAAGGGGTTTACCAGTGATGTCAGTAACATTTATTCTGCCTCTAATTCTCTGTTTTTAGAATCAACGTTTTCTCTCCAGAACCCTGAGGGCTAGCGTTCACCAGGGCAGCTGAAGTGATGCATTATGGGATCTGCAGTTGATTTTTTTTTATCAATGCTACATTTCGACAGGACATTATTAAGACTTATATAAAATGATCTTGTGGGCCGGATGTGGCCTGCGGGCCTTTACTTTGACACATGTGGTTTATAAGAACCACAGCAGCTGACATACAGAAACTCTGACGTGGTTTAGCATAAACGCTTCATCAGACTTCACAGTTTGATGCTATTTAAGTTATAAGGGAAACACACTTTGGAGTGACTTTAGAGGGGATATCATCCCTAAAACTAGCAAATTTCTATGTGTTTCATGCTAAACATGAAACACCCCTGAGGTCTCTTCGTTTTTTCTGGATTGTTTTTTTTAGGAGTTTTTCCTTACTTCTAAGGAGGGTCTAAAGGCAGGAATGCCCAGTTTAGTTTGCAGTAGTCTGTTTAGTTAAAGGTTAGTGTGATGCTATTGAATTCTATGTATTAATGATCCTTTTTGATTGTATGTTTACCTTACAGTTACCGTTACGAAGCCCATTGAGACAACTGTTGTTGTGAATTTTGGCTATATGAAAAAAGCTGAATTGAATTGAATTGAACATGAATCAGGTAAGTAGTTCCTTGTAGTTGATCTTTGTCATCTGACTGAACCACCATACAGACTTAACCACTTCTTTTGAAGGAACCACCCTAACCCAACACCCTGAAACATCGATGCTGATCACCAAGAAAGTCACTATCCCCCGCCTAACACTAACCCCAACCCCACCTGCAAGGCCAGTAATTATGAGAAAGTCCTTTGACACATTTCACAGCTTAACTATTCAAACAAATTAATCTGAGCATTTGATCAAATATAAATTCAATTTCAGCTTTGGAATAATCAGGCCTGAACATGAACAAAGCATCATGGAAATGGTGCTCCTGTCCCGCATCCTTGCACATCTTTGCTGTCCTGTTAGGACACAACCTCTGCTTCCTGCACCTGCCAGTAGAAAGTAGGCGACCATAAGAGCATAGAAATAAGAGTGTGGAGTGCTGCCTTCATGGGTGGAAGAGTTCTGATAGGCCAGAGCTTCAAACATCTGCACACATGAAGATTATTCTTTTTAAAAATGTCTAATAAAATCCTCTGGTCAGAGTGAATGAAATGCAGATTGTCCCCCCTTTTTAAATCAACATGGAATTAAGTGGATGAAAATGATCTGAATTGTGTGACATAATATTCAGAGGTTTGCAGAAGTCTGTATTTTAAGAACTGTCATTTACCAAACTGTGGCTACAGATCCGAGGCAGATCAGTCTTTAGCAGCTCAAGAGTGGGTTGTTCATTGTCTGGCTACCTCAGTCACCTGTCAAAGTGTCTCTGGGGGAGACACTTAACCCTTGACGGGGTGACACCTCATGGGTAAGCGGCAGGCCGCTACCAAATAGATGTTTGAATGTGTGTAAATGAATGAATGAGCAGCAGTAAAAGTGCTTTGAGCACCAATAGGTGATAGATGCTGATGACCATACAACTTACCCTGAAATGTTTTAACGTGTTTTTAAAATTACACCATCTCAAGCCCCCCACCTGTGAAAGTAGGTCCTGAGGTTTCCCCCCCAAGGCATTTGGGAGCTCTCGACACCTGGTGGACAGGTTGAGGATGGCTGTAGCTGCCATGTGGGCCGCCTCCATGTCATGGGTGTAGTCAAAGCTGCTCTTGCTGCAGGTGCTGCTGGCACTACTGCCCCCTCCACCCCCTCCTCCCCCACAGCTCAGGCTGCTGCTGCTGGGGGCGTAGCTGCTGGTGGTGCTGCTGGCAGGGCTTGTCTTTCCGTAGCGTTTTCCTGCAGGAACAAGCACGCACACACATGCACGATGAGCATGAGGTGGAGAACAGTGCTCAGGCAGTCTGCTGCACCACCAACATGCTGATGAGATTCACAGACACATGCAAAGGTCAGATACAACCAAACTACTGTCTCTGTGCACAGCTGCTTTACTGGAAAAACTTAGAACATTGGTAAATACTTATTGTCCAAGAACATTTCTTTTTCATGCCAAAGCTACTTCGTTTTAAGATGCTATTTTCTGTCTCAGTAAAAGGAAACCAGCGGGGTATCGTGTCTGAAAGATCATTTGACCAGACACCAGGTGGATGAACTTGGTGGGGGTCACCGAAAAAAAATTATTTTTTCATAGGAAGGTGGGGTCTGCAGGGGGCGGGTGGAGGCTGAGCCTGTTCCTGTCAGCCTTGCAGCAGCATTTCTCCCATCTCTCACAGAGGCGTTGAATATGAAGCATGCAGACAGGTGGAGAAGCAGCTGTGTGAAAGTTGTGTAGCAAAAAATCAGAAGTTTGGAAGTGCGTTGCTTCACAGCCCCTCCATCTACACCCCACCCAACCCACGTGAGTCCTCTGACAGCTGACTCATTTTGCTCCTCCTCAGACGTGAGGTCAGAACAAAATTCACACTTCAACACAACAATCTCTGCATTCTATGGGTTTAAACTTTTACTATAATTTACTTTCCACATTCACATGTGAAATATTTTTTGGCTACCAATCTTTCAAAAATACAGGACTACTTCAGAAACTAATATGGAAATTTCCAAAGTGAAAATTTAGGAGCCTTAATGTGGGCCTATGTGAAGTGGTGTGTGACGTGTACATACCGTCATATCCCTTTGGGGAGGTGTCACGCCCGTGTTGGGACTTGGTTGTTGAGCCTCTCTTGCCGTAGCTTCCATGCTGGCCGTCATAGCTCCCGTAGTCGTAGCTGGTCTTGGAGTACTTCTCTAGCTCCTTCGTCAGGTTGGACCGTGGTGTGCTGGTGGGAACGTTGTTCTTGTAGCCATATTGAGGAATCTCTAGCTGCTTAACGAAACACATTGGCCTGGAAAAGTAACCAAAGGCAAAAGAGGCTGGGATTGAGTGCTCAGCATCCTAATTGTGGCGTAAAGAACTATCAATCTTTTTCTAAATAAACTAGAAGGTGCAGGTCCTCTGCAGCCTCTCCATCTCTAACAGCAGAGTCTTCATCAAAGCAGTTTGGTCAGGGTTTGCTGATTAAGGTGTCAGAAGTTCAGAATTCCAGTTGGTTAATTATCCCTTTATTTTTCAAAGTTACTTTGAAAAACAACTTGATCCCTGTTTACTATTTATCTTGAGAGTCTTCAAAGACAAGTTATAAACAAAATATATGTTATTAAATAAAACAAAGGTGGAATTTTTGCTCATGAAAACAGAGATTTACATTAGAAACTAATTGTAAAGCTGTTTTTCACTAAATAAACTAGGACTACTTATAAGAAAAATTTAAGCATTTATTTAAGATTCAAGAATTTAAGGAAATGACATCAGATCTTGTAAGAAAAGATTGATTAAAAATAATGAATCCTTTTTAAAGCCCAATCCTAGTAGTTTGTACCATTTAGCGTCACCTCTTGATATGAATAATAACACCTGGATGATGGGAAAGATACAGTTTCTATTATAAAGACCCACTCCAATGAAAATGTGTTTTTTTTGTTGTTGGTGTTTTTAACATGTTCCTGTAGCATTGTTTTCATGAATGACATAATTGGCGTATACTTATATAGCGCTTTTCCACCTACAGTCACAGACATATAAGGACATATAAAGAAAATTAAGCTTAAAATTGTGTTTCTGAGTATTTGTTTATTCAAATCATTGTGAATTAGGAGCAGAAGAAAAAAATGCAGTTTGTAAAAGCTTCTAGTTGTTACAAACTATAACCAGTAAGCCACAAGCTCCCTGCTCTGCTCCATTCTGATCATCCACCTGCAGACAAACAGATCCATGAACGTCTTTGTTTTCTTCATCTGAGCTGGAATCTGAATCCAAACTGTACGACTGGATAGATACGATATTGCTCACCAATTTTGTGGGCTGAAAGCTTGCGGGAAATGAAGGCAGGCTTACTATGTCAACAGTCCTGCCCACAACTCAGAGGTTCACTATGTCCAAAAAAACAACAAAGGTTTTTTTTATTTTTGAAAAAAGAAAAAAATAGCATAAACATAATTACAAGACCACTGGAAAATGTGGGAAATAGGTCAAAATGTGATTGGAGTGGGTTCTTCAGCTTTTACAATGCTAACATTTTTAACATTCTCAAAATTTCACAAGCATTGCTAAGTCATAAAAACATCTGTAACAAAATGTAAAAATGTCATCTTGGGTCCTTTTGCTCTTCTGTGTATGTTAACAAAGTTAAAAACTATGAGGGTCCGTATAAGACAATATTTATTCTGAACCATTCAGAATGTATGTATGTGTAAGGTAATATATATGCATGCGAGAGAGAGAATATATGGATGCGCAAGTGAGAATACATGTATGTGCAAGAATTTATGTATGCGTAAGAGAATATATGTATGCGAAAATGGTTCAGAATAAATAATGTCTTATACGGCCCCTCATAAAAAACACTTCTAAAATTTCAGTGCACGGAAAACAACAAAAACTTTAATAGCCACAGCTATTTCACAAAAGAACAGGGACAACCTTTAAAAGTAGGGGTGTAGGGGAAAATCGATTTTGAGCAGTTCGGCATTGCACCAAAACAAGATCTCGTGTTAGGGTCTGGAGTAGCTGGACCCAAAAATGCAGACAGGGAAATAGTTTGATTTTGTGAATTTTATTGTAGGATGAAAAGGGGTTGAGCTTTGGATCTTTGGCGTTGGTCTTTGAGTTCTTCGATGTTGGTTTTGGTCTTGGTTCTTTGGGTTTTGTTCTTTGGGGTTGATTGTGAGTCCTCGTGGCTTTGGTTGTTGTGGCTTTGGTTCTGGTGGCTTTGGTTCAGGAGGCTTTGGTTCTGGAGGCTGTAGCGTGGGCGTAGGCTTTGGCGTGGGCGTAGGCTTCGGCTTGGATCGATGAGTCCTTCATGAAAGCAGACGAGCCGACAAATGCTGGAGGGCGAGATGGACTAGATAGGTTCACTGATTGGATGCTGAACAGGTGTGAGAGACCGGATCCTCAAGCAGGTGTGCGGGGACGACCCAGACACCTGACATCTCGTGAGAATTGATTTGTGTTAAATACTAAATGTTCAGTCTGCCTTGCAGTTTTTGTTATTATGAGACATGTACTACTTAGTTTTTGCTTTGGATGATACCAAACCGAAACTCTGTGCCATGTTGCAGGCGGTACCAGTTAAAAATGGGGATCATGGTGCTTTGTAGTGAGCTCCACAAGAGAACGAGTGACACTTGAGACATATTGCGATACATATTGTTTCGAAGACTCTTGACATTAGAAAAAGTAGATAGTAAGGCATGTTGCACTTTTATCCACTAAATAAGCTAACCTGGACAGTGTAACAGCTGTCATTGTGAACATCTGTTGTGCTATATTTGTGTTTTCTTGTCAAATAAGTTATTATTGCAATTTGCTGCGATGACCTGGAAAACCATCCAGGGTGAACCCGGCTTCGTCCAACAGTAGCTGGGATAACTCCACCTTCACCCAAGAGCCTAACAGTAGTAACAAGCTCGTGACCCCAGAGGAATTCAGCAGGCTTAGAAGATGGATGAATGGATGGATGGATGGATGGAAGGATGGATGGATGGATGGATGGATGAATGGATGGATGGATGGAAGGATGGAAGGATGGATGGATACATGGACGGATGGATGGATAGAAGGATGGATGGATGGATGGATGGACGGATGGATACATAGATGGATGCATAGATGGATACATGGATGGATGGATGGATGGAAGGATGGATGGGTGGATGGATGGATACATGGATGGATGGATGGATGGATGGATGAATGGATGGATGGATGGAAGGAAGGATGGAAGGATGGATGGATACATGGACGGATGGATGGATAGAAGGATGGATGGATGGATGGATGGATGGAAGGATGGATGGATGGATACATAGATGGATACATAGATGGATACATGGATGGATGGATGGATGGAAGGATGGATGGATACATGGATGGATGGGTGGATGGATACATGGATGGATACATGGATGGATGGATGGATGGATACATGGATGGATGGATGGATGGATGGATGGATGGATGGATGGAAGGATGGATGGATGGATGGATACATGGATAGATGGATGGAAGGATTGATGGATGGATGGATACATGGATGGATGGATGGATGGAAGGATGGATGGATGGATGGATGGATGGATACATGGATGGATGGAGCATTCCACTGAAAATGCATAAATGCCACATGTTTTCTGAAAAAAAGCATGTTTTTATCCCTCCAGCTTTCCCATAGTGCTGTGTGCAGAGGACAAACAGGAGCTCCTCTGTGATTCTCTGTGCCTGTGTTGATGGTATTTCATGTGGGCACACTGAGTGGACCATACCTGAGGACCCGGTCTGATGTCTGGTTAGTCTTGCTGCTGTCAGCTGAGTGACTCTTTTCGTGCACCTTTGCCATCTTCTCTGCAGCAGCAATGGGACAACCTGACAAACTGGCAATAACAGGACAGAGGAGGGCTTGGTTAGACTTGAACACAAACACGGCTCAAGCCAATGAAACCTAGCCTTAGAAAAAGTCAAAATGACTCTCAAAGGCGTACTATTGTTCATACACACACTGTGTTTTCTTGGTTTTTCAGCTGGTCACTTTAGGAGTTGCCACAGCAAATCATCCGCCTCTGTCTATTCCTCTTGTCTTTATCCTCCTCATTCCCACCAACCACCCACCCTCATGTCCTCCTCTACATCCATGAACCTCTTCTTTGGTCTCTTTCTTGCTAGCTCCAACCTCAGCATCCTTTTTCCAACATCATCCCTGTTCCTCCTCTGAAAGTATCCAAACATCTCCATCTGCTTCCCTGCATTTATCTCCAGAACATCTACCATGATCTGTTCCTCTGATCCTGATCCATCCTGGTCTCTCCCAAAGGGAACCTCAACATCTTCATCTCTGCTCCCTCCAGCTCTGCCTCCTGACTCTGCATCAGAGAACCACATGGCTGCTCTCACCACAGTTCCTTGTACACCTTTCCTGTCAATCTTGATGACATTCTTTGGACACACATTTTGTTGTTTTGGACTGTTGACTAAGAACTTAGTCCTCCACCTTCTCCACCTCTGCTTCCTGTAACATCACAGTTCCTCTTCAGTTCCTCTCATTCACACACAGCTTCTCTCTTACTGCAGCTGACCTTCATTCCTCTCTCTTCCACAACAAACCTCCACCTGCTCTCTGCTCTCACTACAGATCACAGTGTCATCTGCAAACATCATGATCTATAGAGATTCCTGTCTAACCTCATCTGTCAGTCTGTCCATCATCACAGCAAACAAGAAGGAGGTCAAAGCTGATCCTTGGTGTAGTCCCACCTCCACCTTAACCTCCTCTGTCCCATCTGCAGAACATCTCACCACTGTCTTCCAGCTCTCATCCATGTTCTGAACAAACACTCTTCTCTATCACTCCAGACTTCCTCATCCAAACCACAGCTCCTCTCTCTGAATTCTGCCAAAGACTTTCTCTAGATCAGGGCTGGCCAACCCTGGTCATCAGAAGCCACAACCCTGTCTGTTTTCCAGCTCTCCCTGGACTGCTTGATACTGAAAACCTTAACCAGGTATGTTCAGTCAATCAGGATATGGAATTACTTGAGTCACCTAATCAGCAGCAAGCTGCTTAGGGAGAACTGGGAAACAGGCAAGATTTAGACTCTTGAGGAACAGGGTTGGCCAGCCCTACTCTAGATCTACAAAGACAGATCTTCTGACTTTCTGACCTTCTAACAGTCATTCATCTGAAAGGAAAACCAAAGCCTGACAATCATCCTTCACTGACAGGTTTTTATAAGAAAGTTTTGGAAAAACATTTTTTCTTTCACTGACTACTTTTTTTCTGAAAGAAAATGCTGGAACAAGCAAAACTCATCTCACTGAGACAATTATTTTGAAATAAAAAACTGAAACAGAAAGTCATTCCTCACTCAAGCAGTTTTACTGAGATGAAAAGTGGAAAATTATCCCTGACTGACTCAACTTTTCTGAAAGAAAAGTTTCTTTGCTGAGAGAAAATGTATTATCCACCAGCATGCATTCCTGCTCTTCCTGTTGTTAACCTAATTGGTTGCTGCATAGTAAGATCTACTTGTCCTTTGAACTCCACAGTCAACCCAAGGGAGATGCAGTGTGTGAATGTGCTGAATCCTGCTGCTGTGAAGATGTTTCTATGGAGACTAGCAGATAGAAAGGCTGTGAACTGCTAGCAAACATGAGCCACACTGCTTAGCTGGTATTTTGCTTGTTCATTATCCCAAAGGATCTGTGCTGTATAACACACCCTATGTTTTTGTCTGAGTTTGTCTGGGTGGGAGTTTGTGTGTGTCTCTATGTTTGTATGCATGTAACTGTATGTGCAAACGTGTATGCCTGTGCATTTTCACTATATACATTTCCTGCCTATTTAAAAAAGTGAATCTTTTCTCCCAACTGTAGATGGCGATAACAGCGACTCATTTTTTGGTGTCAAAAGATTATCACATTGAAAACTGATCTCATCGCCTGACGTAAACCTTTCTGTCTTTCTGTCGACGTCAAGGAAGTTTGAACATTTTTATCAGGGACCCAGACTATTAGCATCAGTGTCAAGAAAAGGCATGATCCCCTTTGGGCTCAGAATGGAAAGAAATTCCCCATATAAAAAAATTTGTTGACATGTTTGTTGATTATTTATCAGTTATCTAAGAAGCGGTTCATAGTTAGTGGAAATGCATAAGCTCCAATGCAGAAGCCACATTAGTTTGAATCTTCATTTATATCTGCAAAAAAACTATGGATTTCATTTCTTTTTGTCCTTTGCTAATGCCGGTAGTATAAGTGTTGTGGATCTCAGTCGGACAACTGTTGTTTGTTGATGTGGCATTAACATATCCTGCTATCATCATACTGTGACGACTCTGCTGCTTCAGATCCTTCTGCTGTGATCACAGAGCTCTATGTGCAGAGATGAGGACGCCCTTGTCAACCTGCAAAGCTTTTAGAAGTGCAAACGTCTGAATGTGCTTCTGAGGTCTGAATATTTGTGTTTGCAGCTCTTCCATCTCTGCAGCTCTACCAGGATCTACCTCAGCTTCAGACCAAAGCTTGACTTGGATTTCAGTTAATATGCGGAAGAGTCATACAGCATCTATCACTCTAACATCTGTCCAGCTGGTTGAAACCCTGCAGTTGTTGGACAGGGAACGCCCCCCCTGCTGTGAGTGGGGGTGTCAGAGATAAGCTCACCTCTTTTGCTCTACAGTTGTTTAGGCTTTTTAAAAACATCAGATTTTTTCAGCTGTGTTCAAATATTTTACTCTAATGTCAAAGAATTAAAAAGAAAACACAAAATTTCTCTCACAGCCTTTAGACTATTTTTAAAGACAGTACCTTTACTGCAAAATTGTAAATGCATAGTAAAACTGCTGTCACTTCAACATGTAAAAGATTTGGATCAAACTCTCTTGTTCTTTTTTTTGTGGTTCTAGATACACCTTTTATGGAAAAACATGTCAATTCAAATCTTATTTTTTAATCTAACAGTATAAAGACACATTCTGTAGCATCAACATTAATTTTCAAAAAAAGTTTCATATTTCAGATTTATATGCAATACATTTAACCAGCGTCTTGACAGTTTTCCTTATCCCTGACAAATTTCCAAACAACTATTATTTGATCATTTTACAACATAACATTCTTTGTGCAAAACTTCAAAGCTTTGAAGGACAACCAGTCTCCATCTTTCTTTAAGCCGTTTGTCTGTATGAGTGCATTTATGCCACAAAGTGCTGCAACAAACATCAATCTGAGGGGCGTCTGGGGGTTTAGAATCCTCGCCCACAACCATGCGCCCTTCTTTTTGGCTTTAACACTGTGATGCGCCCGGGTGCCCGTTTCAGGTTTAAGTGCAGAAGAATCTGGAGCTGTTTGGTTCTCCTCAAACAGACAGACTTTCAGAGCTGGAGGAATAAACCTGCTCATCCACTCCTCCTGCAGCTTACAGCAGCCCAGCTGAAGGCCACACACTCACCTGCGGTGCGAATTCCTGTTGCTATTGACATGACCCCGTCCAGAGCAGCCGGGAGTAGGGCACTTTAAAACATTTTCATACATGGCAAGGACTTGGACAGACAGAAAAGGTGAGAGAGACAGTGAGGGTTAAGAGCAGACAGGAGAGTCATGGGAGTTCAGCTCGGCGGTTAGTCATGCACGGTTAGATCTGCACCTCTGACAGCAGGTCACACTGCTCATGAGCACCAACACAGCATGCTTGGGGGGGACAATGCGGCAGATTTCTTTCCCTGGTGAAAATGTCTTCCTGCGACATTTCTGCAGGGTCTCTCTCATGCACGTTTGTGAGGTTTGCAGGTTGGAGCAGCCCAATGAGGAATCATGCCGTTCATGCTAGCCACTCAGCAGTGGGGAATCAGGGCTGTGAGGTTTAGAGTGAAGAGGAGCAGGAAAGGAGGAAGCTGAAAAAAAAGTAGCTCTTTTCTAACACTACAGTAAAGTTAATCAAGCATGGACACAGATGCTCATTCGCACCTCGGGCTCTGAAGGTTCTAAGGCTTCTGGCAGCAAGAAAAAAGCATTTCATTTTTGCAAAGTTTGGCATTTTACGAAACTGATGTGTCCACACATGCTGCCAAACACTGCTTATCTTCTGAAAAAAACCTTTAAAGACTTTCAACAATAACAAACGACAAATAGAGTCATGCAGGACTGATGTGTCATGGTGGACTGTCCAACAAACTCCAGCATTCGCAGAGGCTGAGAGCCATTTAACAAGTCATTTCAGCAACAATATCCTATTCAGGAAACAAACACTAGAAAGTTCAGCCTGCATTCACCACTGTGGTGGGTGCACAACCCGATTACACAATCATTAAGATATTTCCTCAATGTAAAGCCCTCTAAAGTGACTGTCAGTTACCACAATGAGCTTTCTGATTAGCTGATTTCAGATGAGGATTTTAGTTTCACAGTGTCTGTTTAGCAGCAGCTTTTCCAAGAATAAATATTCTCTATATTTACATGTGATAGCTGTTTTTGGGATCATGTGAATATGAGTCATCTCCTCTCCCACCCTCCATGCTATCCCACTATCTAAGTTGAACTGGCGCGACAGAGTCTGTCAACAACCAGAACTTATGTTTCCAACATTGTGAAAAATAGAGTAACAAATGGAAAGCTTTTGTTATTCTGGATTTTTTCCCCCATAAAAATAGCCAGAGAAACTTTCAGGCTGTCAGAGTTTCTGTTTATCTCCTGCATCTAAAACTGCTCAGTCTTTCGGCTCAAATGACTTGCTAGATTCTCTGCAGTTTTTTGTTGTGTGTATGTTTTCGTGCAGTGTAACCTCGAGCTTCGACCTACTCTCGGGTGGGACCCTGTCTTTGTGGGGGCACCCAGAAAGGCTGCGGTGATGAGGGTACAGGCCTGTCACGTGACCAGTACCATCACAGCCGGGCGTCGGACACTTGCTCTCCTTTTTCTCTCCTCTGGAAGAATCTGGAAAGAAGAAAAGATGGGTAAAAAGACAGACAGTCATATTCATGTTTATCAAACACTTCTTCACAGCATAAAATTCTTTACATTCCATTAAGGATAATATCACTCTAACTTCAAAAGAACATTGATGCATGTATCAAAAAAAGTTCTCAATTAGAGGGAAATTTTAAGCGAGAAGCTCAGACAAGTGGGATGTCGTCCTGATGGCTGTTCTGTCAAATGATGACACGATTCTCTTCGTTTGTGAGTTGGAACAAGACCAGCACAGGACCAGAACCCAACAGGTAGAAAGCAACACCCCATTCTGAGGTTGTGTCAGAAACCACCTCAGAGAACCATATCTAGAAAGGTTTGTGGTTTATTGAATGGTCTGAAAGAGCATCCCTGTTTGGAAGAAATGTTACTTTAATAACATTCATTCAAATGCAATGTTCTAAACAAACACTGAAAAATACTAAGCGTTCATTGTTTTGAAGAAAGTCTGTTTGCTTCTGTTTTTATATCCCAGAATCAGTTTATGATGCTATCATTGCCTCGACAAACATATAACTGGCATCTTTTCATACTCCTATGTGTTTGATATCATCTAACTGCACACCATGAATCCTATGAGTTTCTCCTAGAACTCCTAGCTGGTTTGATGAAGTTTCCGAAGTATCAGCCATTGTTAGTGAGGTATCCAGCCTTCCTCTTCTCTGAGCTCGGATCAATACTGACACAGAGAGGGTCAGTGTGTGGGCTTTCCATCCTACCTTTAGGGTAGTATGCTCGCTTCAGTCCATCTTGCTGCATCCTGGACTTGCGCTCCTCGGTGGAGTTGCTCAGCCTGGGGCTGTGCTCACCGTGGCTGCGGTGGTAATGCTGATCCCGGCGGGACATTGTGTGTTCTGAGGCCATACGGTCCCTCATGACCTTTGCCCTCTCTGATTCCAGAGCAATGGCCTTCTCCAGCAAGGACAAGTTTCCCTTGGCCATGTCAAAGGTCTCGTCTGAGTGGTCGGAGGCTATGGATGTGGTGTCCTCATCCCCGTCTTGGCTGGTTGGGTAACCTCTGGAGGCGGGGCTCAGCTGTTCTTCAAGCTTCATTAAGTTCACCATGTCTGAATAACGACGATCCAGAAGTCTGGGCTCCTCCAGTGCATTTTGATGGCTGCTGTCATACCTAATAAAGGTGAAAAGGAAAATTTAAAAATGATAAATAAAACGTTTTTTTTATAACTAAAAAATATATTTTTGCAGTTCATTCCCAGCTCAGTCTTTGGATCAAACACAAGGACAGACCTTCTCTGATCGTCTGCCTTGTATCTCTCTTTCTGGACTGATTATCAGGGACAAATACCCACAGCCTGTCCTGGCTACTGTTGGGCAAAGGCGGGGCAAACCCTGGACAGGTCGCCAGTCTGTCGCAGGGCGGAGGAAAGATTTAAAGGCAAAAAATAAAGTCACTAAAAATTACAACAGGCAAATGTTGTTTCTTGAATCACTATATTAGTTAAGGATGAAGAAAGGAAACAGATGCCAAAAATGTGCAAATCTCTTACATTTATTGATTATTAAAAGGATTGTATTGATTTTATGAGACTTGTAGTTTGTTGCCTAGTACACGTGCAATGAAATTAAAGTTAAAACTAATCTTTATATTGTTTTATATTATTTGAAATGCAAAACTTAGATCTACAAAAGTCCATCCATCCATCTTCCAAACCGGCTTGTTCTCTTTCAGTGTCAAGGGGCTGCTGGAGCCTATCCTAACTACTGTTGGGCAAAGGCGGGTTACGCCCTGCTGCCAGTCCGTCATCTATGAAGCATGTTTTTGGACTGTGGGGAAAGCTGGAGTGCCTGGAGAAAACAATTCACAAAATACTAATTTTTAAATGCTAAATCTGAATGTTTAACCATTTGACACATAACTGGAACAAGATAAAAATGAAAAAAAGAAAATCTAAAAATGTATGATGTTTTTCTAATTCAAAATATGACCAATTATTAAAATATTATGTACTTTTCTACTATAATGCACATTTGTACTGTGACATGCACAGTAAGCCACTTTAATGTGTAACACTACACCTTACTGTAATACACACAATAGCATACACTGTAACACAGTGACACAGCAAAAAAAAAAAACCTCAAATCATTATAAACAAGGCAATACTTTAAAGGTTTTGAGGATTTTTTGCAAAGCTCAGACAGCTGCAGTTGTCAGATCTACTCTTTGCGGCACTGTCATTGTAGGTAGATCGTATGCTGACACTGTTAATACCTAACTGAGCTGAACTCTTCAAAAGCTTTAAAATGACTAACTGCACGTTTTGGAGCTTGAGTTCATGGCATGTACATTTTTTACAGTGTTTGACTCTTTCTTTTTGTTTTTACATCTGTTAAGTAACCTGTCGCCGGCCTGGACTTTCTAGAAAATCTCAATAAAACTTTCTGGTAAAATAAATGAATGAAGTTACAGCGTCAGGAAGAAATGTCCAACATGACAAGATAATAATCTGATCATTGTGAATGTGTATGAATCAGTCACATAAAAACCAAAGCACAAAGAACTGACTGCCAGGGCAATGGTCTATGGCTGAAAGCTTTCAAATGTCCTTAAATATTAGTTGCAGTTAGAGTTACTGAGAAAATGAGAAGACTTGTAACCTGTTCAGGTGATGCACACCCTGTTGGTCTGCTGGGTTGATGGATTGGTTTTGGAGGGAGTGGAGGATGGGGCGATCGGAAGGCTGGGTCTCACTCAGTTTCCGGGCCAGATCAAAGCACTGGTTCCTCAGACACTCTAGACTATTCAGACACACCTCCTCTCCTCTGTCCTGAGCCTTGACCCTCATGCAAGGTGCTCCATTTGCATGTTTCCCATCATCCATCATGGCAGCATCTGGGTAGTCATCTTCAGGCAGGATGGCACCATGGCCCTGAGCCAAAAGCTTCAGGGAATCCACGGTTTCCCGGACCACATCACTGTCCAGGTCCACACTCAGCTCACCCTTCCTGTCCCCCTGTTCACTAGCATCATCTTCGTCGTCCTCCCCAGCGCTGTTAGATGAGTTGCTGTTCATCTCTGACTCGGTCATGGCCTGGTAGGCTGCATCTGCTGCAATCTTGCCAAGGTTGAGCAGAGACTTGGCAACCAGCTCGTCATAGTTCTCGTAGTCCTCTCCAGTGCTGTTCCCAGGACCGCAGCTGTTGTTGTTGTTGTCCCTCTCAACTGGCCCAAGCTTTGATTGTCCGTTGGGTTTGAACTGTTTCACTGCTGACAGGAAGACAGATAAAAAGAATCTGAAGCTTTATTTTGCTTCTGCATCTCTAGTCAGCAATGTTTCATCCAGAAATGATTCATCCAGAAATGTTTCATCCAGAAATGTTTCATTCAGAAATGTTTCATCCAGAAATGTTTCATCCAGCACGCTTCACAATGAAAACATAAATCTTGTGAAATGGGTGCAAAAGAAAATGTGGATACAGTCTGCAGCATAAACATATATTCAAAAGCTCTGCTAAGGAGGATGATAAAAGTCTTTGTTTTCAATAATTATGCAGTCAGCAGACAGTTTTATCTCATGTACTCTTCAGTATAATAGCTGCTTGTCTTATGATTAGCAGCATGTTTACTCACAAAAACATGCAGCCCAGAATCATACATCCAAAATGTTTCACCACCCTCTGCACTGACTTATAGGGCAAGACCTCTTCTTTTCCTTTCAGCTTTTCCTTTCAGGGGTCAACACAGCCAATCATCTTCCTCCATCCAACCCTGTCTTCTGCATCCTCTCCTCTACCAGCTATCTTCATGTCCTCCTTCACTGCATGCGGAAACCTCCTCTGGTCTTCCTCTAGACCTCTAGACTCAGCATCATTCTACCAATAAATTCACTGTCTCACCTCTGGACATGTCAAAACTGTCTCAGTCTGGCCTCTCTGGCTTTATCTAGCATCTTCATCTACCTCCAGCTCTTCTTCCTTTCTTTTCCTCAGGGCCTTGGTGTAAAGGCCTAACAACATGAGGGACTTTCAGGACAAAGACAGCAGATAAAAAACAGTGAAATGAAGGCATTTCAGGTGCTCTAAATCAGAAGCAAAATATGTCCTTAGGAGGATAAACTGCAACATAGTATATGTAATATGTCCACCGTACTATATAATAAGTAATAGTAGAAATTTTCTGCACTGAATCCAGCAAAGCAAGCATTTGCAATTAGGCGTAGCATTGCAGTTGTCAATGCGGGATAGGAACCCCAGGCAGGACATTAGGCATCTACACCACAGCCCAGAGACCAGTAGTAGCATGTGGACCTCAGGAGACAGTTGAAGTTTCCAGTGATCATAGCAATCACGTTTCTGACCAGAGCCGTTCCTGTTATCGGACTAAACAAATAAATTAATGCTTCTGGGACTTACAGTCCCCTGAAAAGAGTGGATGAATCAGGCCAAACACCTTGAGATAAATTACTATAGTTAGGATTATAATTTATTTATTTTACTTTGTATGTTGTTCCTTTCACAAAGAGTACAGCATTACATTAACATATTCAGTACACTGCACACATCTTCATGACTTTAATTCTTATTATATTTCTGCCCCTATAACACATCTTAAAGACAAGGACAAAAAAAGTGACAAATCAAGGTTATCTTGACTGCCTTCCACCACACACTGACTACACAGTACATATTCCTCAAGTTTTTTCTATACAAATATAGAAAGTCAAGTGGGCTGTGGGCTCGCTGTGCTAGCCAGCTGCTCGGTGGACAGCACTGAGGGTCCACTAAAGCCAATGTGGGCAAACACAGGTGGGGCCACCATGGAAACTGCGCACAAACCCACCAGGGGCCCACTTGGCCTTGGTGGCTGGGATCTAATATTTGGATATTTGTAGAGTTTTTTTTTTTTTTACGTTTACTAAGAAAAGCCAAGTCCAACTTGCTTCTATCATTGTGACTTTGGTGAGCCATCATCCTTTTTCTCTTTTTACTTTTTTAAAATTGACATGATAACATTGGTTTAGCATTCATTTTTTCTAATCCATAAATGTAAATTCCATACTTTAAAAAAATTGTCTCTGAACAGCAACTAGACTCTGTCATGCAGCAGAAAATAATAATGTGCTTTAAGCTCAATTATCCTAATAATCCACACTGACAATAAATTTCATCATCATTTTGTTCAGATATGTGACAAGTTAAACATACAGAAATATTGATTTTGGATTGTTGTTTTGATTAAGGTTTCTGTGACCTTTAACCCCTGGTAAATGTCAGCAGAACGGTTTGCTACTTCTTGGAATGTAGAACTTTGTGATTAATATGTCTGTGAACCAAAAGGCTGCATGGTGGTGTAGTGGTTAGCCCTGTCACCTCACACTGCAAAGTCCCAGCAGGGCCCTCTGAGTGAAGTTTAAGTCATCTAATTTACTTATAACACTCTATTTTCACTCAATTTTTTATTTATTTTATACACTATTTTTACTTTTTATTACCACCCCCCCCCCCATTTCCCCCATTTTAACCCCTTACCATCTCTAACATGCCACTCTCTGTTTTTCTTTTTTTCTTCCTTCCGGTCCAACAAGGAATGCATATAAACATAATTATCATAAATAAAGCTTAGCCTCCGACACAAAATGGGTTTACACAGATATACACTCAGTCTGTCTGAAGATCCATAAACCTCTATTGTAACAGTAAAATCTGTCCAACACAAGAGGCCTTCAGCTCTGATCTGCTTGCACAGCTGTTGGACAGGACAAGTTAAAAAAGAATGAGGGAACACCCATGGAGTGTCACTGTTTGGAAACAAACAGCTCCACCCATGTTCCCTCTGCGCTTTTCAGTGAAGCTTCACATAAAATCTGGGAGCTCACTTCATCACAGCCCACTTCCCACACATCCCACTTCATACTTACTCTGCTGGCAGTTCATCTGCTCTTCATCCTCTTCCTCCTCCTGTTCCTCATCATCATCAACGTCATCCTCCTCATCCAGCCCTCTGACCTCTTCTTCATCCTCGTGTTCAACTCTTATTCTCACGTCTCCTCTCTCCTCTTCTTCCTCCTCCTCTTCATCCCCCTGCTCCTCATTATCCTCTGAGAAGTCGTCTTCCAGCTCTCCTTCTTCATCCATCTCTTTTTCCTCATCCTCTTCCTCATCCTCCTCTGCTACCTCCCTTTGCTCCTCTCCTTCCAGTCCAGTCTTCATGGGGTCATTCTGGTAGCTGGTGAAGCTGCCGGCATTCTCGTCTATTTCCTGACCAGGGCGCGGAGACAGGAAGGGCCGTCTTTTGGCAGCTGGTTCCAGCGGTTGTTTGTCCAAAGTCTTCCTCTTTTTGGCCAGTGGACAGCCATATATGCTGAGGTGGGACAGAAGATAAATTCATCAGAATGTGCATTTGTGCAAAGAAACAATCAAAATTTCAAAACCAATCCAGAAATGATATTTTTGTCTAACAATTACAGAGCAACTCATCAGGACTTCTGCGTTATCCTTACATGCACCTAGACACAACCTAAAATTTAGGCTTGTGAGCAACGTTTTGGTCTTTATTTCTATTTTTAAATTTTAGAACATTACTATCCAACTGAATGAAAACGTTACCAATTTTTCTGTTGCTGTTTCACTTGGAAGGAACCACTCTAGCAGTTAAGCCTCTATGTAATAGTTCCTCAAATATGAGGAGCTCAGAACTGAATTAGAACACATTTCTGCAGTGTGGGGGGAGGGGTGAAAACTGATTATTTTGCTTTGACTTGTGCGTTAATCTGATTGAGTTGCTGCATGACAAGGTATTTCTTCCAGAAATTCCCTGCAAGATGAAAGTGTCTGTTGCTATCTCTGCACAGACTCAGTAAATGTTTGTTTCAAGTAAGATGGGGGAAAAGAGTTCGCACTCAAAAGAAAGGTGTGAACACTTCATAAACCCTGAAATCGTAAAGCTTTAACTTTAAATGGCGACGCTCATGATGGGACTTCATCCGCTATCAGGAAAAGTCTAGGTTTGCAAAGGAAACTTCATGATGAAAACTGTGCACACAACCAGAAAAAATGAGCCCCAGAGGCATTTGAGAAGATTAGTAAACTGTCCGGTCTGAAGTCCGATTAATCCTCCTGTTTGAAAGGTTCCTCAGAAATCTATGTGCTACTTACAGAACACCTTTATGAGCTTCCTGAGCTCACACGCATACTGATTACTTGCATGAACACCTCTGTCACCTGGGCTTGGAACGTGCCTTGTGGTCATGGAGATGCTAAAGTTTGTGCTGGGGGTGCTGAAAGCTGTTTTGCAGAATTGAAGCTCAACTTCTGCTATCATGGCTATCTGCGTTTGAATGCAGTTGAGCTTATAACTGGCGTGAAATCAAAGCATGACTGACATCTGTCTGAAGCTTTCCGGGTGGTGTGGTCAGAGCGAACCTCAAGGTGCCGACATCAGTGTCTCTTCTCAAAATGCAGAAGGTTTAGGAACACCTCAGAAGGCTTGTGAAGCATGCACATAGACATGCACAATTATATTATTATTATTTTACTGCTCTTAGTAACACAAGGTGCAGAAACATGTTACCATAGCAACATGTTGGTGTTAAAGGTGAGGATATTTTAAAGAATGAGAGGGTGTGGGGGGGCAGCTCAAAGTGGGCGACGCGATGTTCATATCCTATACTACCAGTTGCCATGGGAGACTGGCTGCATTCCTCCTAGTCCTCATACTGCAGCAGCAGCACGGTGCCGTCGCCATGGTGACATCCTCCAGTGAGAAGGAGGGGCAGGGGTCGTGAGAGACAGAGACAAAGAAAGGTACCAGAGGAAGGAAAGAGTTGAAGAAGAAGAAGGTCTCCTCCCAAACTGATTCAGAAAAGCCTCTCTGCATGCAGGTTTTGATCCCAGCAGAACATGCAGGAATGCTACAGACACCCCTCCATTATGGAGGATAACATACAGGTGCCAAACTCTGTGAAAAAAATGACGCTTAAACTTCTTGTTTAACCAGCAGCCAGTGACACTCCCATCCATCAAAACAAGCAGAGGAATCTGAAGTGTGTTGGAAGAATCTCCTTCTGTAAGCTGACTGATGCAGGGAAGCAGCAGATTTGACCTCATGCCAGTTTCAGTGTTGTGACTGGACTCTTGTGCTGGAGGATTTTCACACTGGTTTCTAAGATGAGGGTTTTTGTCTGTGAAGGGCAGCAGAACGGCATGATGCGGGTGTTTCTTGGTTGGCCATGGTTTATCTGGGGTTGGGGAGGGTACTTGGGACTCCCGGGTGGTGGTGCGCCCCTCATCTGGGGCCTCATTTCTAAACGTTGCGTATGCACAAAAGAAGGCGTGCGCCACTCTCTACGCAATAATTGAGATTTATAAAAAGCAAACTTGACGGGAAAATGTGCAGTCCTTCATCAAGCTCTGACCCAGGCGTACGCACAAAAACGGGTGAAATGAGAAACGGCGACACCGTCGGCAGATGGAAGAAACACGTGAAAGTGAGAATGACAATACTGCCTCTCATAAATAACATGAAGACTTCACAAAGCAACTCTCACAATGAACAGCTACACAAACACCTGTTTGATCGATCAGCAGTGAAACAAACAAGAAAAAAAATCAAACGAAAACTACAACAGAAATTCAAATGAACACATATTTGCAAAAAGAAAAGTGAAAGATGTTCTGCAATATTGGCATGTTGTGCAATTCATCCTCATAAATAATATAGTTAACAGAACGAAATAATGTACAAAACTGATATTCTCGTCAATGTGTCCGTCTGGCGGAGCAGATATAGTCAAAGTCAAAGTCAGCTTTATTGTCAAATATGCTGCATCTGTAAGACATACAGCACAGATGAAATAGCTTTCCTCTCACCCCACAGTGCAAGCAGCATATAAAATAATAAATAAATGACTTAAAAAATACATTCTTTTAAAAACAATAAATCCTTGAAACCCAAAAAGATAAAGCCAAAAAACACTAAAGATAGGGGAGAGAGGAGCCGCTGCATGTGCACGCGCCACCAGATGCGTGGGAATCAGACAGACAGACAGACAGACAGACAGACAGACAGACAGACAGACAGACAGACGTATTAATTGTCCTCTGGGGAAAGTTGTTTTCATAGTAAAACATTTCTTCATAAGCTATGGAATTATGGTATTCATGCATATGCCTTTAGTTTGTTTTCTTTTTGATAAAACAATGTATGGCGTATGTCTCAACCATTCAGAAAGCAACAAGAAATGACATTTGCGCTGAACAATTTCCCATTTCCACGTGGATTATTACCGACATCTGTAGCTTGTCAGATGTAATTAAATGGATGGAAATAAAATGCCCATCACAATGCGTAATGACGCACAATGGCTGATCTTGGGATCTTAGAAGATGTGGCAAATGGAAGAATTGGGAGAGAACGCATCTTCAGACAGCAAGAAGACTTGCTGGCAAATGAGGACGAGTGGCTTATGAGCCGGTTCCCACTTCCTCCAGCCGTCCTGTAGGAGCTTTTGGGGGGGTGTCATCCGGTGCATCTGGCGCGTCGTGTCCCCCACCCGTGGCAGACACACTCTAGTGATGCAGCGCCAGACGTTTTTCTGCCTCGACTTTGATGTCCGCCTTTTTGCCATTAGTAATGCCCACACTGTGCCCTCCAAACAACATTTTTCTCCTCTTTTCCACCTCGCCAACGATAACTTCTACTTCACATTGAGTGAAGTTACGTTTTTTTGATTTCCTCTCGATGTTTGCCATGGTTTCGCTATCAATGAATATTTATTTGTGGGCGTTTCACGGACTATTTATGGGCAACTATGGGCGTGTCATGAAGCCGCAAAAGCTGCGCAGCATTTAGAATTGGTTGTGATTTATTAAGGGAAGGATGCGTAGGATGTGCGTGCGCACGGTTTTATAAATCTGAATATTTATGTGCGTACGCACGTCCTATGTTTCATCCGTACGCCACTTCTGACACAAATCCTACGCAAAGTTTTATAAATGAGCCCCCTGGGGTCTTCTTCTGTTGTTTTATTCTCTAGATTCCATAGTAGAACACAGAGAAATGACTGAACACCTGCGCCTGCTCACCTTTACACAAACAGCACATTTGTACGTGTAGGAATGATATATGTTTGACATGTGTTTGCTTGTATGGACATACATATGTGTGAGTAGGCGGATCTGTGTTTGTTCTGTGTACATGTCGATATGTACGTTTCAGCAGGTTTCAGCAGTCAACAGGTATATTTGTGTGATTGGAGTGTGTCTGCAGACTAACCCAGCGGTGTTTGATAAGCACATACATGTAATATGTATGTAATACAAATTTGTTGTAGAAATTCACTGCAGCATCTCCAATGTCAGGATTAATTTAAGATTCAAGAGTCTCTGTAAGCTTTCAGAGCTCCAAAACAGTGAAGGAAAGAAACACAGATGCATCTTCTCTTCCTCTAAAACTTCTACATCTGATATATTTGCCATTTGATGAAATGACCAACTGACAAATCATCTAGCTTTTGACCCCTGCCGCACAATCCTCACAGGTGAAATAAAATAAAGTAAAAATAAATACTTGCAGCCATGCTTTTCAAAGGTTAGAATCAACGTTAAGACTTTAATTCTGAAAGTTTCAGAGCAGTTAAAGAAAAATGATTTGTAGCTCAAATTTATCTCTACATGATAGTTTTTGCTGTTCTTCACCCAATTTTCAAAGATCTCGTTATTTTTTACTTTTAACAGAACTGCTGAGTTTAGATTGAATCTTTGTTAAGGTTGACCTTTAGCTAAGTATAAACAGGTCACATGTGTTCAGAAAAGTTTGAATCAAAAATGGATTATGACTTTCAACACACTTTTACATAGTAATAATTGAACTACAGCCAAATCAAGTTAGGATGGCTGTATTTCCTAAAGAAGCATGTTTTGTCGCATTCATAAAAAGTTAGGGGCTAGTGTGCATTCCTAACAGCTACTGTGAATATAAACATGTACAAACCTGACAGCGAGCAGAAACAAGTTGCATGGACTTTATCGTTCTTGTGAAATGTTTCTGGTAAATGAGGCAAAACACAGTCACAGAATGTATTTTTAATATTTGCTACCACTGTTCCCCTACTGTATTTCCCCTCCAAAGGGGCAATTTGTTGGGTTTACTTGTTGCTGTGACAATAAGGGCAATTCGTGTATTCTTCTGTCTTTGATAGATTCAGAGTATATAGATGTTTCTGGTAAAATGCACCCCGTACTGGATGGAGTGGATGCAAACAGATCAATGTTTGGCACGCAATAGAATTTATTACAAAGGAAACAGCATACATGCCGCAGTAATTGAGGCACTTCCTGACAGTAGCTACGCCACGATTTGGGCCCCCACCATTGTGGTTACCGTCCCCACAGACTACAGAGACATTTTTCTTTAAGTTTAAATCTGGCTCCCGAATGTCTAACTCCTTGGATTAGATACAGACATAATATTATCCATCTTTACAAAACAAATGGATGTTTGTTCAGTAATAGAATGGTTAATAAAAAAGGTGTTGAAGCATCTTCAAGTCTGCTGACCCCTTAGCAGTCTTTCAGCAGCACCACAGTCCTAATACTCATTCTCCACTCTCCACTGCACTGATTGAAGTCCTTCTGTCAATACTGCATTTTATGCCTGTTGTCCACTGATGCAAATCACTCTTAGATGATTCCTTAAATGTCCAAATTAAAAATCACGTGTATATGTGTAATTTTGCACTTTATTTGGCACATAAGTACATTTAAAGAAGGGTCTAACATTTATTAAAAAGCAAGTAGAGTCTAATCTGTGTACAAACTATTTCTTTAATTTTGTCTATGGAAAAAAAGATGTTCAGGTTAGTTTATTAATATTTTTTCCTTGAATATTCAAATTTATGGAATTTTTGTAAAAACTATTGAATCTCTAGAGACTGTATTCAGAGAGCATGTTCGGCTGCTCACAGAGTCAAACTGACTTTAAAACAAAGCAAAGAATTTCTTTTCAATTAAAAATTAATATTTAAAAATGACAAAAGTTCGAACAATTACAAAAACAAAAAAGGCTGGCCAGCTGAAGCAGCTAAACCTCTTTAAAGCATAAAGGAGTTTAAAGGAAGAAAATTTCAGTCTGAATGTCTCTCAGAAATAACAGCCAGTCTGTCAGATGTGAAGGGTTGAAACTTTAGATAAACAAATTGGTCCCAAAGCTCATAACCAGGTCTGTATTTCTGCTTTTTACCCATTATCACTTCTTTTTCCTCACTGCCAAGCAAAGCTGATGGAGCCAAACCAGCATCCAGCAAAGTCAGTAGAACATGTGTAAATAAAAACACCCTTTATCTGTTATGCAGTAGATAACTTTGAATTTCTCATCAGGCGGAAAGCAGTTCCTGCTGCTACTTCCTAACTACGCACCTTAGCACAACACTAAGGGGTTTAGACGGACTTTGTGCGATTTGGCTGCCAACATACACACATTTATGAACAATTAAGTTCTAAAAACAGCTATCATGAAAATTATGTAAGAGAAAAGCAGAATCATTGTTTTATTCAAACCAAAATGTTTTCAAAAATAGCCTGAATCAACAGATAATCAAATAAATACAATTCAAGGCATCTTTACTGCATTTCCAGATCAGCGCTAGCAGATCCACATCAGATCCAGAGCTGCTCCTGATCAGATCCAATAAAGACCAAAAGCAGATCCAGACCACCTGGAGAACTCACCTGCGGTGTCTAGCATACTTCCCGCTGACATGGCCGCTGCCGTCACAGCCCAGGGTGGGACAGCTGATGAGGAAATACACATCATGAGCATCTGCTGCACCAGGAAACAGACTGTACATCTTCCCAGGTTTCATTCTTTTCGTTGAACTAATTGCTTCTCAATGCCACCATTTCATGAAACACACATTTTGTTTGTTCTGCATTACTTGTATTTAACTAACCAAATCATTTAACTTGAACAATGTCTTTTTGGTGGACATCCCCTTCTAATAGATAGGAAGAAACTATAGAATAAGGACTCTGACAGCAGCCTGGGGAAGGCAGTAAACCATCGTGAACCATCAGCAGGACACTTTTGCATTTTTGACACTCTGCATAAATGCAAACAGATAGGTCTGGGTTGGAAGGAGTCAAAGATGGCTGTTTCTCTGAAAAAAAAAAACATCTGGAAATGGAGTTTGAGTAGCTGTGATGAGCTTTAGAGTCATCTTAAGCTGTGAGACCCACTCTGGCACCCAGTGTCAGCTGATGTTTGTACTCTAAAATCAGAAATTCACCAAAACAGAGTTGAAGATTATAAGTGGAGGGGGACAGGTTAAAGATGAGCCGAAAGAGTTCATGCTTAAAACTGAAAGGAGCAAAGAATGGATTTAGTAACCAAGCCATCAAGACAGGAAAAAGAGAAAGACAATGACAGAGGATGCAAAGGCAAACAGAGAAAACAGATGTGGAGGGAAAATGAAGACAGAGCTTAGGAGAAAAAAAGAAGAGAAAAATAAAACAGACAGAGCAGTCAACACAAAACGAGAGGGAGATGTTTGCCAAATGTGAGGCACAAGCAGATGTGCATCATCAATGAATGACAACTGTAGCGTCACATCACCTTAGCAAGTTTTGGCGCTTCTTCAAAGCCAGCCTTAACTATTTACAGTTTTCCTTAAACACAGCTCACATCTGCTCCTGGTGTGGGTCCCACAGCTCTGGTACTCCCTTAAAGACAATTTTGTTGGTCCGGCGTGACTATTTTGGGACCTTCAATTAGAATAAACATCCTCCAATGCATTTGTTTTTGACATGTAGGTGTTGGATAGAGCTTTCTATGCTTGAAAAAAGAAAAAAAAGCATTTTCTATTTGGTAGTTTACAAACTAAACGTCTTAGTTTCTGAAAAACCTTTGTCAGTCTGAGCCCAATGAAAGACACCTCAGAAGAGTTTTCTAGTTTCAGTTCTGTTAACACAAGAGTTCGGTTTATTTCCATGAAAAACACATCTGGAAAGATGCTATACTGAAAGTTGTGTTTCTGCGCTGAAATGAAAGCTTGTGGTTACCTGAATAACTCCTGTGTGACAGCTTCCACGGCAACTGTGGAGACAATAAAGACTGGATTATATAGTGGGACTGGTGCCTGCAGCTGTAGGCAGAATCACAGAGATGTTTGCGAATTCCAATTCAAATTGTATTTTTCACACAGACATACACGGTACGAAGCCCAATGAGATGACTGTTGTTGTGATTTTGGGCTATATACATAAAATTGAATTGAATTGAACATACACAGTACAATAGAGTGGTATGAGAAAGTTTGGGCCCCCCTTTCTTCTTACAAACAATGTTCAAGAATCAGTGACAAAGTTGAAGTTGCACTGGGGCTGGATGCTTCAACAAGACAATGACCCTAAACACTGTTCTGATTCTACAAAGGCCTTCATGCAGAGGAACCAATCCAATGTTCTGGAATTGCCATCTCAGTCCCCAGACCTGAATATGATTGAAAATCTGGGGTGTGATTTAAAGTGGGCTGTCCATGCTCATAAGCCATCAAATCTGACTGAACTGGAGATGTTTTGCTAAGAGGAATGGTCCAAAATACCTTCAACCAGAATCCAGGCCCTTATTGGAAGCTATAGGAAGCCATTGGAGGCTATCATTTCTGCAAAAGGAGGATCTACTAAATATTGATGGCATGTTTCTGTTGGGGGGCCCAAATTTACGCACCTGCCTATTTTTGTTGAAGTAATTATTGCACACTTTCTTTAAATCTAATAAACTTCATTTCACTTCTCAAATATTACTGTGTTCATCTGCTATATGATATATTTCACTGAAATTGATGATCCAAGCAACCAGTGATTTATGAAGAAAAATCTTGGAAGTTATCAGGGGTGCCCAAACTTACCATACCACTGTATATAGTGGAATGTACTACAAGACTGTCTGACAGATTACAGGCCTAAGAGCCGTAAGTATAAATGACGACAAAGGTTAGGTGACTGAGTATGAAAAGACATTTAAGTAAAATACACGACAATATAGCCAACAATGTTAAGATCACAGAAGTGTAAAGTGTCCATGCACCGGAAATTATATAGTGATGTTGCTTTGCAGTTTTCTGTTGAGAATCAGCTGTGTGTGTGTGTGTGTGTGTACGGGGGGGGGGCATGAATCTGATTCTGTGATCAACACCAGGAAAACACTACAGCAGGATCTGATGGCTTCATGTTGATGACTAAAGAAGTCGATGTCTCCCGTTGCTCAGTTTTTCCATGACTTGAGTTAGAGGCTTGTTGAGAAGACCTGCTGTTACAAAAAAAAGTACAAACGTAGAACAGTTTAACCAGTTCTACGTTTTGCCCTGCCATTAGCTCCAGGATGCAAAGCTTCTATGTTCAGGTGACTCCTCTGGAGTTCAGCGGCTGCAGGCTTTATGTTGTGTGAATAAAACTTAAAAAATTTGGAAATCCTGAATCCTTAAGGTGTACAGGATTATGCGAAAACCAGTTCAGTGTTTTGGGTCCAGACACAGCCATGAGTGTGGTCACATCGGAAGCGCCAGCGTGTGGCGCCACCAAGTAGTCTGTACTTGTAGAGGGACAGTTGGAAGGTACTTGGGACATAGAATCGCTTAAGACACAACAATTTGTTTCACATGACCAAATCACATAAATTCAAGTAAGCTATTTAAAAATTAAGAAGACAGGTAGTATTTGAGGGAGAGAACGAGCTAAAAGCACGACATTTGAGAGCTTTTCAGAAAAAACTCCTCTTGTTGAATTCAGGCAAAGTTTTGACAAAAAAGGCAGTTCTTCTGTAACATTTATAGAGTGACTTACAAACAAAGTCAGGTTGCTCTACGCTGGACAATAAGCTATCTGCCTGGGCTCTTATTCAGGTTTTGCTTCTGCTGAATCAGGTGAGGTGGCAATCTCACCGGGGTTTGGTCCTCCCTCACCTGATTTCAGTCAGTCCTTGTCAGGTCACCTGTTCTTCACGCCCAACTCTTGTCAGTTTAACACATTTTTTTAGTAAAGTTGTGTCTCCATTTTTTTATTTAACATTAAAGTTTTTGCATTGGAATTCTTTCCACAAGATTTTAATGACAATAATCATAAAGTTATGAAAGGCACTAATAACCCAAACATTTTTGCTGCTTAGTTCTTGTGCAGTGAAACAAAACTCAGTATTATACAAAAGTAAATTTCTTTACCTCTGACTCCTTTGGACCTTGTTCGATGGCGCTTTTCAGTCCCATTTCCCTCCATCTGAAAAACAAAAGGGAATTATTTGAGCGTCCAGTATATCTTGAAAAGGTCAAATATTAACAACAGCATTAGTTTCTTATAAGTGTACAATTTTGTCACAAAGCTATTGATAGCTGTATAAACTTAAGCAGAGCGCAGCAGCTTAAACTGTCTAGACAGAATAACCATTGAAACAAAAAAAACTACCTTTCCAAAGCACCAATAGGCCACACACACATAGTTTAAAAAACCGTAAGAGGAAAGAGTTTTGGTGAGAATGTCTCATAAATGTAGGTCTGTATGAAAGTTCAAATCAGTCCAGGTTCAAGAAGTAGCATATTCCAAGAAGTCAGAGTTTGGCTGATCTGTCATTTGCATCAAAACGAAGAGCATCAAAAGGAAGAGCTGCATAAACACAGAGACCTTTTGTCTGCATGCATGCTGTTCTGTACCTGACAGCAGCTCATGTGTCCTCCACTCAGAGAGCTGCAGGTCTGAAGCTGAAGATTCTTCACAGCAACACAGCTTCAGAGGATTTCTTCCACAGTCATCTTCTGCAAGAAAAAGACGCCAGTTTATCAGGGGGCCGAAGGTCAGCTGCTACCCCCTACTATTTTCCACTCAGTCCTGCAAACTCTGCCTGTGAGGAAAGTTTCTTAGTGCTATTTTGATGACATGTTTACTGACATTTCCAAATGCTGGTGCACATATACGCACATATAGGCTTGTTTACATGAACTCTTTGTTGGTCATTTATAGTCTTATAACTGTACGTTGCGGGTGTGTAGCTTTAGTCACATGCATCTGAATGGGGGGTTGGCCTGTTTAGGTTGCTATGGGTTTTTGGGTTAGGTGCGTGGAGGGTCGTAGAGGAGCGGATGCATCTTAAAGGGAGCGCAGGTGTGTCTTGTAGTTGCTTTGAGGCTCGTACAGCTACCTTCAGGGATGTCATGAAAATGGAATATACCTTTGATGTGCACGTGGTAAGTGCTTCAAGCAGGATTTGTAAGGATCAAAGTAACATGCAAATATGATGCACGGGTGATGCTGTCATACGACGACCTTACCCCGCACTCCTGTTGTTAGTAAGGTGCATGCACTGACTCCTGACTACTGACGGCAAACAAAAGCTGTAGGCATAGGGTATGCACATCAGACATACGTGCAATTGGCACGCTCAGTGCAGTTTTTAGCCAAAATCAAAACACCTGTGTCATTTTCTTAGACAGAGTTGCCGGAGACCATCAGCAATTTGCCTCTGAGTTGTGGGCGGGACAATTGGAACAAAAGTAAGCCTCTGTTAATATCCCATCATCCCTTTGTTTACACTTTCTACTGCTAGCTTACAGCCCCATAGGTAACATTAGCAGTGCAACAAAAATGGTGAGCAATACCAGAGCTATCCAGCCGTACAGTTTAGATCCAGATTCCAGCTCAGACAAGGAAAACAAAGACGTTCGTGGATCTGTTTGTCTGCAGGTGGATGATCAGAATGGAGCAGAGCAGGGAACTTGTGTTAAAGATAAGGTCCAGTTAGCTATCATACAACTAGGTGGGTGAAATTTGTTCTCCGCATTTGACCAATCCCCTGCGGGAGCGGTGAGATGCAGACACAGTTGTGCCCGTGAACCCTTTGGTGGCATAACCTGCAAACCAACCGCTAATAATTATGGTGTCAAGCAGGACGGCATTAGGTCCCGTGATTAGTCTTTGCTCCATGGCAGTGGATTTGAGCACACGTCCTTCCAGTCTCAGGGCAGACACTCTGCCACAAGGCCACTGAACTGGTGGCCCGCCAATTGTAGTTGTTACTTAACAACTTCAAACCTTTTCCAACTGGCTTTTTTCATCTGCTCCTGATTCACAATGATTTGAATAATGAAATACACAGAAATGCAGTTTTCCTCTTGAATTATTTTATAAATGTCATCATTAAAATGTTACTAGAACATGTTAAAAACACCCCAAATTAGGGTATTATATGGCTTTTCATAAAAGCACTACAATATAAAAGTGTTTTCAACACACAATCCTTGCATCAAATGATGTATTCGTCAACTGCAGGGGAATGCAAGGAAAGATATCCTCCACAGTGCATACAAACATATTAAACAGGTGACTGTCACAAGATGTTGATCTTTTGTGGATAGCCTGTATAGAAAATGCATAGTAATGTGTCCAGCCTTTATTGCCAGCCGATGCTGATATTGTGCAAATAATATAGTGCATCCCTTTTTTTTATTGACACAAGTAACCATGAAAGCCCCAGACTTTCTGTCAAATATGTATAACATAGCAATTCAACTCAATATTTTTTTTATAATTAAGGTTAATAGTAAGAGATGCAGAGCAGAACATGAACAGCTGCCACTTTCGTTAACTTACAAAAACTGAAATGCTTTTTATTGTCACAATTTGTGCAAAAATCCAAGACTTTCAGTTATTGGTTTGACAAGCAGCAAGCTTCATTGTCTGTGTGCACTTACATGTGTGTGTGCACACTGTGCCTGTGTGCATGTGCATATGTCTGTGAGTGGGAGACTGGGTCCTACACAGCTGGCTGAGCAACGTGTGAAGAGGAGCTTCCTGCTCTTTAGTATTCAGTCCCACTCTCTGCCTGTCTGCCTCAATATGATGCGGAACTCTCCTGTACAAAACACACTGCAGCACACTCACAAGCTTATGGCTGAGCACAGTCACAGAGCAAACATGAGAACAACTGCACACACATGCAACAGAAAGCAGTGCAGGTGTTAAAATGTGCACCTTATGAGCTCACTTTACTGTTTTGCTGCAGCAGCAGTTCATGTAGGTCAAAGTCAAGTCAGCCCCAGTAACTGATGCACCCTAACAACAGAAAATATTCCCTTCATTAGCTTGCCATTCAATGGTAGAGGACAGCTGAAAGGTTGCAAGCTGTTTATCTGAAAATTTAGACTTTGAGAAAACATGTTTCTGTTTTTCTACCATCTATACACCAACCTGAATTGTTGTGCAGTCAGAGTGAGGAAAATAATAACTGAAATGAATGAACTGCCTATCAGATTAAAAGGCACAAGCCAACCGATTCCTCTGTTGATTTTCTGAGAGACATGGCAGAGATGAGAACTGGACTTGAGTCCCCCTGGCAGCGGCTGCACAGCCCAGGTCTGATTACCATCCCCTATGTTCTTCATCATCATCGTCATCATCATTTATTTATTTATTGATTTATATTTAAGCACCTTCCACCACCAGCCAAAGAGGCTCAAAGTGATGCACACAGGGAGAACGCAACATTGTACAAGCATTAAACATAAAGGAATAAAAAGCATAAATCCAAATTAAAACATTGTGGAGACGTAAATTGAAAAACATAAAAAGCATAAAACCAATTTAAAAGAGATTCAAACCAGCATAAAACCAACGCTAAACTGATGCTAAAGCGCTAAAAAGGAGGAACAATTCTTTTTTTAAAACTTTCAAAGGGCATGACCTCTCTAATTGCTGGTGGCAACTGATTCCATAGTTTAGGAGCCAACACAGCAAATGCACGATCCCCCCGAAACTTACGTTTTGTTCTGGGAACCATTAACACAAACCGGTCGGCCGAGCGAAAGGACTTTATGGGAGGTATTTTAAAAGCTAACTGGAAAGGTAAGAAGGTGCCGTACCTGCCAGGGACCTAAAAGTAAGGACCAGCATTTGAATAAATCCAAGTATTGCACTAGCAGCCAGTTCAAAGAGACCAAGATTGGTGTTATGGGGTCAAACTCTGGCAATCATCTGCATAAAGGGGAAAGTTCACCTTGTGCTTCTGAAACAGCATTCCCAGTTAGTGGCAGTAAGTAAATAGTTATTGTGTAACAAAGTGTCATATTGACATTTTGTCACAAGAGCCCCATTTTAACTCGAAGACTTGAGACGTATAGAAAGAAAATTCTGAAATTTAAACATGAAACATTAGGACTTGTTTCCAGATCAGGTTCGAGTCAGTCCAACATCTGCCACATTTCAGGTGGTTTATTAAAAAAATGTGTTAATGACTCAGACAAAATTAGTTTGTAATTTTTGCATCAAATCAACTCTTCTCCACTGATCTGAGTGTAGCAATCATTTTCAAACTGGCATTTGAAAATGATGTTTGATGATTTATTTCACTAATACATGATCCAAGTTTGCTTGTTGATATGTTTTATACCAGTAAAATGTTATTTCTGTGAAAAAGACTGAATGGCATTTTGGTACTTGATCAGTATTTCCTATTATGATTGCTGTGAAGTCATCCGCACCTTAGCTGTAGCTGCTCCTTCAAACAGACAGCATGAGGTGAGCTTCAGGTAAACAGGTGAACTGTATAATGCAAACACATTCCTTATAAACATGTCAGAGCTGTGAAGGCCTTAAGGTCCGCTCAGGCACTGCCACAATCACTGGTTGCCATGGAAACTATGCGCATCAATTAACTTCTAAATAATCAAAGAGCAGCAACTCACAGATCTAACTCCAGGTTCATGGAGACATGAGGACTGACGTCCAAAAATGAGAGAGGGGCATTTGGAGCTTTAACTTGATCTCCACACTCACGGCTGTGGATATGGTCCACCTAACACAAGTTTCATTAATGACTGTTCTGAAGTTTACAAGAAGTCTGACATCAAAGCTGCAGTGGTCTGAATTTTAGTACAGGACATTAAGTGTGAGTCAAACTTCTGTTGACAACACAGAGCTTTTCTGTTGCCACTTTTTGGTAACATTTGATTTTGATTTGAATTTGATTGAAATGGTTTATTTCAAGCAATCAAATAGGAATAATACACAAAAAAACAATATAATCATCAGTTATACATTCATATAATAACTAATCAAACTTTGAATAATTAGACATATTAATAAATATTGCTTGAAAGGGAGTGGAAGGAAGCGAACTTATATAATCCCACCCCGTTATACTATAACCATTTTATTACATGATTTATCAATATCCGGTTCATAACTTCAGACAGAATTAAGAATCCTGAAATATCAATAAAGCACATGACAAAGATGAGTTACTTAAATTATTTTGTAAAAAATAACTTTGAGCAATCAACATGTCAATGAAGTATCCAAAATATATTATGTTACTTATAAAAGTCATTGATATGATTAAAAAATAATACTATATCAGTAAAATAGACTAAACACTGTTTCAGGAATTTTCATAGAAAAATTTGGTCAAGTATCAAAAGTTAATAATATGTGCAAAATTATGCTACATTAGGAAAAGCTTATGAATCAGCTTATCAAAAAAATTTTTTAAACAAGTGAAGTAATATAATTAAAAGTCAATCAATTTGACAATTTTCAATAATTGATTAATCATTTGTTTTATATATTTTTTTGTATTTTTATTTATTTATATATATACATACATATACACATACATACACACACACACATATATATATATATATATACATACATACATACATATACATATATTTTTGTTTTTTTGATAAAGTAATGCTATGAAGTAAAATACAAAGTAAAAAGGGTCCATATTTGTCGAAAGACCAAGGCTGGTATTTCTTCTTTTGCTGATTTACAGCTGTTCTTCTGAGTTTAAAACAAAGTTTATAGTTCTCTTCGATGTTATGTCTGCAGACATTAGATTCAGGTCCATATCCTTATTCAGCTGATAACAGCGGCGCCTAAGAGTTGAGGTCAAGTTGTCTGCATGTCAGATCTTTGTTGATGATCAGGTCACTTCAGACATATGGAGAAAAATGACGAATCCAGGCGTTATATTTCTTGAAATTATTTGGCTCTGTGGTTTATTACTCCATGTTGTTTCAGACATCCGTGATCAAACACTTCTCAAAGTCCTTCATGGTGTTCACAACCAGAACCTTGGACCGGTCCGGTGGACCGAGTGGTTTGACGTAAATCCTGCAGCCTTTAACCCAAGTGTTCTCAATCTGCTTCTGCTTCCTGAGAAGCCGTGCATGTTTGAAGATTTCAGCATTCCTTCTGGTCAGATGGTCATTGAGATAAACAGCAGAACCTCTGAGATTCCTTTTTTGATTCATCAGAGCTAGCTTGTGTTTGTGATTCACAAACCTGATGAGGATCGCTGGTTTATCTGTCTCCTTTCTCCTGGGGAGCAGGTGGCAGGTCTCCATGGTGTTGAGATCCAGGGAAATCCCTTTAGACATGAGAAATGAATCCATTTGCTGTTCCAGAGACTCTGCACCGCATTCCGTTTCAGAACTCCTAGCGCTATTAGCATTAGCAATGCTAACTCCAGCTGCGTTCAGCTTTGCCCGAGGTTTGATCGGCACTCCAGTGAGAATGACATTATTCATTCTTACTTGTTGTTCCACATCGTCCAATCTTTTCTCCAGAGTGTCGACCCGGTTATCTCGTTGCTCGTTTTTAACGCGGAGCATTATGAATTCTTCCAATAGCACTGTAAGCGGCGTTAGCTTAGCATTCACTTGTTCCATAAATGGATACAACGTAGCTTGGATATCATCAAGAGACTTTTTAAGGTCTTCGTATTTCTGGCTTTTCTTAGGGGCCATGGTCAGCTCTCTTTTTTGGAGAAAATCAACTTTTTAAGTCGTTTGAAGATAGTTGTGTAGACGCAGAGAGCCACTTGTGCTGTGCTGTAACCTGGAACCGGAACTTTTCAACATCTAATTCGATGTTATTAAATTTAGTCATTCAGAGTAGGACTTTAGACGGGGGCTTTGGAATTGGGTTGGACACGAGTCCACCTACTTTCATTGAGGCATCTTTTTGGGCCCAGTAGGTATTTCCAATTTGGAATGCGGGGGGTGGGGGTGTTCAGTCCATTTCTCATTTACTGTCAATGCTCTCTCCCCATAAGGTAGGAAAGAGGAACAGGAGGGAGGATGAGGATCCGAGTGAGCAGAGGCAAGGAGATGGGGAGCAAGATGGTAGGTGTCTTTGGGGTTTGAAGTCACATTTTTTTTCTTGGGAAGGGGGGGGGCACAAGGATCTAACTTCTGAGAGACAACTGTTAAGGGAGGGGGAGGTGAAAATATACAGTTTTGGTTCTTCTAGACTTATCTTCAGCATATGACACTGTAGATCATAAAATACTGTTGGGCAGATTAGAAAATGAGTTTGGTAGTGCTGGGTTTGTTTTAAAGTGGTTTACCTCCTATCTGACTAACAGAACATTCTCTGTTTATATAAATGGTATGCTTTCTGATACCGCTCCACTCCCACATGGTGTGCCCCAGGGATCTGTTTTAGGACCACTGTTGTTTTTAATGTGCATCCACCCACTTCGAAAGCTTTTAAATAACTTTAAAAATGTGTCATACCATTTCTATGCTGATGATATTCAGCTGTACTGCTCCTTCAATGACTCAGAACTCCACAAACTTACGGAACTATTAGATTGCCTTGCCTGTGTTAAATCTTGGCTCACAAGTAACAGTCTCCAGCTAAATCTAGAAAAGACAGAAACACTAATAGTTGCCCCAGAAAACACAATCCCACTAATTTCCCAGCATTGTGGTTCTTTGAGCTCCTCTGAACAGCCCTGTATCAGAAATCTTGGTGTCTGGTTTGACCAGTCAATGTCTTTGGACTGTCATTCTGCCTTTTAATTAGAAATTGTTCTTATAATTTACATAACATAGCAAAACTGCGGGCCTTTTTATCTAAATCAGTCTTAAAGATGGTTATCCATGCTTTTATTTCTTCTCGTTTAGATTATTCTAATTCTCTTTTTAACTTGTTTTAATAAATCTGTTCTTAACCATCTTCAGTTAGTTCAAAACACTGCTGCAAGGCTTTTAACAGGATCGGACAAAAGGGCACACATTATTCCATGTTTATTTTTCTTCAATTTAGTTTTGCTTTACATCACATTTAATTGATTATTTTTCTGCTTTTACTGTATTGTATGTTTTTTATTATTCAGTGATTTGTGATTTTATCTGTGAAAGGCGCTATATAAATAAAACTTACTACTTACTTACTTCTAATTAGAGTTTGAGGACCAGTTCCCAGGTTTAATAATCAGTCCAGTCCCTTCACGCCATAACTCTGTCCCACAGGAGCTGAGGAGGGTCAGGGTGGCTGACAGTGATGTCAGTGATGTGTGGAAACTTTAACCATCTGTGATGCACAAACCCACATCAGCTCTTCTGGCCTGACCAACTGTGTACAGAACAGAAAAATGCTAATTGAAAATCATTTGTGTATTTGCATGTAAGAAACCTGGAGAGAGTGGAACGATTAAAAGGCCAATTTCATGCTATTCTTAAGCCTTTCATAGTAAACTATATCCTTATTAATGATAATATATTATCTTTGGCACACTAAAGAACAATTTTTTTATGAAATATGTGTTATATTCGCAGCTCATTTTTCTACCCCGTTTTAAGACAACTTGATCTCAACACATCAACATAGAGCCGGCCTCAGCATTGTGTCTGTGTTTCTACCACGAAAACAAAAGAATGTCTGAACCTTTGCAAAAATGGGTGTGCATATTGCACATATAAAAGGAAATAATTTAGCTGATGACCGGCTAAATGGGGGCAAGCTGCCAGTGCACACTCTTCCTGGAAAGGACTGTTCTCATTTATCTACGTCACAATGTGAGAACCTGGTATTTTTGATGGATTGGGGGGTGCTGGGGCTCAGAGAACAGGTTTTTAGAAGAAGACTCAGAAATGTTGGAATGGAATTAATTGAATTGGGGTTGGTTATTGTGGTTAATTAACATTATAATACACTAAAAAGCTCAAAAAGTTGATTTTGCATGATAAACACCCTTTAAAGACATTTCTGATTCTGTTACAGAGATTACTGAGCACTGGTGGAGGTGACAACAAATCGAATTTTGAGTAAATTCCTGACTGAAAAGTACCTGGCTGTAACCAGATGACAGTGTAAAACAGGGCTGGATAGGATATCACCAATAACTTCCTTTGATTCACGATTCTTTAGATTCACTCGATTCGATTCAATTTTGAACATACATTTTTTACACAGTTAGACATATTTGCATAGAAATACAATAATAATCTATAAATGTTTTGAAGATACTCATATTAATCTGATACAGTAAATACTGTAAAAAGTATTAGTGAAATAATAAACCAATGAGACTGTTAACACCATACAGTATTACATGGTTTCTCAAACGGAGAGGCGCCAACAAAAATGTGCAGATTGTTAAGAAACCTGCGTCTCAGCTTGGCCACTGGGTGGCGCACACGCTGTAGCATTACGCTTTATTTCAGAAGATTGAGCAGAAAACAGTGCTGTAGACCACAAATGGTTACTTTTAAAAACTGTTTCCTTAAAAGAGTTAGGACAATTCCTGCCTGTGAGTATTTAAAGCTGTTCATGTTGTCAGCAACGTATGTTTACGTTAGCATCAAGCTAGCAGACTTTGGTTTACTGCTGTTATTGTTAAAAAATGGTAAATGGCGTATACTTATATAGCGCTTTCTACCCTCTTACGAAGGCCCAAAGCGCTTTACAGTCACAGACCCATCCACCCATGCACACACACATTCACACACACATTCACACACTGGTGGTGGCTCCGCTGCCGAACACTGGCGCCAACCTCCCACCAGAGGCAAGGTGGGGTTCAGTGTCTTGCCCAAGGACACTTCGACACATGGGCGTGCAAGGCGGGAATCGAACCTGCAATCTGTTAAAATTACTCTGTAGATGTAGTAGAGTATATAGTAATGTTCCATGAACCTTCAGATTGTATTTTGTAGTGTCTAGCAGTTTTACAATTGTACACCATGATTGTTCCAAAGCTTGATCTCGCCAAATCTCACAAGAGTAGCTTTAGGGCCCAGGAAAAGGAAGGACATAAAAGATTGATCTCTATTTATATGGATCGATTGTTGATTTATTAAGCTTGGATCGATTCAGATGGATTAATCGCTTTTATCAACCCAGCACTAGTGTGACAGGCATGAGCCAGGGCTTTTATTTGACAAACACGCCTTTCAAAGAGCACTGAATGACTGAAGTGAGAGTTTGTTGTCCTGTCCACTGCATGTGTTGTAAACTCACCATGAGTCACTCAGAGCTCCGCTTGAGCCTGCTCAGTTTACCCTCAGTTTCTTTCAGCACAGCAGCTTCTTCACATTTCTCCTAATGGTGGGCAATACCACAGATTACAGTGACAATCATGCATAAACTTAACATTATCACTGTCCTTTTCATACCAACAAGTCTTTTCAAGTCATAACAGTAATCTTCTCTGTGATGCTACATTCGCATGAGAGTTCAAGAGACAACTTTCACTGAAGTCTATGTAACGCCCATTTCAGGCTTCCACATTCAAAACTCTTTCATTTATGCATTCTTATGCAAGTTTCTCTGAAACCATTTTCAGGTTCTATCAACAAAACGCACAGCCACTGAGCGTGAGATGGCAATTAAACCAGGTTGACTGGACGTTCAGATGGTATCCAGTTCACAGAAGGACCACTTGAAAATTGATCACGAAAGAGAAAATTAATTGTGGTTTGTTCCCAGCCAGAATTCTATAATACTTTTCCTTTTTTTTTCACCTTTCTTCCCTTTACTCTCTTCCAGTTTTTGTGTCCCCGTAGATGATCATGCTATGCCAACATTACAATCATCAGTTACAACCTCACGTAAAAATTTCAATAAATTTTTAGATAATAGGGACCATTTCAACAAGGTTTTATTCTGTCACACAACTTGTTATGATCAGCTTTGCTTGACAGGTACCGTATTCATCATTGGGGATCTGCACTTTCAAAAAAGTCTGGTAGTGGTCAGTTGTCAGATAATGAGATTACTGATACCCGCACAATCAGACAAAATTATTTAACAATTGTCAAACAACAAGCTATTAGATTATTTTGTAGATTGCAATATAATATATCATGCTTGGAACATGCTTGCTCCTTGTCTAAAAAAGGTTTGGTCTTGACCTGATCCAGGTTGGGTCCTGGTCTGATCCAGGTTTGGTTTATGTGTTGGTCCCTGAGATGTGGTAGTTGTGAAAACTTCCCTGATCTCTGGTCCTCTTTAAAACAAGAGTCTCTGTTCAATTGGTGAACTCTGGTGCGGTTCTCTTCAGCGTGAATGCAGACAATATTTCCACAGACCAAAGAGAGAGAGACCAAAGAGAACCAAAGGGAGGAAATGCTGTAAGGTCTGTCTGTTTGGAGGAGAAAATCAGCCATAGTGTCAAGGAACATGAATCATGAGGAAATTCAGAAATGTCAGCTGGTAAAGGTGGAGTAGTGAGGAGCTACAGGAGATTCTTCTACATGAGACTCAGAGGACGAACGTGACCAGCCACTTTTCTTCTTGTTTTACTGTCCTGGTCAAAGCTTGCTTTAGACTGCATTCAGACTGGAAATATTATTTGGTCTGGACTGAGTCTGGGCCGGACTGAGTCCTTAAGCACCTTTTAGAAAAATCACAACCAACCAACATAATTGGAGTTTCTCTATATCCACTTTTCTTCTTCCTCATTTGACCAAACCAAGCTATACTTCCCTTTCTTATCATAGATTATTTGGAGATTTATTTTTTTGTGTATTTGTTTTACTATTTAACTCTTAGATTTTTCAGAGATACTGCTTTTATTATGATGATTACATTTCTGACAATCTAAGAGGTTTTTATGCGGTTCATCGTAGTCGTGTCTGTGTTGTGAGTCAAAATAACTCAAGCATGAAAAGGAAAAATAGGGTGTTCAGTAACATTTGTAGGCCTATAGGTTCACACATTTGCATATCCTCTTTGCCCTCAGTATTTCCAGACAAATAAAGTTCATGAAGCCACAGCGTATGAAATGACTTCAGAACATCAAACACTGGAGAACATTTGCCTAGAAGGAGAAATTTAAAATGAAAGTTGAAGGACTAATGCAGAAAACATATTTTTACACTGTTTCCAATACTAAGATTGTTGCTATTGATTAGTCAGGTCTCATTCATTAGCTTTGAGCTTTTTTAAAGATTAATAAACATATAAATAAAACGGTAAAATTACGGCCCTTGGAAAAGTTAACCAGCAATGTCTTTCCAACACAGTTTCTGTGTTCATGGCTAAATAACTGGGATTTAGAAGGTTAAAATCAAACAAGGTCCAACTTCACCACATTCATTTAAACACATTAAAAAAAAAAGCTTTTGAGCTTCTAAGCGCATTCTTCAGAAGCTAAACATAAGATTCAGGTAGAACAGTTTGACAGCTAGTCCTCTGGACTTGAGTTCAAGATAATATAACTTCCCATCTCATGGTTCCAACATGGAGCTGCTGCATTTGGGTGTTCACGCAGGAAAAAACACAGACTTGCCAAACGTTCACAGTCTTTAGTTCACTGAAATCCTGCATTTTCTTTTTTGATCATTTTGATTATTTGTGCAAGGAGAATATTTTAGGGTCAAGCCATGTCTACCTCTGCTGTTACATTTTCTAACAATTAGGACAAAATAATAAAGATGGGATAAAAGAATGCAGTTGTGTTCCAATTGTGTCTTTAGCCTGTGTCTACTTTTACCAGATGAACAGACTGTTCCAGCCACAGCAGGCAGACCTGATGATCCTCCTGAGAACAGAGAAGAAGGCTGCCGGGTCACAGCCCACCACAGCCCAGAAATCTCTACAGCTACTTTAGAGGAGGCTCTGTGGGAAATGAAGGACTCTCCACAGTTTCAGTCTGAACAGCCTGACTGAGGCTCCTGCACGGCACAGACGAGCTTCATGACACTTTGTTGAAACGGTCCATGGAGGCTGAGTGTGACACCCACAGCCGTCGGTCAGAGGAACATCACACATGACGGACAATCGGAGAAGAAGCCACCGGAAGCTGCCGGCAGGACACGCGTCTGCGCAGACAGCTGTCCGAAGTTTGATGCAATGAAATGTTGGATTTAACACTAAAGCTGCACGGAGAAGCGGAGGCAGCAGACATGCGCAGCATGACAACAACACGAACACGGCGGAGGACGGTGCGCGTGAAGGCCCACGCACGCGCACTGTAAGCGAGAATACATGAAGATTACCGCAGCCGCACTGTCACATGCACGGAGGAGAATGCTTAAGGAGAACGTACTGGAAGGTGATGATGGAGGCTCCGCCGTCTCCTCTTCCTCCTCTTCTTCTCCGCTCTGGAGCTCTGCAGCCCACTCCTCTCCCTCTTTGTCCCTCTGTCTGCCTCAAGGTCTCTCTACCACACACTCTCTCTTTTGTCGCTGTTATAATTGCTCATGCCTTCACTGGGGGGAGGGGGAGACCAGGAGGGGAGGGGGCTGGATGATGGTGATGATGAAGATGGTGCAGCAGCAAACGAAGAGGACAGCGGCTTCACCTCCTTTCCCCTGTTGTTCCTTATTTCTCAAGAACGCGCGTGGCTCCGATGGTGCGTCTGATGGAGAGGCACCGACGCGCGTGCACGGGCAGGCTCCAAAAATGGCAACCCATTTATCGACCCCCCCCCCCCCCACACACACACACACACTCTTTTTTTATTAATTCAAAGTGTGCAGACAGCGGGTGTGACGCGCGGGGCTGCAGGGCAGAAAATCTAAGCAGCTTCTCGTATTAGCGCTGCAGGTACGTGTAGACGCGCGTGCGCGCTGTCTTTGTTCAGATGGGACTGCCTGTGTTGTGTGCGTTGTGTGGCTGTGTTGTGTAGCTGCGTTGCGTGCGTGTGCAAGGCCTTTCGTGATTGTTGTATGGTTGTTTTCTCCGGGCGGGGGGAAAAACACACCACTAACACAAGTTCCCCATACCTTTAATTGTTGATTCATTCATTCACTTACATCTCCTTTCAAAATGTGTTATTATAAAAAATAATGTTTTCAATTTTTGAACTAAGCGTTCAGACAGAACAAAGTTAGGTCTTTCATTTATAAAAAGACTTACATAAAAAAGAATTTAAAAAAATGTTCAAGATGCAAAGCATACCTCAGTTGAGATAATTTCATGTTGCATTTCCTTAAGCCTTCCAGGCACGGACATGTTAGATATCTATGGCTATATCAATGTTTACAGCTACAGATATACATTATATATACGATAGACATCAGTTCATGGAGGTCTATTGTACATCGCTGTTCAGATCTCTAATACAGTGTTTTTCAACCTTTTTTGAGCCACAGCACACTTTAACATTGACAAAAATCCCGCGGCACACCAGAAGCCAAAAAAAATAAAATATAGGAAAAGCTCATAGTCTGTATTGATCTACAGCCCCTCTGCAATCTCACATGCATTTTTGTGATAATTGTTGCAGGAAAAGCTGGAAGCTGCAGATGATTTTTTCTAAAAGATGTATTAAAAGTTAAGTTAAAAGCTTCAAAAACTGTTTGATGTGTGTTAGTGGTTTTAAGACGTTAAGAGGAGAGACTCATTGTGCGCTAAGACAGTCGCTTTAACCCAATGCATCATGGGAGATGTAGTGCCGAAAATCCGCCGAATGCAGAAAGACCAGCTTCTAGCTTCTCTGAGCTTCATGGTTTTGTTCACTTGTTCCACAGTCTGATACCGGATTCTGTGGAAAGCTACACCGCTAAAGACGAGCTTTAGCTGGTATTTTTATTGGAACTGGAGACTTTTTGAGCTAAATCGAAACAAGGAAGTGAAGACTTTAACCACTTCTGATTGTTCAGACTGATAACATGTGATCAAGCCTTCAAGAATGATTGGTGGAGATAGTTAAAGGGGCGGGACTTTTCCTAAAAGAGTTATAGATGCAGCTAAATCGCGGTACCGTCATTCTTATCAAAATGTCTTTATTAGAATCAAATTAACACAAAGAAAAAATAATTTTATTATCTTTTATATTCCTAACTACTCAGTGTTTTATCAGGGCCTGTTTGGATGAACACAGAGCCGATTTCCTGGAGATGGTAAATGTTTCTAGATCAGTTAATGAGGGCAATTTCCCACGGCACACTTGACCATCTCCCACGGCACACTAGTGTGCCGCGGCACACTGGTTGAAAAACACTGCTCTAGCAGACGACTTTCCTATAGTTAATCGTGTCGCAGTCCCATCATGCCTTGCGCGTTGTAAAGAAGCCATTTGGGTTGTCTTCCCACCGGGTACAAGAAGTCTATTAGATAATGAATAGACATTGTAGATGTCTACCGTACATCTCAGACAACACTTAGAGCTCTACCAATAGGTTCTGCTAGATATCTGCACATAGAGGTCTCCTACTCGTCTACCTGTAGTCATGTAATCTTTGGTCCTTTTAGATGTCTACTAGAGGAATTTAAGCAAAATGTAAACAATTTTACATCCACCCATTTATCTTCAGATCCCACTGAATCCCTTTTGGGATCACATGATTGCTGGTTCCAACCCAGCTACCGTTGGGCAAAGGCAAGATACACTCAGGACAAGTCGCCAGTCTGTTGTAGCCTGTTTCTGTTGATATCTGAAAGACCACAAAGTTCCACTCCCCTGTTTAGAAAAACATTTGATTTGTTTCTGTGGTCATTAATCCATTCATTTAAAAAAGGTAGCTTTAATATATTTACAATAGTAGAAGTATAAACTGTCCTTTTTTCCTCTATACATAGCAATTTTTACTTATTTTACTATAACAGTAGCACATACCAGTTCATGTCAAAATGAAATACACCTGCCTACGCTGCCACCACATCAGGGCAGTAACCGCCTGCACCACACCCTACGTATCTGTTCACTTTATTTGTTTGCATATACTTTTATATTTATTTTTCAAACATAAGACACACATTTGAACATAAAATGTATTAACCCGTTTCAGTTTACTTTATTATAATTTGCTTTATTAATTTGATGTTTTGAGTTATTAGTGCTGAGGGAACCATTGCTGCTGCTGCCATCTGCTGCTGGAACCATCAAATCTGGCCTGACACAAGAATGCATCCCAGTCAGCAGAGGCCTTCTATTCAGCAGGCAGCTAATTGGACTGAACCATCGCCCAGTGGACAAGGAACTATTTCTTAGTTTTTTACTATAGTTTCTATTTTGATGTTCTTTATTGTCATTCATTTGTGTATGTTAATTTACCCAAGGATGGGCTTTAGTTTAGTTTGTTTGTTGTATTTTGTCTTAGTCTTTTTCAGTTCCCCCTTGTGTGTCTAGTTGGTTTGATCAGCCACTATATATGTTCCCTTGTGTTTTCAATTAGGTAGGTCAGTTTGATTAAGTTTGTTTGTCTGTTCAGTTGTCCTCTGTTACATTTAAAAGCTTGAGTTAATTTTGTTACTTTGACCTCTTTTAAGGGCCCATTTTTGCCCATCTACAAGTTATGAAAATTCAATTTGAAAATGTTTTATGAAATTGTTTGCTGTCCTTGCCTTCCACTGCTCGGTCCACCACACACCCAAATATGCATGGAGAATAAGGTCCTCCTGTTGCAGCAGATTTACCAGAAATAAAATAGCTAAAAAGCCAAATCAAACATGTTTCTGTCATTGTGACTTTGGCGAGTCATTATCCTTTTTTCTCTTTTTACTGTCAAATTTAAACATGATTACATTTGTGTAGAACCCACTTCTTTCTTAAACTATATATATCTAATTGGATTGTTGTTTTGATGAAGGTTTCTGTGACCTTTAACCCCTGGTAAATGTCAGTAGAACTGTTTAGTTCTTGGAATATGATTACTAGTTGTCTCTGAACAAGGCTGAAAAAACTGTATGGTGGAGTAGTGGTTAGCTGTCACCTTACAGTGAGAAGAACCTGTTGTAGTAGGTTTAGGGGATGTCATCTGGACTTGGTTTTAAAGTTAGAAGACGTTTCACCTCTTATCCAAGAGGCTTTGTCAATTCTGAATTAGCTGGTCTAAGAGCTGGTATATATGCGCTCATGGGGGAGGAGTCAGACCTGAAACTGGAGGTATTGTCCACTTAGCCTACATGGTTTCGGGTCGTTAATAGTCCTTTGTCCTCAGCTGGGGGTTGGGGAGCCAGTGACTCACTCTCCAAATTGGTCATCTCTTTCAGTGGTTAACGACTCAGGTGTAACTGGTTTGGTTTGTTTAGGTTTCAAAACACTGCCGTAGATGGATGGAAGAATAAACCTGAGACCACCATTCTTATTAAGAGAAGGTTTATCCTTCTTGACAAAGATGGCTTCTTTCACTCCTCGCTCAAACCATCCTTTCTCTCTGGCTAGAATTTGGACTTCACTGTCCTCGAAAGAGTGGTTTGTGGCCTTCAGGTGGAGGTGCACTGCAGACTCAGGTCCACTTGGGTTGGCTCTGCGATGTTGGTAAAGCCGCTTGTGTAGAGGTTGTTTGGTTTCTCCTATACACTGTTCATTGCAGTTCTCTTTGCAGTGGATAGAGTACACAACATTACTCTGTTTGTAACTGGGAATTTTGTCCTTTGGATGAACCAGTTTTTGTCTGAGGGTATTGACTGGTTTGAGATGAACTGGGATGTTATGTTGTTTGAAAATCCTTTTAAGTTTTTCAGACAGGCCTGAGATATACAGAATTGAAATACTGTTCCTGTTTCGGCTCTCGTTCCTTCTTATCTTGTTTTCCTGTATGTTGGGATCTGGTGAATGCCCACTTGGGATATCCACAGGTTCGGAGGGCTTGGTGGATATGTTGCTCTTCCTTCTTCTTTCCGTCAGAGCTTGTGGGCATCTCCTGGGCTCTGTGTTGTAATGTCCTGATGACGCCTAGTTTGTGCTGTAAATGTGTAAATGTGCTGTAAATGGTTTGAGTCAAATAAAAGGTACTGACCTGTGTGAGTAGGCTTCCTGTACACTTCAACCTGGAGCTGTCTGTCCTCTCCAATGATCACAGCACAGTCTAGAAAGGCTAGGGTGTTGTCCTTTGTGTCTTCCCTGGTGAACTTGATGTTCTTGTTGACTGCGTTGATATGATTTGTGAAAGTCTCCACTTCCTGGCTTTTGATCTTGACCCAAGTGTCGTCCACATATCTGAACCAGTGGCTTGGAGTAGTACCTGGGAAAGAGTCCAGGGCTCTTCTCTCGACTTCTTCCATGTACAAATTGGCCACAATGGGTGAGATTGGAGAGCCCATAGCACAGCCGTGCCTCTGCCTGTAGAAGTTTCCCCTGAAGGCAGAGGCACGGCTGTGCTATGGGCTCTCCAATCTCACCCATTGTGGCCAATTTGTACATAGAAGAAGTCGAGAGAAGAGCCCTGGACTCTTTCCCAGGTACGCATCTGGACGGCATCTTAAGGACACTTACATATCACGTGCATGCCTCGTGCGTGCAGCATTGCGCAGTCAGTAAGGAGCCAGTACTCACACCTTACTAACAATTGCAGCACTGTATAAAGGATACCGTACAACATCATCACCCATCAATCATAAATGCTGGATATACTTACAGCACGCACGACAATGGTACATTCCATTGTCATGAGGTGGCCGCACCAGACTCAATGGGTCTGCAAGACGACACACCTGTGCTCCTCTTAAGATGCTTAAGATGCAGCCTCTCCTGTCCATGACCCTCTAAGGCTGAACAACCCAAAACGAGACCAGGGCTCGAGACAGAGGTCAGTTGCAAAGTCAAACCAATCCAAAACAGCGTTTATAACAAGAACTTATCACTAGAAGTGGGAAAAAGCCAAAACTAACACACTAGAAGCAGAACACAAAACAGAAACACAGTCAGCCTCAGTGAAAACAGAATGAGCATAAAGAAAAACCCAACCAAAAAACTGAATGGGTCGCTTAGACCCTATCCAGTCATATCAGATAGTCACCAGAACTAAAGTGAATTGAATGATTTTCTATTTTAGTTTTAATAATACTGCACTAGGTGGTAGTGGTTGCCTCACTGTAAAGAAGGACCTGGTTTAAATCCTAGCTGGGACCCTTCCTTGTAGACTCTGCATGTTGTTCCTGTGGGTTTTCTCCAGATTCCTTCCATAGTCTAAGAACATGCGTCATAGGTTAATTGATGATTCCAAATTACTCCCAGCGTGTTATTGTGCTGTCTGCAACAGACTGACAACCTGTTCAGAATGGATAACGTCAGACTTTATTTTGAAATTATTTGAATGATGTTTTTATTTGATTCTGTTTTTCATTTATACTTTTTTGATAAGAAATTGTTTGAAATACAGTATTAGAAAAAAACTACATCTAAAGTATACCTCTGATTATGACAGTGTCTTGTCGTAAATCAGAGGATAAAGTCCAAAAATGTCGCTTGAAAAATGTTCTTCAAATTTTTACTATAAATCCAGAACTCTGCATTTACAACATCCACTGCATCCCTCCTACCTCTGTCCTACCTGTGTTCTCCTCACTCTTCCACACCTTCTATCTCTGCTTCCATCATCATCGACTCCATTCTCCCCAAAACCTTTAAACCCGAGCTCTGATAGCTGGCCTGAGTGAACTGATGGAGGTAGAGGAGCACAGTTGCTTCGTTTGATGGTGCTGACCTTAGACTCCCCCAATCTCAATAAAACATCAAGACTGAGAACAGAAGCACACGTTGTCTCCACCTGGACTTCAGCTGAAGGCCAAGGTTTGAATTGGAGCTGTGAATATGGAAAATGGAATAAAGAAAATGCTTCAGACAGCAAACAAAAGCACAATCACACAGCCACAGACAGAGAAATTACTCCACAGCCGAGGATTTGGGCATTCCACTTTGTGAGTCCTGAAAGGAACACTTAATAAAAAAAATACACATGTTTGGATTGTACAATGATTACAAACTACATCAAAGATCACAGTTTTCCTACATTTATCTTTATTTTCTGAAGTTTTAGTAATTTCTTATGTAGCAGATGTTTCCACTTCTATACTTACATAGCAGGAAAGAATAATCTAAACTGAAATTGTATTATGTACTGCACACACATGCACACACACACATACACACACACAATCACCCATGCACACATATATACACACACTTAACCCTCTACTCACACCCACTGACTCACAAACTGACATACGGGATCACAGACTCACACTCTCACACATCTGCTCACACAAGCACACACAAACACTTTTTTGTCAACTTTTGATTTTTGTCACTGTATCCAGCTGGATTTGAATCAACAGACAGACTGTGAATTCTCCAGATGATTTCAGAGATCCCCCCCAGTACCTGCGGTTTGCAGTGTGTAGGTGTGCAGCAGTGTGTAATAGGCTTCTCGGTGCAGCTGCAGCCTGAAGCCTCCACTGAACTCAGTGGGAGAAAGTCAATTACAGCAGAGCTAAGCCTGGCCTGTGGGGGCTGTATGGGAAAAAGATAACAACATGAAGAAGGCTGCTGACATGTTCTCCCCCCAGATGCATGAAGGGGCAGCACGAGCTGCACTCTGTCTTGCTACTTCCATCCAGACATGGAGCCAGACTGCTGCAGAACTGCAGTGCACACACCAGTCTATCATTGATTTGTGTGAGGTTCAGTCATACTTTAACTTTGGGCTCACCATGATGACTTTAGATCAAAATCCAGTCTAGTCATAGTTTGTAATCTCTAAATAATTACACGGGAAGTGACATCTTAGTGTCCAAATAGAGCTGCAAAGAAACTCAAGATTTTAATTGGTAGCAGTCTCCCTCACTCAGACTCAGGAGATCACTGCAGAGAAATGCTAGTTGAAAACTCTGGCAGTAGATGTTGGGTGGAAATGTTTCACTGACCTGGACTGCAGATCACACTAATCTCACTCTGCTGGCTGAGTTTGCCTTCAGCCAGCAGTCCACTTCATGGATGCTGATGGCAGAGGAGGAAATGGATCTCTGCATCTCTCGATCTGCCTGATCATCCCTGGGATTGTAATGAGTCCAGGAAAGGTACTTGGAATACTTAAACACATGCACTGAGTTAGTGTTGCCTACAGTGGTGTTGTCAGCCTGGTGCAGCAGCTAGTTTGGTGGCTGTAAAAAGCTAATTTCTTCAACAGGACCCAGAGGAGTCACCCGAACCATTTAAGTTCTAGCATTCCTGAATTAAAATTTTACAAAGAAAAAAATAATTAATAAGGAGAAGGGTTATACTAGGCAAGTCATTTTTAATCATATTCATTTAAAGATTACATAAATATACAAAAGAAAAAGTCTAGAGATTGAATTCATTTACTAGTGCAACGTTCTTAGAGTCTATTTCCTCCAAGAAGTTGCATGAAACAACTACAAATTTGATGGTGGTGCCAACTACACTGATGGATACCCGTGTGTTCAAACATGGTGTATGTAATAGAAAAACGTGACGAGCACAGAAGTCCAAAAAACAGAACACCATTCAGGTTCAGTTCAGTTAAACTTCTCCACTAAGAAAGGTTATCTGTCATTCTGAGAAACAATATGTCTTTTTTTAATAATACCATTTAAAAAAGCTGGAATTCCTGGTACTGGTTCGCACCTGGGGTTGGGGCGGGGGGATGCCCAGAACTCCTGGGTGGTGATGAGGTGCTCGTCTGGGGCTGTGGGCACTCTTCTGGGGTGGGGCCCTGCGTTGGGCCCTCCCTGCAGGGGGGCTGCTCTCCTGGTTGATCTTTCCAGTGCGCCCTGTGACTGTGGATGATACACACTTGACACTCTATGATTAATGGAAAGTGATTTAATAACCTGACCAAAGAGCTTTGAAGTAGAATTTGAACCTTGATCAGACTGTATAGATTGTGGAAAACCAAATGCGGAAAAGAAGTTAACCAGAGCTTTAATAATAGCTTTGGTTCTTAGTGTGCGCAAGGGAATTGCTTCTGGGTAGTGTGTTGCAGCACACATCAGAGTCAGAAGGTACTGATGCCCTGATTTGGTTTTAGGTAGTGGACCCACACAATTTATGATGAGATGTTCAAACGGTTCTCCTGTTGCAGGAATTGGATGCAAAGGTGCAGGTGGAATAACCTGGTTTGGTTTTCCACTCATCTGACAAATGTGACATGAACGACAATATTTAGACACATCAGATTTCAACCCTGGCCAAAAAAAAATGACGCAAAACGAGATGGTATGTTTTCTTTACCCCCAAGTGACAAGATGGTCCATCATGAGCTGAGAATCTGGCAACGATACTTCTCTGGTACAACGATTTGCTGAACAACATTCCATCCCAAATTACCAAGAGCGGGAGGAAACCAGTTACGAACCAAAAGTTCATCGTTGAAAGCATAAGATGACAGACAAACATTTGGCAAGAGATGGATCAGTTTCCTGGAACTGTCTTCCGCCCCCTTGCAGGGATGATCAGTGACAGACGATTTTGCAGGACCAGATCTAACAAAACGTGTTTTTGGGACTTTGATTGATTTGATCTGCGCCCACAGATGGAAACACAGCGCGGTGCGTCAGCACAAACTCATCTGTGAGTTGGTTAAGGAGGACTTTCTGCTCATTCAGATAAACAAGGATCCTCTTAGGGAGGCAGGACTTAAATTCCTCTAGTAAAACTATTTCACAGAGTTGAGCAAAGACATCGGCCTTGAACGCAGAAAACCGCGCAAACTCCACATGTGTTTGGTTGACAGCTTTTCTGCAAGCACAAAATTTCTGAAGGTAAGCTTCCGGAACCAGCACGTAAGCTCAAAACAGTGGCAGCGTTGCGCTCAAAGGCATTAAAATATGAATCCACTTCAGTCTCTCTGAAGGATGGAACGAGCGCAATTTGCTCACATCAAATTGCTGTGAAGCAGCGACAGGAGACAATAGGGACACATTTGCAGTTGCAGGTTGAGGGTGTTTCAATTCCAGAGCGCGCACACGCAGGTGCATCAGTTCAACCTCACGTGACTTCGTCTGGAGATCAAGCTCCTTCATCCGAAGGATCAGCCCCAAATCCTCGGTGTCGACTCCCGCTTGAAGTAATGTGATCGGGTCAGAACCCGCATCGGGAACAAATGCAGGAGCCTTTGCCCTCACCCCCAGTCCTCGCTCAGGTTCAGTTGCATCCACAGCGCCCATAGCAGCCTCCACTCCTACCCCGTCAAGAATACCACCTCCAGCCACACCCTTCAGCAGAAACGCACCGGGAGAGGTTTGGACCACACCCTGCTTCACCAACTGCCTAAACAAAACGTCCCTTATCTCATGTTTACGGCAGTGGCTGGGTATATATAAATCATAATGATTGGCAACTGATAGCAAGTCAGCTTTGGTGCACACGTCCAACTTCTCCAAACATGGAACCAGAACAAAATCATTTAAGTCAAGTGCCATTATCAGTGAGTCACTCTCACAATAAACAACTGTCAACTAAACTACACAAAAAAGTCCCACAAACAAATAGGCAAAACCCAAACCATAAATCATAAGACAAAGTAAATTAGCTACCAAATGTCCCACACAAACAAACAGACCAGTTCAGATATCCCGAATGAGCCCCCAATTTACATTACACCCCTGTCTAGGGGTTTGTAAATGGGTGTAACATCAAGGTAAAAAGGAAAACTAAATTCACCAACGACTCAAAAACTCTCACAAGACCAGGCTGAAATTAAGCTGGGAATTTATCTACAATGAAAAACTCCAAACTATACAAAAACAGCCAAACCCAAATTACAAGGACCAAAGCCCCTAACAATGTTTTATCAAACGCTCTGCTGCTGCCAGCTGGAGGGGGAGGGGCCTCCAACAGATGATGTGGCAGTTTTTAAAGCTGCTGCTGGAAGTCCACAGCCAATCAGGAGCTCCGGACACTGTGGAATCCAATTGGCACTATACAGGAGGGAAAGGAAAAGGAAAGACAGAACATCTCAAAAGAAAGCATACAGAAAACACTCCAAATATATAAACAAAACAATATTACGGCCACAACCGTAACACTGGAGAACAGGTGTTACCTCACCGTTGCACTAATACTTTGTGTGGTTGAATGAAATATTTCACACTAGTTGGTTTGAAGGCATAAGTATGCATGTGTGAACGAAATTTGTATTGTGTTCTTGTTAACGTGAATATTTTTGGAGCCAGCAGGTGTGTTTATAACATCTGAGTGTGTGTGTGGACAGGCCCCACCCTTATAGGCTTGTATTACATCTGAACCTCACATTAATGAGTATAAACATCCAGCAACTTGTTGCTTTATGCTGCTTCATGTTTTTAACCCCCCCTTTCTATAGTCACCTTCCTACCCCCCCCCCTCTCTAACATCCCTCTATCTTCTTCCCTCCTTTCCTTTTTTTCCAATATGATTAAAATGAATAAAGTTTGGCCTAGATTCCAAAAGGGGTTTCTTTAGTCATACCTCTGGTTTGTTTGAAGATTAATAACCCCTGTTGTTAAAGTAAAATATGTCCAACACAAGAGGCCTTCAGCTCTCATCTGTCTGCCCAGCTGTTGGACAGGACAAGTTAAAAAAAATTGCTGGAATTCCTGGCTTTTCATTGTAACCCTTGTGCTATCCTATGACCCCCCCCCCCCCCTCTATTGACGTGTTCTCCCTACCATGACAAAGGTGGATAAAGGTGGGGAGGATTTCATGTAATCCATGGATCCATGGACACCAGTGAAGATCCCAATTCATTGAAGAAAAAAAGTTCAGAGCTCTGTCTAGTGGGTCTAGATGACCCAACTCCCAATGTTAAAGTCCCTAGGATAGAACAAGGGTTAACTTGAACATACAAGCATGGTTTGGCATCAAATATAGTCAGCAGAGATGGCAAATCAACATCTACAAGTAGTTTTCTTAGATCTAGCAAATGTGTTTGACATTGTATCACTTACTTTGCTAGTTTTAGAATATTTTGAAATGCCAAGCACAGCAAGTGGGTCAGTGAAAGCTCATTTAGAAGGAGAAAGACTTGCGAGTGACTCCTCACCTATTAGATCGTACACAAATGATATGACAACAGTTACCATCACTGCACCATTTACCACAAGACTGTCAGAGAAGTTGAATTCATGTTTAAAGTGTACCAGGAGGAAGGTTAGGTCTCAAAGATCCAGAAGCATTTCATAATAAACTGTAAGTTTTGGGAGGTTGTATGATGCAAGTCTGTCATAAATTGCGTCTTGAGTTTTAGATTCTTCGCTTTGATTTCTGGATTGGTTTCCGTGCAGGTTGGCTGTGACTTCTAACCGATGGATCCAATCCCCTCATGTGGTTCATCTTGGTTCAGGCACAGCTGCCTGCACTCACTCATTAGTGGCTGTATCAATGTAATAATAATAATAATAATAATAAGCTTTATTTGTATTGCACCTTTCAAGATATATAATCACAAAGTGCTTTACAGTAAAAAATAAGGGCAGAATACACACAATATAATACACATATAGAAATAAGACAAAGTTAAGAGAACGCTATTTTAAAAAGATACGTTTTTAGCTGCTTTTTAAAAGAAAGTACAGTATTTTCACGCCTATAAGGCGCACTAAAAAGTCATGAATTTTCTTCCGCCAGCAGGGGGCGCCCTATGAGCCGGTGCGCCTATTGTGTAGTTGTGGGTTGTAGAAGAAGATGAAGTGAGGAAGGGAGAGAGACGTAAAGGCCAAGTGAAACCTAACTGCAGTGCAACTATCTACACTTAAAGCCTTCAATGCTCCTTCTACCTCATAATAATCCTCAACCATTTCAGTACAGGAGGAGTAAGCAGAGAAGCAGCTGGCCCACTGCTTTAAGCTGCTGCTTTTGCTAGCGCAAAGGAGAAATGCAGAGAGAGACTGGAGTTCTGTGTGTTTGTGTGTGTCTGTGTGTGTGCTGAAAGGAGCAGGTTTTCGCCAGCGCCTATGAAGAAAGGAGACCCGCAAGTCTGTCTGTGTCTCTGTGTATGTGTGTGTGCTGAAAGCAGCGCCGTTTTCTAGCATAGAAAGGAAGAAAGGAGACGGCATGCGCAGCCTCTGTGTGTGTGCTGTGTGTTTAGCACTTCTAAGGAGGAAGGGAGACAAGAGCACAAGTGAGTGACCATTCAGTTTTTGATCAGTTAGGGAGAACAGTAACAAAATAAAAATGTTTCCTCTAAAAAAAACAGAGACTGGATGTTGTATTAACCCACTCTAGAAGCGCTGAGGTTCTGAACGGGGCATTAACGTGCGCGCGCCCTAACACCCGGTGCGCCTTTTGTATGTGTCAAAGACGGAAAAATCCCCCGTGACTGAGACCGCGCCCTATTCTCCGGTGCGCCCTATGGTCGTGAAAATACTGTACTGAGTCCACAGATCTAAGGCTAAGGGGAAGGGAATTCCAGAGAGATGGACTGACTGCTGCGAAGGCTCTGTCACCTTTTGTTTTCAACCGAGTTCTTGGAATAACCAGCAGACCCTGGTCACCAGATCTCAGGGACCTGTTTGGAGTGTAAGGCTGTAGGAGGTTTGTTATATAGACTGGTGCTTGGTTCTTCAAAGCTCTGTATGTTAGTACCAGGATTTTAAAATGCACTCGGTAACGGATGGGGAGCCAATGAAGCTGGTTCAGCAAGGGGGTGACATGTGAATACTTAGAGGATTTTGTTAAGAGCCTAGCAGCAGCATTCTGGACAACTTGAAGCCGTTCCAGAGATTTTTCATTTAAACATGTGAAAATGGAGTTGCAATAGTCAAGCCGTGTTGAAATAAAAGCATGAATGAGCATCTCCATTTCTGGGTGTGACAGAATAGGACTCAGTTTAGCAATATTCTTCAAATGATAGAAACAGGAGCGAACAAGTGAGTTAATATGACGGTCGAGAGATAATACAGGATCTAGAATAACACCGAGGTTCCTCACAGAGGGTTTAATGAAAGATCGGAGTGGACCAAGGCTCTCGACTATCTGAGGCAGGCATTTGTTCGGAGCGCAGACGAGGACTTCCGTTTTAGATTCATTTAGTTGAAGAAAGTTGTCACTCACCCAGCTCCTGACAGAGTCCAGACACTTGAGTAGAGTCTGTATTTTGAAAACATCCTGTGGTTTAAAAGACACATATAACTGAATGTCATCAGCGTAAAAGTGATAAGAAAGACCCTTAAAAGAACTTAAAATATGCTGTAAAGGCAGCAGATATAAGTTAAACAATAATGGTCCCAAGACAGACCCTTGTGGTACACCACAGGTAAGTAATGCTGAGGAAGATTTGAATTTGGAAAGACCTACATAAAATGACCTTCCTGACAGGTATGAGGCGAACCAATTTAGGGCGGATCCTGATATCCCGACCCAGTGCTTCAGTCTATCTAGCAGGACGTGATGATCAATAGTGTCAAACGCTGCTGCCAGGTCAGGTCCAGCAGCACTAGCACAGAGCAATGTCCTGTATCACTCTCAATCAGGATGTCATTTGTGACTCTAAGAAGGGCTGTCTCTGTAGAGTGAGCTTTACGAAAACCTGACTGAAATTGATCGGGGATCCCGTGACTCTCCAAAACAGCCGTGAGCTGTGTGGCAACAAATTTTTCTAAAATTTTAGAAATAAACGGAAGGTTGGAGATGGGTCTGTAGCTGCTGAGAACTGACGGATCAAGCTCTGGTTTTTTGAGAAGAGGATGGATGACGGCTTTCTTGAAGGCTTCCTGTGACGTCATTTCCGGGTGAGCGTTACCCAGCACTAATCGTGCTTGACTACTGTCCTCTTGTTTGGCTGACTACTATTGCTTACTCTAAGGGTTATCTGGGTTAATATTCACATCTAGCACTTTTTAGTAGCGAATACACTACTGTTAAACCGCTTGCTGTTCACTTTCTCATTTTACTAAATAAACCACTTCTCTTTACCTAAACACCGCTAGCCTTAGCTTAGAACCTAGCATGGCCACCACTCCTTCCACCTTTCCCTCTCTCTCCTGCTCCATGTGCCATATGTTTAGTGACAATCCTGCCTCCTTTAGTGAAGATAGCGGTAGATGTGTTAAGTGTAGTCTTGTGTTAGACTTGGAGGCAAGGCTTGAGCAGTTAGAAGCGCGGCTCCGCACAGTGGAAGCTAAGCCGGCTAGCCAGGTCGTAACTCGTAGCGCGGGCCGCGCTACCAGGGCTAATTTAGCTAGCACCCCAGCATTCTCCCAGCAGCCAGGGGTTTGTACCGGTTGGGAGGAAACAGTGCTAAACGCAAAAACTTAGAGCACCCGAGACTCCACGTTAGTAATAGGTTCTCCCCCCTCAGCGACACACCCGCTGAACCCTCAACTCTGGTTATAGGCTCTTCTGAAGTTAGAAACGTGGAGCTCCCAGCGGCTACAGTCAGGTGTTATCCGGGGGCCAGAGTTGGTGACATCGAGGGGAACCTTAGGATGTTAGCTCAGAGTAAGTCCAGGTTCCGTCGAGTCATGATTCACGCATGCGGTAACAATGACGGAGACAATCAGAGGTGGTTAAGTTAAACGTAGCTTCGGTGTGTAAACTTGCTAAGACGATGTCCGACACTGTAATTTTCTCTGGTCCCCTGCCGAACTTAGTGATGAAATGTACAGCCGCTTTTCATCATTCAACCACTGGCTTTCTAGATGGTGCCCAGAAAACGGCGTTGGTTTTGTGGATAATTGGAGCGCGTTTTGGGGGAAGCCCGGTCTCATGCGGAGAGATGGTGTCCATCCCACTCGGGACGGTGCCGCTCTTCTTTCTAGAAACTTTTCTGCTAGCCTTAGTCTGTCAACCTGACAACCCAGAGACGAGACTCGGGCACAGAGCAGCAGTTGAAAACGCTCCTTTGAGCCTCCCTTAGGGTTAGTGCTGGTGCAAAACCCATGCAGGGAAAGTCATCAGGTCCTAGCTTTAGCTTATGTGATGACAGACAAGTAAAAGCAGCGAGACACAGAAACCTTACAGTGACAGACAGCAGTTCTCACAAGCAGAATTATGACGTCATTAAATGCGGTTTATTAAACATTCAATCCATTTCCTTTAAGTCCCTCTTAGTCAATGAGTTAATCACTGATAACAACCTTAGTTTACTAGCCTTGACAGAAACTTGGCTCCAACAGGATGACTATGTTAGATTGAATGAAGCAACCCCCCCCCACTTATACTAACTATCAGAAATCCAGGATTTCTGGGAAAGGAGGTGGTTTGGCAGTAATATCACAGTCTAGCTTACTTCTCAGCCCTAAAGTTAAAAATGCTTATAATTCATTTGAAAGTATCATATTGTCTATAAATCACCCAAACGGGAAGACTCGAAAACCTGTTTTATTCATAATTATTTATCGCCCCCCCTATTGTCTTAGATTCTGATCAAACTATAATTATAGGGGATTTTAATATTCACGTTGATGACCCCAGTGACTGTCTAGGAAAGGCTTTTGCAGCTTTATTAGATGATGTTGGTTTCACCCAAAATGTAAATGAACCTACTCACTGTCACAAGCACACCCTGGACCTCGTTTTAACTCATGGTATAGAGATCAGCCAGCTGAGTGTCCAGTGAATAAGAAACAGCTTAGAAGAGCCTTAAATGACCGTTCTGTGTCTGAGTTTAAGCACACAGTTCAGCCAGTACTTGGTGACATTCTGAGCAAATACTCTGAGTCCAGCTCCCATAGCATCAGTCCTAGTATAAATGACCACTTTGTTAATGATGCCCTACAAGCCCTCAGGAGTACACTCCATGTTGTTGCCCCCCTGAAACCTGAGTTCGTTAGACAAAACCGAGTAGCACCGTGGTTTAACGCTGAAACACGTTCTCTTAAACAAGAAACCCGTAAGTTGGAAAGAGAATGGCGCCGCTCCGGTTCAGAGCATTCTCTGAATATCTGGAAACATAGCCTATTACATTATAAAAAAGCTCTGCGTAGAGCTAGAAGCCAGTACTATTCAACCTTAATATCAGAGAATGGAAACAATCCCAGATTTCTTTTTAGCACTGTTGCTAAATTAACTCGCAGTCAGAGCTCAGTAGAACCACATGTTCCTGTTTCTCTCAGCTCTGATGATTTTCTTACATTTTTCGATAGTAAAATCTCAAATATTAGACATAAGTTAAATCAAGTTATTCCTACTATCAGCCCAGAGCAGGCTGAAGTGGTAGAAGTGGAGGCATCCTTAGAAACCTCTGTAACATTAGACTGCTTCACTATTGTGGATCAAGTAGAAATTGCATCAATTATTACGTCCTCCAAATCCTCAACTTGTCTGTTAGACCCAATTCCCACTAGACTTTTTAAAGAAACTTTCCCCCTAATTAATGATTCCATATTAACAATGACAAATACCTCTCTAGAAACGGGTTACGTGCCACAGTCTTTTAAATATGCAGTTGTTAAACCTCTTCTGAAAAAGCCCAGCTTGGATCCTAACATCTTGGCCAACTATAGACCGATATCAAACCTGCCCTTTATTTCTAAAATCCTAGAAAGAGTTTTAGTTAAGCAGCTTTACTGCCACCTACAGGACAACAGCCACTTTGAAGACTTTCAGTCGGGGTTTAGACCCCACCACAGTACGGAAACTGCACTAGTTAGAGTCTCTAATGACTTGTTATTGGCTTCAGAAAAGGGACTACTTTCTATTCTTGTCCTGTTAGACCTCAGTGCAGCTTTTGACACTATGGACCACAGTATTTTACTCCATAGATTAGAGCATGACATAGGGATCAGAGGATCTGCCCTCCAGTGGTTTAAATCCTACCTGTCAGATAGGTATCAGTTTGTTAATGTAAATGGACATTCCTCTCAGTGCACTTGAGTTAACTACGGAGTCCCACAGGGCTCAGTCTTAGGACCCATCCTGTTTATGCTTTATATGCTACCCCTAGGAAACATAATCAGGAAACACAGCATTAATTTTCATTGTTATGCCGACGATACTCAGTAGTATTTATCCATGAAACCTGACCAGAATGACCAGATAGAGAAACTGAACGCCTGCATCAGAGACATCAAGACCTGGATGACAATTAATTACCTCCTCTTGAACCCAGAAAAAACTGAGGTTATTATACTAGGTCCTAAAAACCTGAGAGATGCTCTGTCTGCTCAGATAGTCTCCCTGGATGGTGTAAGTACAGCCCCTAATTCCACAGTTAGAAACCTTGGGGTTTTATTTGACCAGGATTTATCATTTAAGGCTCACATATCTCAGGCGTGTAGAACTGCATTTTTTCACCTGCGGAACATTGCTAAGATCAGAAATATACTTTCTAAGAGTGATGCTGAAAAACTCATCCATGCATTTGTTACGTCGAGGCTGGATTACTGTAACTCTTTGTTAGCAGCGTGTCCTAAGAGTTCCTTAAGAAGTCTCCAGCTAGTTCAGAACGCAGCAGCTAGATTGTTAGCAGGAACTAGCAGAAGAGATCACATCACTCCTGTGTTAGTTTCCCTCCATTGGCTCCCAGTTGATTCTAGAATTAAGTTCAAGATCCTCCTGTTAACCTATAAGGCCTTACATGGAATGGCCCCGTCCTACATTAATGACCTTATAGTCCCTTACCATCCAATCAGAAAACATCGCTCGCAAAATGCAGGACTGCTTGTGATTCCTAGAATTAGTAAAAGTACAGTTGGAGGTAGAGCGTTCAGCCACCAAGCCCCTGTTTTATGGAATAAGCTCCCAGCTCACGTAAGAGAGGCAGATTCGGTTTCTACATTCAAAGTTAGACTGAAAACATTCCTCTTTGGACAGGCTTATTGTCAGACGTGTTAGTATTCAGAGATTATTTAACTTAATGTTAATTGTTGAAATTAAACTTAATAACAATAACTATTTGTTTTAAAAGGCTGCTAGAAGTTGAAGCTGGGGTAACTATGGTGCACTGGGGGCTCTGTCCTCTTTTCTGTCCTCTTTTCTTTTCTCATCTACCTCTACACTTCCTCTCTTCTCTATTTTTGATCATCATTTATCATTTAGTTCTCCATGCCTCTGTTTGGTGCAGTACGATTCATGTATTGTCCCTCTTTCGTCTCCCCTCCTGGGGAGTGGGAGTGCTTCCAGACTCCAGTTGGCCCATCCGTGCTCCTGTTCCTGACCGTGGACCTCGTCTCTGCTCCTGCTCCTAAACCTGGCTGTGGTTCCTGTCTCCGGCTCGACTCGCGCCCCTGACTGTCCCCCCAACCCCGGCTGGATGAAGCTCGTCTGCTGGACTTTAAATATGTAGATGTAGAGTTAGATAAGTTCATTCTTCTCTATCAGTTCTGGTAAATCGCCTGTCCGTCCTGGGGGAGGATCCCTCCTTCATGTGGGCACCCCTGAGGTTTCTTCATTTTTTTCCGGAATCCGTTTTTTTAGGAGTTTTTCCTTACCGCGAAGGGGGGTCTAAGGGCAGGGATGCCAGTATGGCTTAGTCAGTTTGTTAGTTTATTTTAGTATTTTCCTATTGACTCTTTGTATTCATGATCCTTTTGAGTTCATGTTTTACTTCAAAGCCCATCGAGATGACTGTTGTTGTGATTTTGGGCTATACAAATAAAATTGAATTGAATTGAATTGAATTGAAGTAGTCAGGGACTTGTCCAGACAGCAGGGATGAGTTCCTTATTGTCAGGACGCAGGGGCCAATGGACTGAAAAACCTCCTTAAAGAGAGATGTGGGCAACACATCAAGAGAGCAGGAGGATGTCTTTATTTTACTAACTAAGCTGACTAGCTCAGAGAAAGAGATAGGTAGAAACTTATCTAAAATTACAGACCATGCTGGGCTAGGGACCGAAGCAGCCCCAGCTGCAGAACGCAGAGAACCTTTGACTGATCTGACTTTTTCGATAAAAAAAAGATAAAAACCTATCACAATCATTGTTCAAACGAATGGGAGCAGCAGGTAGAATGGGCGTGACAATGTTACTAATAGTGTCAAATAACACCTTGGTGTTACCTCTACTTTTAGAGATAAGATTAGTGAAATAAACTGACCTCGCATCCCTGACAGCACTGTTAAAAGAGACTAGAAGGTCCTTCAAATTAAGCAGATGTACAGTTAGTTGGGTTTTTTTCCAAAGATGTTCGGCTTTCCTGCATGACCGCTTAAGGTGACAAATACTGTCATTTAGCCAAGGGGATGCCTTTATAACAGGGGCTAGTTTAGTTTTAATAGCACAGATGTCATCTAGAATGGAAACACATTATCTGTTAAAATGATCTATTAAAAGATTAACATCAGCACCTGGAGATAAAACCAAGTAAAAAGCTTCAGAAAACACATCAGCTGAGGAGAAGTTTAGGAAGCGAGAACTGATTTCTCTGCGCGCAGGCTGCAGCGACAGAGTGAAAGACAAGTTAAAAAAAATACAGTGATGATCAGAAATAAAAATGTCTTCGGATAAGATACTATCAATATGTAGACGTGAAGTAAAAACAAGGTCGAGAGTGTGACCTTTGGCATGTGTGGACCCAGACAAATGTTGAGGAAAGTTAAAAGAGTCCATGACGCTGATAAAACCTCTGGCAAAGAGGTCAGAGTCATAATCAATGTGTATATTAAAATTACCTACTATAATAAGACTGGGCAGCTTCATGGTGGAAGATAAGAAATCGCTGAGCTCCTTTAGAAACAGACTGTTGTGTCCAGGTGGGCGGTAGACAATGGCACAATGTAGAGGCATCTTGTCTCCAATTTTGTTTAGCTGCAGCTCAAACGATGAAAACTGTCCGATGTTCGAGGATTGACAAACGAGATGCCTCCGGAAGACCGCAGCCACGCCCCCTCCACGTCCCGATGGCCGGGGCCGACCGATGAAGGAGTACCCAGCCGGGCAGAGTTCGATAAGAGACAAGTAGTCAGAATTCCGTTGCCAGGTTTCAGTTAAAAACATTAGGTCGAAGTTCCTGGAGATGATGAGCTCATTCAACAAAAACGTCTTGTTTGCCACGGATCGAGCATTAAAGAGCGCCAAGTTTAAAGGGGCGGGGGCGCGAGTTGTGTCGCTGACGACCCGCGGCGTAGGAAGCAGGAAGATTGTTTGATCCCGGACCATCGGAGAACCCATACACCGCACGAAGAGAAGGCCAAGCAGTTGAAGAGTTTGGATGGACACACCTCAGGTGGCACGGCCTCAGGAACCTGGCCCCTGCATGATCAAGCAGAGACTTGGGAAAAACCTCTAGAACAGAGGGAGTCGTCCGGAAACAGCTGGCCAGGAACGCTCGATGTCGTTTACTGGATGCTCCGCGCTTCCACAAAAGCCTGATCTTCACTTGGACGCCGGCTCTTTTCCATCTCCTCCTCCTCTGTGGTCTGCAAAGCTCCGGTAGGCCCACCGTCAGGACGCCGGTTGGAAGCGGTGCGAGTAGGGAACGGAGAACACCAACACGGGGAGAAGATGTATCTTCGCCGATCATCGCAAATCCGATAGTCAGGAGAGTAAGTCGATCGTAGACTAAAGCAGCTAAAACATCGTTAAAACCAAATAAAACAAGGAGCACAGAAAAAAACAACACCGTAATTTTACCGGATAGACTCCTGCCGGCAGCGGCACAGCCAAACACAGGCGCCATCATACCGGAAGTACTTTTCAATGTAACTTTTTTAAGCCTTCAGTGTTTATATGTTTTTGACACTATAAAATCAGGTTAGATCCTGGGGGTCTTACTCATGAAGGAGGGAAGGATGGAGTGTTAGATTGACAGATGGATACGTAAAGCAACTGCAATAAAGTGGCTGCTCTATTGATTTGTTGTAATGAAGAGGGAACTGAGCTTAAAGGCAAAGCTCTCCAATTACTGGTCATTCCTTGTTCCTATCCTCACTTATGGTCAGGAGCTTTGGATCATGACCAAAAGGATAAGATCCGGTATACAAGTGGCTGACTTGAGTTTCCTCTGCTGGGTAGCTGCATGGGTGCTCCCCAATGCCTTAGGCACAACTGTCTTAACAGTTGTGACTATTGTATTCTATAACATGAAGTCATAAAATACAATAGTTAATGGCTAAACTAAACAGATTTGACTAAACTGGGCATCTCTGCCCTTAGACCATCCTTCTGGGTAAGAAATAAACCGTTTTCACAAAAAAAAGAAGAACCCTCAGGGGTGTCCACATGAAGGAGGGATCCTCCCCCGGGACGGACAGGCGATGTTCCAGAACTTTTAGAGAGAATTAGCTTATCTAACTCCACAACGACATGTTTAAATAGTCCAGCTGATGAGCTTCATCCAGATGGAGTTGGGGGACAGCTGGGGGTGCGAGAAGAGCAAGAGGCAGGATCCACAGCCAGGTGTAGGAGCAGGAGCAGAGACGAGGTACACAGTCAGGTACAGGAGGACAGACGAGCCGGAGGCTGAATCAAACTCAATTTTGATTTTCAAAATTACATCTGAAAACCTGTTTTTCAGTACCAATTAGCTTTGTGTAATTATTATTCTATTCTAGTAATTGGTTTAAATTATAAAATTTCAAATTAGTGTTTCTGAAATGATGCTTTTCTTGCAAATTTAAAAAATGTGGCTCTAAAAGTCATCTGTGATTTCAAGTATTTGCGAATTGTTAAGAATCTTCAACATTGAAATCAATTCAAATCAAGACTTTGGTTTTAAAGCCCAGCCCACATAAAACCTGAGTTAGCAGAATAGTAGAACAAGAGCATTTTTTCCCCTCTCTTTCTCTAGATTATTTTGTGTTTGATGAAAAAAATCATCACTTTTTTATTGTCTGTTAATCTGAGTCTCACAGAGCTCCTATGTGTCCTACTTATTTTAAAGAATAGAGATAATCCTTGATTCCATAACAGTAGAACCCCCTCTGAGCAGTAACTGCCGCTGAGGCTTGTGCTGTGAATAAAGGATCCTGAGTGAGGAGAGGAGCAGGATGAAGGTAATGCATGCAGGAACATGCAGGCGCTCCCTGGCAGACTCAGGAGAGCTTCACTCTGGCTCGTTTTAGCCAAGTGATAAAAGCTTGTAATGTTTTCATAAATGACTCTTTTTTTATTACTTCCCATCAGCCTCCTTTTCTTTACAGACAATGGTAAAGCCATTATCACTTCTCGTGACTGCTGGTCTTTGCTTGAGAACCTCAGCTTCTGTCCTAACTGTGGGGATGAAGATGTTTTCTCTGGAGGAGGGATTTATGTTTGGAATTCAAGCAGTCTGCCTCTGCTGCCTTGCTGGATCTCAGTCTGCTGCAGACCTGAGCAGCATAATAACAGTTTGTTAGCAGCTCGCAGTGCCAGTGTCCCATTTCTAACATGCAGAAGGAAGCAGAGATTGGGAGTAATAGAGGGCATCTACAGATATGTCTGTTTAATTCCAGGTTGCATTACTTGAGGAAATTTTTTCCACTTTACCGTCTTGTGATGCTGTTTCTCTTAAGCTAATTTTGTACAATGTAATAGGTTTTTGTCTTTCAGTAGCCCTTTCCCTAAAACACATCAGACCTGCAAACACCTCTGCTCAATGGTTTAGTGGAGAAATGAATGCTTGTTTTCTGCTGAGGCCAAAGAACTTGACTGAGAAAATTTTTTTCTGTCATGGCTTGTCAGGTTTCTGTCCCTTTGTCTCCATCTTCTGGTTGTCTCTGCCACTGCTGTCCTCTGGCTTTTACCTGCAGGTGTCTTTTCTCCTGGGGTGCACTGGATGCACAAGATTGCAGGCGGGGACTCCTGACACACCTGAACCCTCTGCACTCATCCTGACTGTAATGACTGGTTTTTACCAGCCCTTCCCCACCCGTCTATGAGCCCACAGCTGTTAAAAGAGCAGTCTGGCCTTGACTGTGTTATACTTCAGTTGTCTCCGTCATCTACAAGCTGACCTAACAGTAGTGCTGTCTGAATCTACAATTCCTACATCCATTTATTAGGTTGTTACTTCAGGAAATAGATGGCATCATATTTGCCATTTTTTTTAAAAAAGTCGTGAGCACTCTGTGGACCTCCAGGCCTTGAGAAAGGAGCTCTGCTGCAGCCCTTTTCTCAGTTCAGCTTGGCTCTCTCTCCAGCTGACTTTGACCTGTGTTGAGCAGACTTGTACGTTGTAATGTTTTGTGTGTTGTTTTTGTGTACAGGCCCACTCTCAACAGTGATGTCTTTTTTACTGAGTGTAGTATGACTTACAGTTGAAAGTAAAACTGTTGGGGTGAAACCACCATTTTCTTTAGTACATGTTTGTTAGTCCTGGGAGGATAGTATTTGTCATGTTTTCCCTTCTCTTTCATTTCTGGTAAGTTGTTTTCAGGGATTAGATAGGTGGGGTTTTGTTTGTTGTTTTGGCCTTGGTTCACCCTGAAGCCTTTTTGCTACATCTGTTATTTCTCTACATATCTGTTATCTCAAGTTATTTCTCATTTTTCATTAGTTAGTTACTTTTCATTCAATTCAATTAATTTTTATTGATAAAGCCCATACATACCGGTAATTGTATAAGAATATGAAATCAGTCATACAGTTCAAAAGGTAATTGCTAATCTAAACCAAACAGACTGAGCTCACCTGGCATCCCTGCCCTTAGACCCTCCTCCTTGGTCGGGAAAAACTCCCCAAAAAAACTGTTAGGGTGTTTGTTGTTTTTTTTCTGTGTGGAAAGCTGCCGTAGTTCCACTAAGGTTTTGCACAGGTTGGAGTTTGCTTGAAATCAGGGTTGGCTTTATATCCAGCATTTTCAAATTATTATCCAAATTATAAGTGAACATTTTTTATTTTTCAGTCCATGTGAAGACGCTTTCAGCACTTCCCTGGAAACTCCCATTGATGTAGTGGTGACTGTGGCAGCATCCTTTGTTCACTTGACAGATCTTACAATCTCGGCAGATCTGCTGAACTACATTGTCCAACTTAGGCCACCAAACATACTTGTGTGCCAGTGCCTTCATCCTGACAATCCCTGGATGTCCTTGGTGTAACTCTTTTAACACAGCTTTGTTCAGTCTGGTTGGCCTAATGACACCAGTTCCCCACAGAACACTGCTCTGCTCTGTTGAAAGTTCATTCATTGGCATTTATTTCAGGTTGTCCTCCACTTGGTACAAGTCGTTGACAAAACAACGCACTTTTGAAAGTTCAGAGTCGGTTCTTGTAGCTCTGGCTACCTGCATTGGTTACTCTAAACATGGAGATGTTCTAAATCTGTGGGCTGTCTTAATGAAAATGCGGTTTTTCCCAAATGGCTGGTGCTTTTGGGCTTTTGAAGCGTAACTGTGTGTTGGTAGGCAGTTAATGAAGTGACTTTTACAATGATATCTCTACTCATTTGATAAATTGAAGATATTATTTTTTAATAGGAGAGCTGAGCCGAAAAGCAAAGCTCTTAATTTACCGGTCAGTCTTCGTTCCAATACTCACCTATGGTCATGTGCTATGGGTCATGACCCAAAGAACGAGGTCCCGAATACAAGCGGCTGAAATGAGCTTCCTCTGTAGGGTGGCTGGGCGCTCCCTTAGAGATAGGGTGAGAAGCTCGGCCACCCGCGGAGAGCTCGGAGTAGAACCGCTTCTCGTCCACATTGAAAGGAGCCAGTTGAGGTGGCTCGGGCATCTAGTCCGGATGCCCCCTGGACGCCTCCCTGGAGAGGTGTTCCGGGCATGTCCCACTGGGCGGAGGCCCTGGGGAAGACCCAGGACACGCTGGAGAGACTATGTCTCTCAGCTGGCCTGGGACACGCCTCGGGTCCCCCCAGAGAAGCTGGAGGAAGTGGCTGGGGCGAGGGAAGTCTGGGCATCTCTGCTTAGACTGCTGCCCCCGCGACCCGGTCCCGGATAAGCGGAGGAAGATGGATGGGTGGATTTTTTAATAATTCAACAATCATCTTGTTGTTCTTGTGGTTGTAACTAGCTCGTTTTCTCTCTTCTTCTTCCTCCTCTGTCTATCTTTGTCATTGTTTCCCAAACATCCTCCATCTCTCCCATCATTTCCCCTTCTTCCTGCCATTTTCCTCTTCTCTCTCCTTGTATTTCCTTCTAGTTCTGCACATGCTCTCTTCTCTCCACCACGTCTGTCCTCGCTGCCCCCCTCCCCCCACCCAGTTCCTCACATTTTAAAACATCAGCTCTCTCAGCGTGTGTCAAGCCGCCCGCAGATTCTACCATGTTCCTTTCTGCTCATTAATGAGGGTGCTGGGTCCTGGCAATGCTGAGTTCAAACAATGAAAAACTGCAATTAGAGGAAACTCATGAGTCTGTTTGGATGAGTTGGGAAAGTGGGGCGTTGTTGTTTCAGTCAGGTAAAGAGAAAGGATTTCTGTTCTCAGTTCAGGGAAAGGATCTCCAGAACAAAGGCAGAGAAGGTGTTAGAGTTCCAGGAAGCATATGAGTTTAGTAAAAAGAGCGAGCAGCTGCAGCCTGAGCCTACAGAAGCTGCTGCAGGCTCTGGAGGGGACTGCTGCTGGGCTCCTCACCATGCTGTGCCGCTTTGATAAATGGCACTATCACACCACAGGGTTCAGAAATCCACTCATTTCTATATGTTCAAAGCATCACATGACCACTCTCCCTGTCACCATTACATCCATGTCTCTGTGGCCTAAGGGGCAGGAGGGACTAAACGCGGCTTCATCACACGGCTCAGCTTTCATCTCCAGATTCCAGTCCTACTGTGGAATGTATTTTCTCTGGCACATTTGTACCAATTTTAATGAAATATATTGAAACTTTTTTTCCCCTTAAAAAGGTCTAAACACACTCAGACAAATGTTTGTAGACTCAAGGATCAAAATGCAGTCATCAGTGTTGCCTTATTTCTTTGTAAAATGAACAAATCACCTAATTGGGGACATGCAGTCCTGGCCATCATGAGATGTATACTAATCATAAAGTAAGTATTTGTCCATTGTACATTGATCTGTGAAGTAAATCAAATACCTACTTAATTTAAATAATTTCAATCATTTTATCATCCATCAAAATCTGTATTTTGCATCATTTCTGTTTAACTCCAGTGTAGGCTGTGAGTTGAGGCAGCACAGGGCTCGGTCTCATGCTAGATGGCACAACTCTATGCACACTGTTGATTGCGTGCCTTTTGCTAACTCAGTGTAGCCTATCAATGTACTGATTTATTAAAATGTTTTTATGCATTCTGGACATTTTTATTACATGTCCTCATTTTTAATATAACAAATAATGTATTGAATATTTGTAGTTTTTATGTTTGGATTGACATAAAGTCACATTGAAAAGACATAAGATGAGGCAGGTAGTAGCTCTGCCTCATTATAGAAGGCACTCGTGAGCTCACATTTGTTCTTCTGTGGTTGCTAATATAGGAGTTCCTTATTAGATGTTTTGCTCTGACTAACTGCAAAAATTGATATAATGTTACGACCCCAGACTCCCCCCCCCCCCCCCCCTCCAGGCCAGTGTATCTTTGTGAGTGTTCCCCCTTTTTGTTTGAGCTGGAGTCTCCTCCCTCTGGGTCGACCTGGCCCGCCCCACAAAGGGTATAAAACCTGCTCGGATTCTTGGCGTCGCTCTCTCCCACCTGGCAGATGACTCTTACCAACCCATTTACTTATCTTAGCAGATTTAGTTGGGTTAAATATAAACTTTTGTTAAGTCTCATCCAGTCTCCCAGTCATGGCTTTTATTTGAGCCGGTCATGACAGTAATATCTCAGCTCTGAAAACTTCTTAAAATTGGACATTGGACACCAATGCTGGAGCTTAAAGGCTTCAAGCATCAAAGTTTCAACAGATTCTTAAAGAAGATATGAAGGGCTTGAATGTAAAGTCATAGAGATTTTTGATCAGAAAGAAGGCATATGGACTTCATTTACAAGTAAAGATAAGAACAGTGAGCAAAATCTGTGTATGTTGGTAGTTGAGTGTGTAGTTGGTATGCCGTGTGTGTACAAGTGAGTGGGAGAAAGTATCCCCCTTGGTCTGCAGCATTCACCTTTATGTTTTCTCGAGGCTCAGGCTACTAAACTGCTATACATGTTACATTCTTCCCTGGCCAAATATAAAATGCCGTGTGTACGTTTTTTAGGTTGTGGAGTGTGTGTGATGGACAAACATATTCTCAGATGCATCAAAAGAAGCAGATGGAATGTGAGATGCAGAGCTGCTTTCATATGGAGCGGTCCAGGTAAAGCTGCTGGTTTGAACAGCTGTCAGACTGAGCTGGATCTCTGCAGGATCATAGGATATCCATCTGTAAAAAGAAATAAAGCTGAAATGGTAAAGCTCTAAGAAAGCTGATTGCCTCTTGAGGGTAAAGAGGGAACCAGAACCCATCCATCCATCCATCTTCCTCCGCTTATCAGGAACCGGGTCGCGGGGGCAGCATACTGAGCAGAGATGCCCAGATTTCCCTCGCCCCAGCCACTTCCTCCAGCTTCTCTGGAGGGACCCCGAGGCGTGTCCCAGGCCAGCTGAGAGACATAGTCTCTCCAGCGTGTCCTGGGTCTTCCCCGGGGCCTCCGCCCAGTGGGACATGCCCGGAACACCTCTCCAGGGAGGCGTCCAGGGGGCATCTGGACTAGATGCCCGAGCCACCTCAACTGGCTCCTTTCGATATGGAGGAGAAGCGGTTCTACTCCAAGCACTCCGTGAGTGGCCGAGCTTGTCACCCTATCTCTAAGGGAGCGCCCAGTCACCCTACGGAGGAAGCTCATTTCAGCGCCTTGTATTCAGGACCTTGTTCTTTCGGTCATGACCCATAGCACATGACCATAGGTGAGTACTGGAACGAAGATTGACCGGTAAATTGAGAGCTTTGCTTTTCGGCTCAGCTCTCTCTTCACCATGACGGACCGATACAGCGACCGCATAACTACGGACGCCGCTCCGATCCACCTGTCGATCTCACGCTGCGGTCTTCCCTCACTCGTGAACAAGACCCAAAGATATTTAAACTCCTCCCTCCACCTGGGGCAGAGAGACTCCACCCACCGAGAGATGGCAAACTACCTTCCTCTGGTCAAGAACCATGGCCTCGGATTTAGCAGCGCTGACCCTCATCCCAGTCGCTACACACTCGGCTGCAAACCGCCCCAATGCACGCCGGAGACCCTGGCTCGATGAAGCCAACAGGACAACATAATCTGCAAAAAGCAGAGAAGAAATCCTGTGGTCCCCAAACCAGATCCCCTCCGGCCCCTGGCTGCGCCTAGAAATTCTGTCCATAAAAACCAGAATCCAAATGTTGGAACCATGCATGGATGTGCATGATGCTGAAAGGTATCATGAGAGATGTGACGCTTCTGCTTTTCCTTCCTGTCTGAGGATGAAAGTTTTAAACAAGGATCCTCAAAACTATTTCAGGCAAACCTATATTGCTTCAACCTACCTTACATAACCTACTTTATTTTGTTAATTAGCTCTGTTTGAGGCAAACATGGGATTTGTGTTTGGAAATCCACTTCTAGAGGAGCCTGTCAAGTGTGGTGTCTGCAGGCTGAACTCAGGTGTTTCAGTTCACTTCAGCAACTGGAAACTGACGACAACAGGAATGGCGGTCAGTAGAGAGTTCACCTGACAGGTGAATTCAATTCAATTCAATTTTATTCAATTTTATTCAATTTTATTTTATTTGTATAGCCCAAAATCACAACAACAGTCATCTCGATGGGCTTCAAAGTAAAACATGAACTCAAAAGGATCATGAATAAAAAGAGATAAATAGGAAAATACTAAATTGAACTAACAAACTGACTAAGCTAAACTGGCATTCCTGCCCCTAAAACCCCCATTCGCGGTAAGGAAAAACTCCTAAAAAAAACGGATTCCGGAAAAAATGAAGAAACCTTAGGTGAAGATCTGCGTCTTTGTACAAGCTATTGTCAAAAAGCTGTACTTTTAATGTTTACAGCTTTTGAGACAGCTGACCCCTCTTTGAGCTAAGGGGCTCCTCCTCCTGCTGCAGTCTGTGAAGGCAGACGGCTGTCATGGAAACAGAAACCATGTGTACATAGCTGAACGAATACTCACTGCAATTTACCTAAGTTATTCTGCAATGAAGAAGACCTGCTCTTTCTCATATAAATCTGTTTTATTTTTTATTTTTCAGGTTTTTTTTCTTCTTGTTACCCAAAGACGGTAAGCAAACTCTTGTTATTTAAAGTGTCACAGTCATCTTTGTGTCTAAAAAGTAGAATTTCTGACCAAGCGCTTTCTTAATATTTGAACAACTAATGGTACTTCTTGAGTAGGAGCTTTTTACTTTAGCACAAGTTGGCGCTGGGCATCAGGAGAAGCCTCAGCGCAGAGGCTCTGCAGTAGAATAATTCACACATGGCACTGATTCTTCCCTCAAACTGCTCACCTTTAACTTTGTTGGACTTCATGGACCTTCAAGTCCAGACCTGGTCTCCATACAGCAGCCAAAACTTTTTTTCCTTCTTACAACAACTTTCCTAAATGCCCCTTCTTCTGTGTCAAGAAAAATATGTGGTCTGCATGAGGAGGTGAAGCTGCTGCTAGCTGACCTTTGGTCTTCAGAAGTGTTCTCTTGCAGGCCAACCTGCCTCTGGCGAGGTCATACAGCCCCACAACTGCTGCGAGGCTGCGGTCAAGGTCAGAGATTTCTCCGGCTCATCGAACGGCTGCAGGATGGAGACGAGAAAACAAACAAGAACCATTAATCTTCCACCAGGTTTCTATCAGCTGAAACAAGCTTTTCCTATAAACAAAACACCCCCCCCCCCGAACATAAATCAGTATACAAACAAAATAATACATTTCTTTAAAATACAAATAACTGTGTTATACGGTTAACAATACTGTTTTTTGGTAGCCTTCATACTTAAACCTTTCTATCCTTCAATATTGTCATCAGGTTCATAATAACCAGCTGTTTGTGTTGGCAGATGATGCTGGTCACTGTCAGTGTGTTTGAGGTTCTTTATGAAGGTAAAAATGTGTCAATATGGACGAGCTTGTAGATTTAATATGAGAACTCATGTCAGAAATTCCCTTCGTTTATTTTTAAGAATTTTTAAAATTTAAATATGGATCATACTTGTTCAAAAATGCTCAAAAGCTCTAAAGATTCTGAAGCTAACAAAGTAATTTTCTGACATAATATTTGTTGTAGTAGGACAGTAGGGTCATGATTAGTCAGTACAGAAAGTTTGGTGACAACAGCTTCAGTATCTTCAGAGCTATTGATCACCTTTATTAAATTCATATCTCTATCAAAATTTGAAAAAATATATAGAATAAAATAAAATAAAGGTGCAATTTCTGCCAAAAATATTTATTGTAGCATGAATATGCTGACCAGTTTTCATTACCAGCTCATATTATGAGAGAGTGTTGATTTTTACAGAATGGTGTTTTCTCTGAGTTTGCACTTTGTCTCCATCTCGTGTCTCTATAGTTCGAAGAGAGCACTTTTCATTAAAAGGCAAAAAATATATATATTTTTCCTTTTGCATCTGTAATTCCCTCTCTGTGTTAATATAAAATGATTGAGATACTTGCTGTCACATCTGAACATTTATCAGAAGAGTTGTTGAGGCCAAAAGTCAGAATCTGTGAAGATCTTAATGACGTTACCAAATCTTCTGAGTCCTGCACTCTGATTGGTTGACCCTGCTCCCTACTTGTTCCATTATCAGACACAGATCAGTTTTGACACAAATATCAAGGATTGTGCAAAAGTCCAAGCACAGTTGTAGCGCGCTGTGAATTGCGGCAACAGAATTTACCAATTGTAATCGCCAATTTGAGGTTTGTAACTCTAAATGAACACATGCAAATGGGAATTTGTCAATTGTGATTTTATTTGTCAAACTTTACAGCAGACAAACTTTACACACAGATGCAGATTTTGGTGCGCAAGTTCTCATCTATCTATCTATCTGTCTGTCTGTCTGTCTGTCTGTCTGTCTATCTATCTATCTATCTATCTATCTATCAGCCACTGGATGCAGCATGTTCCTCTGGTGTTTCTTCTTGTTTTGACTGTTTTTTTTAGGTTGTCGGCCTGTTTAGTTGGTTTGGTTAAAGTTTAGTTAGTTACTTGAGTTGATTCAGTTTCTGTTGACCTCTTTTTAAGCGTCCAGTTTGTTTATTTCTATCCATCCCTTGTCTTAAATCGCTGCATCCCTTTTGGGGTCGCAGGGTTGCCTCTAAATGCTCTTTGTGTTCTACTTTTTAGTTTATTAAATCTTCATTTCGGTCAAATTACTGTCTTCATTTGGCTGCTAGGTCTTTTTACAACAACTCAAGTGCAATAAAGAACAATGCAACACAATGTCATAATGCAGCACAAGACACAACATTTTTCACATTAGAGCCAGCTCTCTCGCTTATTCTAGAGAGGTTTTGCTGGCTCTCAGGAAGAGTACGCACGGAGAGAGGCACACCGATAGTGTACCGGACGCTAACGTGGACCTACGAGGATTTACAGCTGTAAGAGCTGACAGAGACACGAAGGCGTGTGGGAAAAGCAAAGGTGCAAGGGGGCGCCCCATGTATGTGGTGGAAAAGGAGAGACTGGTTGAACTTATTGCATTAAATCTTTCAGTGAAAAGCATAGCAAAATTATAGGGGATTTCAACCAGAACTGTCCATCGACGAATGACTGAATTTGGCCTGTCTGTCAAACAGACTTATAGTAATCTTAGAGATGAAGAGCTGGATGATTCCATCCGGCTCATAAAAACTGAACTTCCGACAGCAGGCTATCGGATGGTGAAAGGAAGGCTGAGGTCAATGGGTATCAATGTGCAGTGGAGAAGACTTGCAGCATCAATGCATCGTGTGGACTCGCTTGGTATTCTTTCCAGACTGACTGGACTTGGCTGTGTTGTGCGGAGAACCTATTCAGTCAGAGGACCCCTTTCACTGTGGCATGTGGACCCTAACCACAAGTTGATAAGGTTTGGGGTTTGGGGCAACAGTGGCTCAGGTGGTTGAGCGGGTTGTCCAATGATCGAAGGGTCACCGGTTCGATCCCAGCTCCCACCAGCCAAATGTCGTTGTGTCCTTGGGCAAGACACTTCACCCTCCTTGCCTCCAGTGTGGCTCCACTGGTGTGTGAATGCGCATGGATGATCCCGGTGATGGTCAGAGGGGCCGATGGCGCAAAATGGCAGCCACGCCTCTGTCAGTCTGCCCCAGGGCAGCTGTGGCTACATCAGTAGCTACCATCACCAAGTATGAATGAGGAGTGAATGAATAATGACACAATGTAAGCGCTTTGGGCATCTGGAAAAGTGCAGAAAAATCCAATCCATTATAATTATGTTTGTATGCTTGTTTTTTTGGAGGGGGGGGGGTAGTGAAATGATGAGTTATCTTCATTATAAATGTTACCATAAAAATGCTTTTCTTAATGCCACCAGGTACAACATTGTCCTTTTTGGTGAAGTTGATGGCTACTCCAGAAAGGTAACAAGCTTTGCAGTTTTCTGCTTTACATTTAGACTGGTTTACCATACTTTTCTTATTGTTATGTAGGTGATGTGTTTGGAGGCCGCCACCAATAACCGTGCATCAACAGCTTTTGCAGCATTCAAAAAAGCAACAGAGGTCCATGGCATACCCTCAAGGTATGGTTACAAATCTTTCTGATACGCAGACCTAAACCTTTTATCACAGATTATGTAAAGTCAATTTGGAAATTGACTTGAAGTATAGAAAGCTGTGTTCTGATCCAATGATTTTTTTTTAAGTTCTTTGTTATTCATTTGTGGAATAGGGTGACAGGTGATCAGGGAGTAGAGAATGTGGACATAGCTAGATATATGTTCACCATCCGTGGAACTGATCGTGGGAGTTTCCTTTCAGGAAAAAGCGTCCACAATTAACGGTTTGATTTGATTAATATTTTCTTTAAATCCAATTACACCCTGCCATTAACTCAATTGAAAAATAATTTAAACTTTCATGTCTCCAAGTCCTTGACATTACATGGCTTAAGTTGTGTGCTCTTAAAATCGAGCGCTTGTGGCGTGATGTCAGAGCATGTGTAACATCAAAATATTACAATGAACTTCACCTGCTGGAGTTGGACCACCTACTTGATGTATCCTCCTGTGGTAAGGCAATATTGGGATGTTTGTGGAGAGGAAAAAAAAAACTTTCATTACCATTCAGAGTTAAGTTAAATGTTAATCTGCCAAAAAAATACTTCAATTAATACATAATTTTCAAAAGGTAATATTAAAAAGTCAAATGCATTAATTTCTTAACTTGCTTTATTTCTTTAACCTATTTGTAAACATTTCTTTACAGAAGATTTGTTTGCAGTCCACCTGACATTCCTTCACAAACTCCAAAATGACTTAGATGCTTTTGTGGAAGGTTGGAACTGCCATCCACTCAGAACTGAAGGAAACAAAACCCCTGAGCAGTTGCGGCAAACTGGAATGATGCTCCATCCCACCAATGAACCAGAGAATCTTCAGGTTTCCATGTCAAAATACTTTAAAGGAAACTGTGCCAGTTTAAAAAAGGCAAAAACTATTGGGGTGGGGGGGGGGAGTGGAAAAACAAAATAAAACAATCCACTAATCTTACTTTCAGGACATTCAGGAACCAGACCTTGATTGGGAGATTGCGACTGATTTTGGAGATGTGCAGGGAGCTGTGGTGGTCCCTGAATTTGACTGTCCCGTAACAGAAGACCAGCTGGTGGAATGTCAGAATTTTATTGATGACAACAGAGATCTGGACAACAGAAGCCTGTTCTTAATCGTTCGTGAACATCTGGCTACTTTATTAACTGTATAACTATTATAAGTTGGTACTTTGTAACTACTGTTTGAAAAGCTGTCAATAAAGGATTATATATTTCTATACCAACTTGCCAAGTTATGTTTCAGAAAAACAACATCAACAGCTAAACAATATTATTTTTAACATAAAAATGTTTTCTGTCAGATCATATATATTTTTTTAAACTTCAGGGTTGCTGCAATCACACCTTCAGCTGCAAGCAATGATGAGATTTAACATCTAATACCTGCTAAATTCATAGCCAAATTTAAGAGCAGTGTTTAGGTTTCTTTCAAAGTCCCTATAGGTTCCTAAGTGACATACAGGAAATGTCACACTAACACCACAAGCATTGACCACTGGGTAACAAATCCCATGTTCCCCATAATGGGAGTAGCAGTCATGTTCAAAATTAACAGTGATTTTAAACATACTTCGTTGACACTGGATGAGTGGAATGTGAGCATGTCCTGTGACTCATTGAAAGAAATGCTGGAGCGAAAGCCTTTTGTTTCCCACCCCAGTCGTTTCTTGTGTAGCGGCACTTGCAGGGAGCTTGTCTTCATGGTCTGTATCTAGTTTAAGGGAAAAAAAAGGTGTCATTTTTCCACTATTACCCTTCATCCTGCTAGCACTAACATATTTAAATGAACATACAAAAACTGCATTTCCCCTTAACACCCTTAGTGTTAAGAGAAAACAAATGAATTGGTTAGTTCAAAAGGGGCCCAAGTCCACAATTTTTCAAAATAATATATATGTCGCGCAAATAATATATGTCGCGCAAAAAAAATCCCAAGTCTGTTGTAATGTATTGACTACGCATGGCGTTTGAAATGCATTACATGCAAAATTCCTGGACTTGGGCCTAACCTAGGTTTAGCTTTATCCCATAAATGGCAGCACTAGTTACCCAATATGACAGTGCCCCAGTTTAATTCAAGGGCCCAAGTCCAGAGACTTTAGTTTGCTAGTCCTCTGAAATTCTAAAAGTGAGATGCTTCATATGATAGCATTTGTAAGCTATGAACTGCTGCCCCTTTTGAACTAACCAAATTAAATGTACAAACACAAAATTTGTGTAAAACCTTTATACCTAGACTTTAATGTGTAATGCAGCAGTTGGAGCAATTGCAAAATCTACAGTGCCGTGCAAAAGTAACATCTTTCCTTTGTCTTCCAGATTCTGCAGAAAGTCTTGCAAAAAGTTGAGAACATGTAGTTCTTTCTGCCGTCTGACAGATCCCTCCTCACTCAAGTTTGGGGAAACAGGAAACCTGTTAACAGGTTGATTGTACAATGGGTGTGCTCCCAATTATTAACAATTCTTCTCAGGTGTTTTCCCTGTGGTCATGCCATGTCACTGCCTATTTAAACTGCACCTGCACCAATGAACAATGGATTGTATGTTCTGACTGCAGACTGTGTGTGCTTTTGCTCCACTTTGGAAAAACCATGTTTAACAGGTTATGGGCCCAGATGCACTGATGTTTGCCCAAACATGGTGTGAGTAGCAAAACAGTTTGATAAGCTATTGTTTCAAACTTTTGGAGTGCCAGCACCATGAGTGAAAGGACAAGTTCACGTTGGTCTCGTCTTGTGTTTGATGGAGACGAAAAGAATTATGAACTCTGGGAGACAAAGTTTTTGGGACATCTGCGGTTACAGAAACTGAAGGATACAATTCTAAATGAACCTGCCACAGATGTGGATGAAGACACACTGGCCGAGGATGCAGCGAAAAATGCTGAAGCATATGCTGAACTTATTCAATTCCTTGATGACAAAAGTTTGTCTCTGGTCATGCGAGAGGCTGCTGATGATGGGCGTGGAGCTCTCAAGATATTGCAAGACTATTATGCTGGCAAGGGGAAGCCCCGAATTGTGAGTCTCTACACTGAATTACTTCCCTGCAAAAGTTAAGTGGTGAAAGTGTGACTGATAACGTCATACGTGCTGAGACCTCAATCACAGCGCTGAGGAACGCCGGAGAAGTTTTGAGTGATGGACTACTGGTTGCCAGAATCATTCAAGCCTTTTTCAATTTTTGTCACTCAAAGCGATGAGACCCTCTCTTTTGCAGATTTTAAGACCAAATTGCACAGTTATGAGAACACTGAAAGCATGCGTACAGCTGTGGCCAAGGACAATGTCATGGGAGCTCAGGCACAGAAAACTAGTGCCCTGTCAGGTGCAAGGATGCGAAATGTAGAGAACAGAAACATTGAGTGTTTCCGTTGTGGTCAGAGAAGACACAAGGCAAGACAGTGTCAGTGTAGTCAGCAGTGGTACAGCCAAGGCAAAAGCAACACAAGGCGAGGAGGTCGGAAGCAGCAGCGACAGGACAACGCACGCGGAGTATCCGAGGGAATGGATAACACCTTTGCCTTCTTGGTGACCACTGATTGTCAGCTGGGGAGCGACATCACCAGAAAAGGATTGATGGTGGACACTGGTGCAACATCGCATATCATAACAGATCTTGCAAAGTTTAAGAACTTTGACGAAGAATTCCAGGCTGAGACGCACTGTGTGGAACTGGCTGATGGAACAAGGTGCAGGGGGGTTGCGGAGCGCAGAGGAGAAGCAGTGGTGTGCAGTGGTGCGCTACACTGAAGCAGGCGCTGTATATCCCCTCCTATCCCCAGTAATCTTCAAGGAGGAAGAAAACGTCCTGAAGTACAAAGAGGGTGCACCTTTTCTTATTCACAAATTGAACACAATTGTGTTCATGAATAAGAAAACGTGTACCGTTCTATTTGCCTACGGTCCCTGAGAACAATACCTGTGATCAATCTATGAGTTGCCATGACATTCAGACGTGGCATGAGATTTATGGACATTGCAATTATAAAGATGTTCAGACTCTTAGATGTTCAGACTCTATGACTCTTAGATGGCGGCGCGTACGGACGCAGCAGCTTCTCTCTCTCCAGTTAAAACAGCGTTTTCTTGTTTTTGTAAATCGGAACGTTATTGTTTTTGTAAGTTTCTGCTTGACATCAAGCAAACTATGAATTTGCAGCTAAACCCTACGGACTTCGACGCACTGCGGGATGCGGGTCTGCTCCGGAGGCCTGAACAATCACCGTCCCCCACGACTGCACCTCCCTCACACTGGACGCTCCACAAGCGGCGGGTGAGGAAACAGAAGAGGGGTAAACGCGGCGGCATTCGAGCTAGGCTAGCGGCCAACCCGTTCAAGCTAGCCATCCCCTCCATCATTCTATCAAATGTTCGCTCCCTGGACAACAAGCTGGACCACATTTGCCTACTGTGCTCCATTCGGCGGTGGGCTAAGGACTGCTGTGTTTTTGTTTTCACCGAAACTTGGCTGAATAACAGCATCGCAGACAATGCTATTCAACTCGACCAGCTAACATGCTACCGAGCAGACAAGCTGCTCGCGGGGAAAAAACAAGGCGGCGGTCTCTGTGTTTACATAAAAAACTCTTATTGCCGTGACGCTGTTGTGGTCGCCACACAATGCTCAGATCTGCTGGAGTTCATGATTACAAAGTGTCGACCGTTCTACCTTCCGAGAGAATATACAGCAATACTGGTTGTTGCAGTATATTTCACCCCCAGCGCCAACAATGACGGCAGGAAGGGGGTTTTGCATGACTTGCACCTACAGATCAGCGAGCAACAGACTGCACACCCAGATGCATTTCTCATTCTGGCTGGGGATTTTAATCACGCAGACCCCAAAAGTGTGTTCCAAAACTTTATCAACACATTAACTTTCCAACACGTGCAGACAATACACTGGACTGTGTTTACACCTCACAGAGAAGAGCCTACAAAGCCCTCCTGCTCCCCCACCTTGGATCCTCAGACCACATCACTGTGATGCTAATGCCTGCACACAGACCCCTAGGAAAGTGGCCAGACCAGTTAGGAAAAGTATACGGGTATGGCCAGAGGGGTCCTCAGAAGCTCTTCAGGACTGTTTCAGCTCCACAGACTGGAACATGTTCAAGCAGGCTGCAACAAGCAACAACACCACAGACCTCCAGGAACACTCAGAGACTGTTACCGCCTACATAGCCAAGTGTGTTGATGATGTCACAGTGAAAAAGACCATCACAGTCCGGGCAAATCAGAAGCCGTGGCTAACAGGAGAGGTCTACAGACTCCTGAAGGTCCGTAATGCTGCCTTCAGAGCTGGAGACAAGGTGGCCTTGAGGACAGCTAGGGCCAACCTGTCCCGCGGCATCAGAGAAGCCTAAAGACAATACTCCAGGAGGATCGCCCATCACATCAGCAACACCAGAGACACCCAGAGCTTGTGGCGTGGACTTTGAACCATCACAGACTACAAACCTCCCCCACAGACATGCGACAGCTCCATCTCCCTGCTGAACGATCTGAACTCCTTCTACGCTCGCTTTGAGGCAGTGAACTGCACGACGGCCCAGAAAACTCCACCCTCTCCTGGTGACCAGGTGTTGTCGCTGCCTTCAGACAGCGTGAGGAGATCCCTCAGCAGGATCAATGCACGGAAAGCCCCAGGACCAGACAACATCCCCTGTCAGGTGCTGAGAGACTGTGCGGGGGAACTGGCAGATGTCTTCACAGACATTTTCAACATCTCTCTGAGTCAGGCTGTCATCCCCACATGCTTCAAAGCAACCACCATCATACCCGTCCCAAAAAAGCCATCTCCCTCCTGCTTTAATGACTACCGTCCGGTTGCTCTGACCCCCATCATCATGAAGAGCTTCGTACGGCTAGTCATGTGGCACATCAAGTCTGTCCTGCCCCCCTCCCTGGACCCATTTCAGTTTGCCTATCGGTCCAACCGTTCAACAGAGGATGCCATCTCAATTGCTCTTCACTCCGCACTCACTCACCTGGAGAATAAGGACTCATATGTCAGAATGCTGTTCATTGACTTCAGTTGAGCATTCAACACCCTCATCCCCCCAGCAGCTCACTCACAAACTGGCTCAGCTGGGGCTCAACACACCCCTGTGCAACTGGCTGCTAGACTTCCTGACGGGGAGACCACAAGCAGTGCGAGTCGGCAGCAACACATCCAGCACCATCATGATGAACACGGGGGCTCCCCAAGGATGTGTGCTGAGCCCCCTCCTTTTTACCCTGCTGACCCACGACTGCGCACCGACACACAGCTCCAACGTCTACGTCAAGTTTGCTGACGACACCACAGTGGTGGGTCTCATCAGGAGCGGCGACGAGACTAACTACAGGAGTGAGGTGCGGGGCCCCCAATGCGGGGGCCCCGCATGTAGAATTTAGTTTTCAAATACTTACATTTTTTTTTTCAATTTACTCTCAAGTTATTTTTAAAAAACAAACATTGAAAACCATGTTTGGCCTTACTTTTTGAGTCTATGATGTGTCGATCCTTCTCCACAAAAAGCTCTATGATCTGTTAGAAAAGTCTTCCATATTTTCCTTTAGTTCAGGGGTGTCCAATTCCAGCCCTCAAGGGCCGGTGTCCTATATGTTTTCCAGTCAACCTGCCGTTGAAGCTCCTAATTGGCTAAACACACCTGATCCAGGTAATCAGCAGCAGATGAGGCAGCGTTTCTGGAAAACCAGCAGGTTGCCGGCCTTTGAGGCCTGGATTTGGACACCCCTGCTTTAGTTTAACAAGTATTTCCCTCTCAATGGAGAAACATGTCTTTACTCTGTTTCTACTGCAACAGAGTAGCTACAAAGTAGCTGTCAGCTCACGCCTGCCCCCTGCTGGTTTAGGCTCGCCTCATCTGAAGCCTTTTCTGTGGGCATACAGAAGGCTTTGACCATACGTGTCTGTTAAAATTGAATTCTGCAGTCAGCGCTCCTGAGCGTCACCCAGAGTTTCTGCTCCGTATGTGATTGCTCAACATTCAAATTCTGCGATTTTAACCTCAGAAACTGTGGAAGACGTGTTGAGTTGACTGAGAATGCATCTTCAACACAGATCAGTGGAAAATATTATTTACTTAATTTACCTTTTTCTATTTTATCACGATCATGACAGGTGAAACTGTGCCTTACTTGCCTTTTCTGACCGCACGTTTCTGATTGGTAGCTAATATGGAAATATAACACAGAACTAATCATTTCCAACACTGCTTAAGCAGTGAGGGGGACAAACAGTTCTACAATCTGGATAGAATGAAAAACACTGGTGACAGTGTTGAGAGGAGGACAGAGATGCATCCAAGTATGTATCTAAGTAACAAAAAGTTGTTTTGTGTTTAAGTTGTGAGATTTTAATTTTTGTGAAACAATAGCATTCAGCAGTAAATATGAGCAGAGCTATTATGATGACTACTGTCGGTTCATAGCAGAGATGAAACGCCATATCGGTTCCTTCAGCTTTCAGATTGATCAAGTCCTGAGCTGTAACCTCATCTGGTGGTCAATCTCCATCTCCCTATGGCACAAGAATTTGTAGCACAATGTTTTAAGGAAGTTTGGTGCAGGACCTCCTTGGGCCAAACTTGTGGCCAAAATCTCCTCACAGGTCCTTTTATGCAACAAAATCACAAACTGTATTTAAACAACTTATAAAATGGTTAGCTTTAATATAGGCTATCTTGGAACATACTTGAAATTCTGGTCTTGGTAGTCCAACATACTATATTTGGGGATTTTGCCTTTTTCTCCATCTCCTGCAAAGTACTGTGCTTTAATTCCACGCACCATTTCTGTGCAAAGAAAAGACAGTTACATTCAATCTAACACTTGAATGAGAAATTGTCTGTACTGCTACTGTCATGATCGAACTCAATGGAGACCCAGATGCTGGAACCCGGAAGAAACTCAGGGGACGAGGCAGAGTCAGAAGTTTTAATCTGAAGAGAGTTGTGGATAAGAGAAACACAGAGGACGGCGTAGGCAGCCTGTGACGAGGTGGAGCGCCGAGGACGGCGAGCACAGTCTGGAGCGAGGAACTGAGGACGGCGTAGACAGCCTGTGACGAGGTGGAGCGCCGAGGACAGCGAGCACAGTCTGGAGCGAAGAGCCGAGGACGGCGAGCACAGTCTGGAGCGAGGAGCCGAGGACGGCGAGCACAGTCTGGAGCGAGGAGCTGAGGACGGCGTAGACAGCCTGTGGCGAGGTGGACCGCCGAGAACGGTGAGCACAGCCTGGAGCGAGGAGCCGAAGGACGGCGTACAGGAACGAGGCGAGGAACCAGCGTGACCAGTGGTGAGAAGACCTGAAGGCATGAAACAAGGGTAAGTACAAGGCTAGACTTTGCTAGAGCGAAGTTACTAGAACTGAGGCCAGACGTAAGCACCGGAGTGAGTATAACGGACTGGCGTAGTATGCTGGGATGGATCTCCTTAAGAAGGTCTGCCAGGTGATGAGAAGATGCAGGTCAGCTGGTTCCAATGAAGGAGCAGAGAGGGGAGGGGTAGCAGCCGGGAGCACCGTGACAGTACCCCCCCCTCAACGACCGTCTCCAGGCGGTCCCGGACGACGATCCGGGTGGTCCCGATAGAAATCGTCTATGAGGGTACGGTCCAGAATGAGGGAGCGGGAGACCCACGAGCGCTCCTCTGGACGTAACCCTCCCAGTCCACCAGAAACTGGAAACCGCGCCCCCGGCGGCGGACGTCCAACACCCTGCTGGCGGTGTAGGCAGGGGCGCCGTCGATGACCCGGGCGGGAGGTGGGGAAGCGGACGGCGGGCACAAAGGACTCTCCTGGACAGGCTTAAGCTGGGAGACATGAAAGGTGGGGTGTACCTTAAGCGCCGCCGGGAGCCGCAGCAGCACACAGGAGGGATCAATGACCTTCTCGACGGGGTACGGTCCAATGTAGCGTGGCGCCAGCTTGCGGGAAGTGGCTTGGAGGGGTATGTCCCGAGAGGAGAGCCAAACCCGCTGCCCTGGCTGATAAGGGGGACTCCTCACCCTGTGGTGATTGGCGACAATGCAGTTCCGCTCTTTGGTGCATAGGAGGGCAGCCGTAGCCTGAGCCCAAACGCGCTGGATGCGCCGAAGGTGATGCTGGACTGAGGGGACCGCCAAGTCCAGCTCCTGAGTGGGAAATAAGGGTGGAAAGTAACCCAGGGAGGCTTCGAACAGGGACATACCGGTAGCAGAAGACGGGTGACTGTTGTGGGCGTATTCGATCCAAACGAGACAGGAAGACCAGTTGGAGGGGTTCTGGGCGGCCAAACAGCGAAGGGCGGCCTCGAGCTCCTGGTTGGCACGCTCCGCCTGACCGTTGGATTGAGGATGGTGACCGGAAGTAAGGCTAACCGTGGCACCCAGAGCAGAGCAGAAAGCCCGCCACACCTGGGAAACAAACTGGGGTCCGCGATCAGAAACTATGTCACTGGGAATGCCGTGGTGTTTGAAAACCTCCCAGACCAAAACGTCAGCCATCTCAGTGGCAGTGGGCAACTTGGGAAGGGGAATGAAATGGGCGGCCTTGGAAAAACGGTTGATGACTGTGAGGATGACTGTGTTTCCCTGAGAGGCCGGCAACCCAGTGACGAAGTCCATAGCTAAGTGAGACCAGGGACGTTGCGGAACGGGTAAAGGATGGAGGAGACCTGCAGGTGGTGAGTTAGACGAGCACAGACGTCGCAGGCAGCCACGAATTCCCTAACGTCCCTATGCATGGAGGGCCAGAAAAACCGGTGTTGCAGGAGTCTAAGAGTCCTATGGACACCACCATGACACGCTATGCGCGAAGTATGCCCCCAGACGAGGACGTCCGAGCGGAGAGAGGAGGGGACGTATAGAGTGCCAGGTGGCGCTGGAGGGTGGTCAGGTTCCTCTCCCTGGGCTTGGATGACCCTACTCTCAATGTCCCACGTCAAATTTCCCACGATATACGTGGGGGGAATAATGGGAGAGCACTCCTGTTCGCTCTCAGGACTGTACAGCCGGGAAAGGGCGTCAGGTTTGATGTTCCTGCTGCCCGGTCGGTAGGTGATCGAGAACCTGAACCTATCAAAAAAAAGGCACCAACGGGCCTGACGCGAGTTTAGGCGTTTGGTCGTACGTAGGTAGGCGTACGACCAAAAGAAAAAGACACATGGAAATCTCTGCTAAGAATGCTGCTCCATTGACTTGAAGTGGGACAATGACTAGAACATAGGACATGCTCGTAGTGATACAAACAAACATCAAAAGAAAGGCATGATTTCAGATTGTATGTTTTACTCTCAAAGCCATACCTCATTATTGCTGTTGATGCTACATTCCTTGACATGCAGCCCCAGGAGCTGCAGTGGCACATATCTCTGACATGAGAGACACCGTGCTTTTGGCATGGCCTGGAACCCTAGAGCAGACATGGGCAGCGGAGTGGTGTCAAGAGTGTGCTGGATAGGCATAATATACAGCCAAGACTTTCCTGTCTAGGTAATGCTGGTCCCAGTGCATCCCTCATCGTCAGGTGGTACAAGGATGAGTTTTCATTGGCTTAATCCTCCTGTTTCCCTCAACATTAAAAATCATCAGCTCTTGGTTCAGGGAAAAATTCTCAAACATACCTTCATCAGTAATTAAATCAATTCAAACTGAGATACATTTAAAAATAGACAACAAAGTTTTACCCATGGCTTTGTAAAGCATCCATGCCCCTTCAAGTTCACTCATTTTGGGATACACCTGTCTGTGACCTGTGGGTGCCAGTAGTAAACATTTAAATCAAACATTTTTCCCCCCACCTGCACCTGAATCCACTTTCAGTAGTTTGATGTGAGGTAACGTAAATGCTTATGGCCAGCATCCTCAGGAATATTGATGGTCCTTTTCCCCAACCCAGCCTGTAAAAGCATAAGCTCCTCTGAGGGTTTAGGAGCTTTTTCCGAGGCTCTTGGCAGTAGACAAAACTGGACGGAGGACGTTTTGCTGCAGAGCCTTTTATTGGTCACCCGTAACTGGGGTCTTGCGTTGGTCCTGTGTTTAAATAACCCGGGGAAACTTCTACAAGAATTGGGGGGGGGGGGGGGGGGTGTTTAAAGATGTGTCATCTGTACAACTAAACTTATCTCTTACTTACCACTTATCTCTCTAACAGTAATAATAATAATAATAATAGTAATGTGGACCTGTAATTTAAAGCTCAAACCTGATTTACCTTCAGTTACATTTACTGGTAACACTTTCTTTTACAGTAAAGTACTTACAGTGTACTTAAGTGGTATTTACGTGGTACTTATTGTGTAACTACTGGGTACATTCAGGGTACTTACATGGTACTTTTTATGGAATTTACTGGGTACTTACATGGTACTGTCTATGGAATTTACTGGGTACTTACATGGTACTTTTTATGGAATTTACTGGGTACCTACAGTGTGCTTACATGGTACTTTCTATGGGACTTATATGGTAATTTTTTGTGTCTACTTACATGGTACTTACTGTGTATTTATGTGGTACTATTTGGTTCATACCTATGTGGTATATACTGATTTTATAATATTCTTACTGGGTATTTACATGTCGTCCAAAGGTGTCTTTTATGGTACTTACCACATATATGAACAAGGTAAGTACAAATAAAGTACGCCTGCACTTGCATGTTTTATAGTTTTTACCATGAATTTACCACAGAAACTACCTCTTAAGTACACTGAAACTGGACTGTAAAAGAAAGTCAGCCATATTTCCACTCAACTACATGGTACTTTCATTACTAAATACTGGGTATGTTCACTTGAATATTACTTGATACTTACCCCTTAAGTACAATGAAACTGGACTGTAAAAGAAAGTCAGCCATATTTCCACTCAACTACATGGTACTTTCATTACTAAATACTGGGTATGTTCACTTGAATATTACTTGATACTTACCCCTTAAGTACAATGAAACTGGACTGTAAAAGAAAGTCAGCCCTATTTCCACTCTATTACACGGTACTTTCAGTAGTAAATACTGGGTATGTTCATATATTACCTTCCCATACAGTGTACACTTGGTCTTCTGACCTTACCAAATGAGACAATGCTAACTTGTTGGTAAAGGTCAAATAACTGCATTGTAAAAACATATTCCTACTTCTTGTAACATGAGGCAAATGTAAAGAGAAACAAGTCAGCAGTGATAACAACAATCTTTAATATGATTCACTTCTGCAGCATACAAAGTGTCATCACAATGACATTTGTTTTAAGTACAAAACAGTACAAAGGAGCATTCCAAAAAACACATTATTGGCCTGAGGGTCGTGTTTTTTGTCCGTCAAAATTCCTTCAGCAGAGTTTGGTAACGGTGCAGGGCTTCTTCAGGGTTTGTAACTACAAGAAAATTCACAATAAAAGCTCAAATGAACATAAAAAGCATAAAGACTTTGAAGTACAAAGTATATTTTACTTATTTAATCATTTCTGTAATGAGCTTGATAAAGGTAGTTTCTGTGGTAAATTCATGGTAAATACCATGAAACATGCAGTGAAGACAGACCTAAAGGTCAAGGTACTTTATTTGTACTTACCTTTTTCATACATGTGGTAAGTACCATAAAAGATACCTTTGTACAACATGTAAATACCCAGTAAGAATATTATAAATACCCAGTATGTACCACATAGGTATGAACCAAATAGTACGGTATAAATACATGGTAAGTACCATGTAAGTACAGAATAGACACAAAAAAGTACCATGTAAGTACCCAGTAAAGTCCCATAAAAATTACCATGTAAATACCCTGAAAGTACCCAGTAATTACACAATAAGTACCATGTAAATACCAATTAAGTACACTGTAAGTACTGTACTGTAAAAGAAAGCGTTACCCATTTGATTACTCGTATCGTAATTAATTTATTTTAAGTTTATTTATACAGCACTACTAACAACCTCAGTTGCCCAAAGAGCTGTACAGCATAAAAACAAGAGAAAATCCAGAATAAGCAATAACACAAGCAGATCTATATTAATAAGAATTATATAGACATATCTTTTGACTAACAACAACCGAACCTGGCCATGCTTTGCTGCACAGTGCTGCCTGAAGGCCCCTGCGTAGGAACTGTCAAACACATTGGTTGTGATGGTCTTTCTGATGTCTCATGCCTGGAGTCCCTAGCTGCCTGTGCGGGCTGCCCCTCAACTTAATGAATAATACATTGAGCATTAACATCATCAACTCAGTAATACAAAAGTCTTGCTGTTCAGTTAATCAGGGATGTTTCTCATCAACAGCGCACCTACAGTCGCATTAATCATTGGTAAAAAACTGTCAATTGCTTTTGATACATACTTGATGGTGGATTATTGAAGGATCTTCTAAGCATGTGTAGCAAACTCATTGCAGCGCTGCGAAAGTCATCCTAAAGAAATTCAGTGAAATGAATAAATGCACTAGCAGACAACAGTGACTGAAAAGTTGATCTATTTTTCTTCATTACGGTTATGAACTTTACCTATTTTGGGTCTGTCATTTCTGGGAAGATTATACAAGCAGAAATTAAAAGTTAAGTAAGTCACCTATAACTAACGAGCATGTAACAAGCATATTACTGTATAAACATACAAAAAGGGCAAAAATAATAAACAATGAAATAGGGCTGCACGGCGGCGCAGTGGTTAGCGCTCTTGCCTCACAGCAAGAAGAAGGCCTCCAGTTCAAGTCCCGGCTGGGGGACGTGAAAAAACTACATCAATGGAGGGACCTTTTTGTGTGGAGTTTGCATGTTCTCCCCGTGTATGCGTGGGTTTGCTCCGGGATCTCCGGCTTCCTCCCACCATCCAAAAACATGCTTCTTAGGTTAATTGGCAATTCTAAATTGTCCCTAGGTGTGAATGTGAGAGTGAATGGCTGTGTGATTGTTGACATTCTACCCTGCGACAGACTAGCGACCTGTCTAGGTTGTCCCCTGTCGTCGCTCACAAGTGGCCGGGATAGGCTCCGGCAGCCCCGTGACCCCGAAAGGGAAAAAACGGTTAAGAAAATGAATGAATGAAATAGGGCTGGGCGATATGGCCTAAAAATAAAAAAATCTCAGATTTTATTTTTTTAAATTTGATTTCCGACCCCCTACCTCACCCCCCTACTTAAGGAGAGCAATAAGTACAAACGGCAGACAACTTTGAGCAAATTTTGCTTTGATTTAATCAAACACAAGAGAAATGTAACCCCCATTTCTGGGAGGAATTATAAATAAATGAACACACTCTTGGAATCAAAGATTTTTCTTCTTGCTCACATTTGAACTTGTGTTGTTTATAGCTTTTTGTCTTGTTTTACATAATTTTGTTTTATTTTTTTATTCTACATTTGTTTTCACTTGTCAAAATAAAAAGGTTACTTACTTACTTAAAGTCCCAGCTGTGTTTTCAGTCACACTTTGTAGTTTAGACTAAAAGGAGACAAACATTCACCTGAGAGTAGCACCATTTTCTAAGGGATTAACAATACAGCTCATATCTGGGGTCTAAGGTTTTAAATAAATTAATAAACCCCATCTTCTCCATGGAGAAGATGATGAAGCAGCAGGAGTCGCGGTCAGACCCCCCTGCCTCCACCTCCGAACACAAAATCCTCCGGCAGCCGCGTCACAAATAAATACCGGTACAAGTAATAATTTGAATGCTCTATTCTTAATGAATAAATAACAGCAACTATCTAAGTAATGAATTAACTATATAGGCGTTGTAGAATGAGTATGTGTGTGTAATTTGTAGGCAATGTTGCAGCATGGGGTCTCTTCCTCCGCGTCTGTAGCAGCAAACTCACCAGTTCCACACAACATTCCTGATTAATTGATTCCTTTCTTGGGAACAAACTTCCCACTCTCACCGGTAGCCATGCTGTCGTTTGCTGTTTTTCGTGTGTGCTAATGTTGTTTGTTGCTTGCGATACATATTGCCGTGTGAAACTAACGCTACGGAAACTCCTGGAAGCCAAAATGCGCCATTACAGAAAAACTCAATTTAGTTATTTTTTTAAATCGCCCGTAACATAAAATTCGAAGTAATTCATTCAATTGATTTATCGCCCAGGCCTACAATGAAACATAATTTAAGGCTATTAATTAAAAATCAAGCAGTAAAACAAAGATTAGTTTGACATTACATCATGAGATGCTGCTGTTAGCATTTGTTAACAGCATGCTAATATACGCTTCCTGTACTTTAAGTTGCATAGCAGCTCTGTCTCGGGCTAACTGAAGTGTACATGTATATTTAATAAAGTGATTTCACATGAGAAAAATTTACAGCTCAAAAAAACCGCTGCACTTTCTTACCTTGTTCTTTATGGCCGTCGGTTCACGTTTTGGTCCACGTTTCTCTTTCAAAGCCTCATTAAAATGAAAGTCCCGCCCCGTTGCCTTGGTGGTTTTGAAATGCAAATTTCGGCCAACAAGATCGACCAGAAAGGTTTCCGCCCCCAAGTGACAAAAACGCCCCCTTAACACTGAGTGTAAATGCAGGTGAACGCGCAAATAGAAACTGACCGCACGGGATCCCCACTCAGTCAGGCTGGGAGCCGTGCAGTTTAGAATTGCGCCTGCACGGTTATAAGGTTTGCTCACTCAGTTCCTAAATACGCCCACTCAGTTGTGTTTACGCCCTTTCACTGTATGGCAGAGATGTGATTCCATATAACCCACCTACCCTCCTCACAGCCCTTCCCCTGTTTCACGGCTGACCAAGTGAGGGGGGAGCTGAGGAAGCTCCGGCCCAGGAAGGCAGCAGGACCCGATATGGTCTGTCCACGGCTTCTGAAGACCTGCGCTGCTGAACGCATCTTCAACCTGAGCCTGCAACTCTGTAGAGTGCCCACCCTCTGGAAGACTTCATGCATCGTACCGGTCCCCAAGAAGAACCGGCCCAGCGAGCTGAATGACTTCCGACCGGTGGCACTCACATCACATCTGATGAAGACTTCAGAGCGGCTCTTCCTCAAGCTCCTCAGACCCCAGGTGCTGCACGCTGAGGACCCTCTACAGTTCGCCTACCGGGCCGAGGTTGGAGTAGAGGATGCCATCCTCTTCCTCATACACAGAGCCCACTCACATCTGGACAAGGGAAAAGGCACTGTAAGGATTACTTTCCTGGACTTTTTCAGTGCCTTCAACACTATCCAGCCCCTTCTACTCCAGGAAAAACTCTCCAGTATGCGAGTGGACCCGTGCCTGGTTGCTTGGGTTTCCAGCTACCTCACCGACAGACCACAGTACGTCAGGCTGAAGGACATGACGTCTGACACTGTGGTCAGCAACGTGGGAGCTCCACAAGGGACTGTATTTTCCCCTTTCCTCTTCACCCTGTACACCACTGACTTCTGCTACAACTCGGACACGTGTCACATCCAGAAGTTCGCAGATGACACAGCCATCGTGGGGTATATCAGTGGCGACGAGGAGGAGGAGTGCAGGAATCTGGTGAAGGATTTAAAATAACCTGCAGCTCAACACCTCCAAGACTAAGGAACTTTGGGAGGGACCGACCCAACCCCAGACCAGTTCTGATAGGAGTGGAGGAGGTGGAGGTCGTGAAGACCTATAAATATCTTGGGCTGTGGCTGGACAACAAGCTGGACTGGACTAGCAACACGGGGCAGCTGTACAAGAAGGCCTAGAGCAGGATGTACTTCTTGAGGAGGTTAAGATCCTTCAACATCTGCAAGAAGCTCCTGGGGATCTTCTACCAGTCTGTGGTCACCAGCGCCCTAACCTACGCTGTGGTGTGCTGGGGGGGAGCACCTCAAAGACAGACTTCTCCAGGCTGGAGAAGCTGATCAGGCGGGCTGGTTCTGTGGTTGGCACAAGGCTGGACCCTCTGGCTACTGTAGCAGAGATAAGGACACTAAAATAACTAAGGTATATCCTGGACAATGCCACCCATCCTCTGCACACGACCATCAGTAGCCAGAGAAGCACCTTAAGCAAGAGGCTGCTCCTCCCAAGGTGCAGGACTAATAGACTGAGGAACTCCTTCGTCCCCCGTGCCATCAAACTCTTTAACCACCACTTAGGAGGGGGGAGGGGGACAGAAAAGGAAAGGGAAAGGGCCTGAATGACTTTTTTTTTAAATGCTGTTTTGCAGATATTTACTGTTTTTATTAACTGTTTTTAATGTTTTACTTTTTCTGATTACTGTACTGCTCTTTCCCATATGGGTAATCGGTCTATCTATCAACATAATATAATACAATATAACTATTTTTTTTTTCCGGTTCTGGGTTACAACACGGACGCGTGAGGCTCTCTGCGGCTATACAACTATCTTCAAATGACTTAAAAAGTTGATTTTCTCCAAAAAAGAGAGCTGACCATGGCCCCCAAGAAAAGCCAGGAATACGAAGACCAGACGAAGAGTCTCACGAAGACTCTTGATGATATCAAAGCTACGTTGTATCCCTTTATGGAACAAGTGTCTGCTAAGCTAGCTCCACTGATTGAGCTGATGGAAGAGTTCCGAAGATTTCGGGCTCTAACCGAGCAACGAGAAAACCGGGTCGACATTCTGTAAAAAAGACTGGAAGATGTGGAACAACAAGGATGAATAATGTCATTCTCACTGGAGTACCAATCAAACCTCGGGCAAAGCTAAATGCAGCTGGAGCTAGCAGTGCTAATGCTAATAGCGCTAGCATAGCTAGCAGTGCTGAAACCGAGAGCGGTGGAGAGTCTCTGGAACAGCAAGTAGAATCATTTCTCACGTCTAAAGGGATTTCCCTGGATCTCAACACCAAGTGTTATCAACAGATTGAGAACACTTGGGTTAAAGGCTGCAGGATTTACATCAAACCACTAGGTCTACCGGACCGGTCCAAGGTTCTGGTTGTGAACACCATGAAGGATTTTGAGAAGTGTCTGATCACGTACGTCTGAACCAACAAATCAAAGAGCCAAATAATTTCAAGAAATATGACGCCTGGATTCATCGCTTTCTCCAAAAGTCTAATGTAACCTGATTCTCAGCAGAGAGTTTTTGATCTGCAGACAACTTGACCTCAACTTTCACCGCCGCTGATATCAGCTGAAGAAGGATATGGACCTGAATCTAATGTCTGCAGACATAACATGGAAGAGACTAGAAACTGTTTAAACCCAAAAGAACAGCTGTTATTCAGCAGAAGAAGAAATGCCAACCTTGGACAATCGACAGATTATGGACCCTTTTTATTTTCCCTTACAGCATTACTTAAAAAATAAATAAATAAAATAAAATAAAAAATACAAAAAAAAGTAAAACAAATGATTAATTATTTATTGAAAATGGTTAAATTGATTGATGTTTAATGATATTACTTCACTTGCTCCAAAAATTGATAAATTGATTCAAAAATCTTTCCTAATGTAACATAATTTTGCACGCTTTTAAATTTTGATACTGAAATTTTGCTATGAAAATTTCTGAAACAGTGTTGTGTATTTTACTTATATGGTATTATTTATAATCATATGAATGACTTTTATAAGTAACATAATAAGATAATAAAATTTTAGGGGCACAACCAGAAAATTTAGGGGCGCATACCGTAAATCAACATGCTAACCAAATCTACTAATTTCCACTGTATTACTAATAAATACTTTAATAATAGATGCAGAAATTACAATTTGCTGTTTCAAATTCAGTGTCACATTTTATTCTGCACTTTTGAAGATGCAACAACAAGGTAAACTGACAGCACCATCACTGTCATAACAGTACAAATAGTAAACAAAACAGATGGAAATTCATCTTGGTGACACCAAATAGGTGCAGCCAAGATGCACAATAAGCGTGTTTTAGATCACCCAGGTCGACGCAACGCTGCACAGATCACCTTGTGTGAGACATATATTTTTGTTTTTGCTCCAACATCACCTGTCAATCATCACAAAAATATCACGAAAAAGCGGTGGGAGCAAGGCCCCAACCTGAGTGAACACAGCTGGAAATTTAGTACTGAACTGACTGAAAGCTGCCCTGAAGACTACAAAACAATGCATTATGGGACATGTGTCCTGATGGTTTTTGTAGTTGAGTGATCAATTAAAATAATTTAAAATACCTATTGATTAAAAAAAGGCTACATCCATTACAAAACATTCAAATAAATGTAAAATATATAATAACACAGATCATACTAAGGGGTAGAGGCATATTAAAGACAACTCCAACTTCCTGTTCTCCTTCAGTTTCACTGCAGATCTGCCCCACCCCCACCCCCAACCCCCCGCCGCCTGGTCTCTCGCTAACGATCCAGGCAAGGTGCTGGTTCATCATAAACACGTCTATCGTTGCATTTTCTCCACGTGTTTTAAGTGCGTCTGTCACACTGGTGATTGAATCAGCTCAATAAAATACTGTGTAAAAATGACTAAAAACAATTAAAAATGTAAGAAGACATTTAATAAATAGTAATCTAAAAACAGCTGTAAATTTGGTAAAAAAAAAATAAAAGACAAAAAGTTGATTAAAAGTCCCAGCTAAAAGAGTCCAGTCCCAAATCCGCGCCCCCCGAAGTCCACCGTTGGAACCGGCCGTGGAGGGAAAAAAAACAGCGTCTGTGCGTCTGCAACGAACACACAAAAAAAGGGGAAACTTCAGGGCGTTACACCAACATCAGGCACACGCATCCAGGCAGGTCGGGAGAGCAGACTTTCCTTTATGCACCGATTGTCAGGCCTTCAGGTCCCACACGCAACTTCTCGGTCAGCCTCGGCGTCCCTCCACACGGTCGACGCCCCCGTCTCGTCACACGGCTCCCGCTACGTCTTCAATGTCGGCGTCGACCTGGCGATCAGCTGGTCCGCCTTCCTTTGGCTCTCACCCGGAGCTTCATTCCTTGCGGCAAGCTTCAGCTGCGCTGCGCTGCGTGCGTCTGCCTCAGGTGCTTGAACCCCGGCAACTGTTCAGAGTTCCATTTATGCAGTGGTGAGGAGTTCTGCCCAATGAGGTCCAGGTGTGTGCAATCAGGTCCATGATCCAATAAAATTAAACCGCATGCAAAAGTTAAAACACAACATACAAAACCACTCAACACCAAAAAAGAAATACTAAGGATCAGCACAAACATTACACACATTCCAGTCCACCTTTGACACGTCTAAGACTAAATCGCGTGTGTTTAATGCTAAAGCCCCGTTAGCTGTCACGTATGTAGGTGTGAGACATTTATTCTCCTGAGCTGACCCGACTCCCGCTGGATTACTTGAACCCAGGACCACCGGAGCGGTGTGCTGCCGTAACAGCCGTGCATTAGAACGGTTGATACGACGACGCGCGCTTAACCGTAAGCTTAACCCTAAGCCTTACTGTGCTGCCCAGAGAAAAGTTCAGCATGGACTGCATGTATTTAGAAAATTATGCGCGAATAAAAACGTTCTAAAAAGGAAAGTAAGGAACTCCTTAATGTGGTCCGGGGAGGGGGCTGTCAGGTTTCCTGCTTTCAGGCCCCTCCCCCTCCACGCACTTTAGCCACTTACAGTGGCTTTCCCTATTCTTCTCACACCCATTGGCCGCCTCACAGACAGGCATCACTCAATGAAACGTTTCATGAGTATGTGCGCGAGTGTGTGTGTCTGTCTGCGTGCGTGCGCGCTCGCGTCACATTGATTTTTTTAATTGCTCATTTCATTGATCATTGACGTGCCCATTCCACGTTTAATGTATAAAAAATACGAAAGGTGGGGGAGGCAAATTTACTGGTAGCACATGTGCGACTAGATGTAAAATTCAGTTGCACACTCTCCAATTTTGGTCGCAAAATGTGACCATTTGGTCGCAGTCTGGAGCCCTGCATCTACAAACTCAGGGCCGTCTCAACACAAACTGCCTGAACCCTTGTAACCTAAGGGATCTTTCAGACTGGCTCAAAGTTAAAGCTGAAGCCCAGAGGCTCTCAGCAAAGATGGTTCAGCGTCACCGTACTGAAGGGCATCCACCATTCAGAAAGGAGAAATAACCATTGCTGATAAAACCTAGGAGCCAACCCATCTCAGTGTATCACGGGTCTGACAAAACATCGAGTGAAGACAGTGAGAAAAGGCAGATGTCACAATGGGGACCTTCTAAGCAACCAAAATCTAAGAAAATGTGTCTGTTTTGTAAAAATAAAGAACACTACTTATCTCAGTGTCCGGTCATCCCCCAGCGGTCACTAGAAGAAATAAAGACGTGGCTAGATAAGGGCAAGCGATGCTACAACTGTGGCCGGACCAGTCACCAGGAGGGTTCATGCATGCTAAAAAAGCCACGTAGCAAATGTTAAGATATCCATCTTACTGTTTCTTCATGAGGTGAACCAAGTTAGTTCCAGAGTGTATCTCATCACACCAAAAGACCAGGTTATCCTTGCAAAACCCACGCAATGCAGTAAAGTCTACCTTAAGGTTGTTCCTAACATCATTACCCACAAGAAAAGATCTCTTCAGACCTACGCAATCCTGGATGATGGAGCTGAACGCACCATGCTGCTACCAGCAGCGACTCAAAGCCTTGGCCTTAGAGGTGAGAGCAAGTCATTATCCCTGCGTACCATCCGCCAGGACGTTGCCCGCCTAACCGGTGAGTCAGTCAACTTCCACGTATCACCACTGGAAAGGCCAACCGAGCGCTATCTAATTAAAGGTGTGTAGCAGGATGAGGCAGCACAGCTGCAGGCAATCCCCCTGACTACCTGGGAGCAGTTAAAATTGGTTTGGCCCGTCCCTTGAGCACTCGGTGTCTGGTGCTCAAACCCCGCCAATTTCCTGGTGGCTAACCCTCTGTGCTTCCTGGTAAGTGTGGTGGTGCCATCTATGAATCTGCTTAAGGTTGTCCTAAACAAATTGTGTTCTTTAGCTAAAAAAAAGAAAAGAGCTCTGGCATCCGGAGCTCCCCTCTACGCCCCAGTGAGCTTAAGGTGTGGATGAGCTTCTCCTCACTGCTCAGGTGATCAGTTTGTTTGGTCTGAGCCTCTTCCTGTTTTTACACTTTATGAATGGTGTTTTAACCAATTTTTGTTTGGATTTACGGGCAGCAGAGGCACACTACTGCTTTTGTTTGGCTTTCCTGATTTTTAATCACACGGCAGTTGCACCTGGCTCCAACCAGTGGCTGCCAGCTCTAGGCCTCAGTGCTCCAGCTCCTGCCAGTGGGCCTCAGGCCGCACTCCGAGCCCGGCCCTTGGCCTTTGCGGCAGCCAACGGAGCGGCGTCAAGTCCTCATTTTTCTCCACGGTCATTGGACTTACGACCTGCTGAGAGTCTTGTGCCCTTCCCAAGGGCTGCTGCTGTGTTGTGCTGGTTTTATCCTGCTTCTATCTGTTTTTAAGGTTTAATCCTGTTATCTGTTTTATTGTGAGTGTTTGAGTGTGTGTTTGGGTGACGGTGGGCATTGATTGTTTCTTTTTTTTTTTTTTGGCTTCCGTCAAACAAAATATTGTCGACCCTTGTTTTTTTATTTCTTTTCTCAGGGGCGAGTGCAGGGATGGAGTGTGTTGGGCAACAACAGTGGCGGCTCAATTGGGGCTTGTTCAGATTTAGTTTATATTTTGTTTTTGTTGTTTCCACGTGTGTGCATGCCACAGAGTGGGGTATTTTTCTTTTATCTTTGGTTGCCAATCTCCTCCATGTGGGTCGGCCCAGCCCTCTGTTGGTAAGCCTCAGCCCTCGAAGGGTCTCCTTCCCTTTTTCCCTCCCCAGTGTGATGGAGTTGTTATTTTTAACACATTTAATGTAAATAAAATTACTTTTAGCTGGTGCCACGTCTTGGCCTCATTTTAAACAATAATCTGCGCACCTGTGTTGCAGCGCTTTGGGTTCCCCGGACCCTGTACTCGGGGTGGCGTTGTTGCTTTTTCTTTTATCTGGCACGACCACTGGCCACAGGTGCATACACAGCAAGTCAACTCACTCTGACCGAACAAAGTTATCCCACAGCAGTGCTACAGAAGCGCTATCGCCACTTGAAAGGACTGCCGCTGCCAAGTTTCAGTAAGGTTCAGCCCCTTGTGCTTATTGGAGCTGACCACAGCCACCTCATCACTGCCAAAGAGCCAGTCCGGTTCGGTGTGAAAGGCGGACCCGCAGCAGTATGTACAGCACTGGGATGGACATTCCAAGGCCCAGATGGTATGTCATGCTCAACCACGTCCTGCTTCTTTACATCGCTCAAAACACTCTCAGATGATGCTTACCAACATGTCGAATGCCTGTGGCAGCTAGACGTGCTTCCATTTAAGAACGCGCAACAAGCCATCTGATCCGGACTAGATCAACAGGCAGTGAGCATTCTGGAGGAACAGACCCAGAGACTAAAGGTTGGTGATACACTTCGCTACGCCACACCACTAATGAGAGCCAAGAAAGCTAAAGACCTCATTTGAAACTGTTCTACCGCTACTCCGCAACACGGAACGTCGTCTAATGAGTGACCCAAAACTAGCCACAGAATGTGAGGCAGAAATGAACAAGCTCATTACTGGAGGGTGTGTCACAAAGCTCAGTGAAGAGGAAGTGAACGCCTCCGAGGAATCCCGGTTCACTCCTCATCACCTCGTTAGACATAATAACAAGGCTGTTGTTCAACTGTTCAACTGTACAACAGTTCCTTCGTCTCTAATGGACTCTCTCTAAATGATGAGCTACTGCCGGGTCCAACTCTGGGACCATCCCTCATTGGGGTCCTTCTCCGTTTCTGACAACATGCTGTTGCATTCAGTGGAGACATTAAGGCAATGTTCCACCAAGTCTGTCTACTCCCTGAAGATAGACCATTGCTGAGATTCATATGGAGGAACCTGAGACGAGAAGAACCACCTGATATCTACCAATGGTGTGTACTACCATTTGGTACCACCTGCAGTCCATGCTGTGTGATATTTGTCCTCAAGAAATATGGGAGAGAGCAAACTAAAGACGGCATAGACATTCTTCCATCCATTGAGAAGTCATTCTATGTGGATAACTGCATACAAAGTCTCCCTACAGTTGAATCGGCTAAGAAGCTTGTAGATGTGATGAGGAAGTGCCTGGCTTCAGGAGGCTTTGAGATCAGGCAGTGGGCAAGTAACGTCCGAGCTGTTGTCTCTCATCTGCCCTCTTCAGCTGAATCAGAAAACACTGAACTGTGGTTGTCTGAAGAACGCACAGACCCTCAAGAACCTGCATTGGGACTACAATGGCACTGCCCCACAGACCACCTTTGCTATCCCACCAGGCCGACTAAAGATGAGACTCCAACACTCCGTTACATATATAAAGTGCTAGCATGCCAGTATAACCCTTTTGGTGTCATCATCCCATATACAACTCGAGCCAAGGTTCTGGTCCAGAAACTCCAGGCCAAGAAGAGAAGCTGGGATGATCCAAATCTTCCACCTGATGTGGCTGAGGCCTGGTCTAGCTGGGAGAGTGAACTCCCTAATATGGCTAACATAACCATACCAAGAACCTATGCACCACTGGAGGCAGCAACAGATTCGACCGAATACACACTTCATGTCTTCTACGATGCTTCCGAGCAGGCGTATGGATCTGTTGCATACTTCACTTCGAGATGTGATGACACCACCCATGTCTCCTTTGTGGTGGCAAGGTCCAGAGTGGCTCAGAAACGCCAGCAGTCTATGCCACGACTAGAGCTCTGTGCAGCCTTAACAGGCGCTCAGCTGTCTTCCCTGATCCACCGAGAACATACTGTTAAGATCATCCAGACTTTCCTCTGGACCACAGTTCTGACCTGGCTTACATCCGAGTCATGTCGATTCAAAGTCTTCGTCGGGACCAGGGTGTCAGAAACTCAAGACCTGACAGCTGGCCACACATGGCGCTATGTGGACACCCTTAATAACCCAGCCGACGACCTCACAAGAGGAAGAATTCTGGCTGAGATAGCAGCTTCAAGTCGATGGATTGATGGACCACCCTTTAAGCGCTGTCCAGAATGCTGAAGAAGTTTTACTTGGTCAGCCCGTTGATATGGGTTATCCCTTGCTAATAAATGTACGTTAACAACCATGATTCCAAAGTTGTAATATATATACTTTTTAATTGCTGTAAAACTTTTTAAGGTAGAAAGAAGGGACTTCCAGCTCTGTATCCCTCCGCCAATAGACTAAGCCACGCTGTGCTTTGCTGCGAGGGGAAAAGCGTTTTTTATTTATTTTTAATTCATTTGTATTATTTATTTATATTATTTATTTATTTTCCACATTAAGGTGCAATGAAGCACGTGATGGATGGGTGGCGGAGTGGAGCTGTCAGCTATCAGAAATTCAATATAATGAGGAAACCGATCTTTATGTAATTTTGGGATGGCGAGCCACATGATTTTTGTAGAACAACGAGCACCAGCGCTGTCTAATATTGGGGTAACTCCACGATTCATTGCGAAGAACGGCCCGCTGCCGTTGGGGGAGGCGAGCAGTTCAAACACAGAGGAGGAGGCAGACACGCCTCCACCCATGAGCAGATTCCTACGAAGCAGAACACCTGAAATCCAGCTGGATCAAACTATACTTCAAAATGTCTTTTTTAGGAACATAAGGAAATTTTGCTAAAACAAATAGATAACCTTGAAAAAAAATGAAGAAAAAATTTGATGGGAAGCAGTGCACCCAGAAAACGAATTGAGTTCTTTTTGGATAGCCTGGAAGCTGAAGCTGCTCAGACAGACTGAAGTACAGGCACTGAGGTCAAAACATGGATGTGTGAGGGCTTTTATGTGTCTGCATGTGTTCAACTGAACATTAACTATTTAAATATCAGTTGTTAGCATTGTTGATATGAAATCAGATTTATACATTTAATGTAAATGGCAGGCAAATTTGATCTTTATGTATTATTTTATGACATTATTTTCAATATGGTTCTATGTGTTTTCTAGCTGTCAATATTACCATGGACATGCTTCCCAGTCTTTCTGAAGAGGACTTTGGTGATCTCTTTCCGGGGCCCGAGCACTTTTTCAGAAGGAGAGCCATTTGGAGAATTGCACATGTTGAAAATGAGGTGATATTTAATTAATATTAATGTTGTGATATTTAATCATGCCATATGTAATGTCAGTGAAGCTTTTCTTTTGAATGTTTCTAGAGCACTGCCATTTACTTGTAATTTCTGTGAGATTTGAGGGTGAAGAGTCACACCAGGTTCAACCAGGCACCTCCTCTGGACTTTGTGATGCCAGCACTATTTCTTCTGCAACAAAGCCTGTTTCAAGCCCGTCTTCATCCTCAATCATTAACCCATCTTCAAAACTAAGAGACCAACATGGCACCAGCGGAACTGTACAGCTTGTGAGTCCACAATATGTTGTGTACACTGACACAGGGCTGGAAAACGCAAGATTCACTTATTTTGAAAAGCAGAGGGCTGGCCAAGAAGGAGACAGTACACTCTCTAAAGAACTTTGTTGTCGCTTAATAAGAAATACAGTAACACGCATGATCGCATCTAAAAGAGCTGCAGGAGATGACTTCCAATATCCATGCAGCCGTGAGATAACCGTGATGGCTAAACGTGTCATGAAGTATTTCCCAATGCTGCAGGACAAATCTGCAGCTTATGGGGCTAAGTGTGCAGGATCATATGATTTATTCTAGATCAGTGCTCGTTAATTTCATTTAGAATAAAACTATTTTTAAGCAATATGTTGTGTTTTTGTTAGGAATCTCTCAAGAAGCAGCTTTTGAAAAGGGTCCACAATGTGACTCCAACCAAAAAGAAGCAGGGAGCAACTCCATCAAGAATGAGGCGACGGGACATAAGTCTTGATAGCAGCAGCAGTCAGGCGACATTTGCTGATGACACAGAGTCAAGTGGCCCAACTTTGATCTTGGAAAGATCACCCCCAGAATCAAGAGGAAGTCCAGAGGCTATGGAGGTGGCTGGTAAGATCACATATTGATATTGTGTTTTGGTGTAAAACTAAAACTTATGTTGACAAGGGAAATGTGTCATTTTACAATTTCATCTATTAAAACCTAGTTTAAAAATATATCATAAGTAAGTATGCTAATATAAACCTTTTTTTCTGGCCAGCTTCATAGCTTTGTTAATAATAGATCATTAACCATCAACCAACTAAATAAAGATTTACCATTCAAAAATGGGGGTAATGTGGGGAGGAGACACAGCAGGCAATGGAGTAGGCAGCACGAAAGACAGGCTCCGTTGAAAATAGGTTTAAACTAATGTTTTAAGGCATTTTATTTTTATAAAAACGGTAAAACCTCATCAGGAACTGTGTAATTATTGTGCCATCTTTCATATTTGTTAACTAAAACTAATTTAATGGCCAATAATTTGCAAAAGTGTAAGTTCACCGGATCCGCTCGGTCGGCCGGCCCCAGAGAGCCCGGCTCTAGCAGCCCACCATCCGCGGCCCAAGCTGATTCATCGGCTATGAAAGCCGAAATTCTTTCCTCTCTGAAGGCGGACATAGCTGGAATGGAGCTGAAGACTGCGCTCTCGGACGACTTCGAGGCCATTAAAACCGAGTTACATGCGCTAAAGATGGAGCTAGCTAGCAACATGGCTACAATGCGGTCCGAGGTGGAGACGATGAAGACAACAATGGCTGACATGGGGCAAGCTCTTTCCTCTCAGTCTGACGAGGTGGCCTCTCTCCAAAACAGAGTGGATAAATTGGAATCAGAAGTGAATGGACTGCGGGAGAAATGCCTCGACACGGAGGGGCGGATGAGACACTCCAACATCCGCATCATTAACATCCCCGAATCCGCGGGCTCCAGCTCCCCCACAGCTGTTTCCAAGCTCCTACGGGATGTCCTGCAGATGGATAAAGACATCCTCATCGACCGCTCTCACCGAGGAGGACCGGCGAGTAACCGGACCGGCAGATCGCGGGTCATCATAGCCCAGCTCCACTACCATCAAGATTGCATGGAAATCCTCCGGCGCGCCCGGGAGTCCGGCCCGCTGTGCTGGAAGGGCACCGACATCTCCATCTTCCCCGATTACCCTCCAAGTGTGGCGCAGGCGAGGGCTGCCTTCGGCGAGGTGCGACGGCTCCTCCAGGGCCGGGAGGGAGTGAAATACGGGCTCATGTACCCGGCACGACTCCGGATTACGCACAACGGGACTGAAAAATGGTTCCAAAACGCGGAGGAGGCGACGGCTTACGTGAAATCCACGATCACGGGGAGTGCGTCAACAGAATGATTTGAACTGAGAGCGGATCTGAACGAGGTCAGTGAAACTACAGACATCCGTTTTCTCTTATTATGGTCGCACTGACTCGCGGACTCCCAAGAGTTGCTGCTGCAATCCTTTTGTTAGGTTTACTTGTTTTAGGTTGGAGTTTTACTTATCCTATATGTGACACGTGTGCCTGTTCTGGAACGGAGCCTGATCTCCTGAGAGCTAGTGTTCTTCCCAAAGCACTTAAATGTGCAGTTATCTTTCTATGGGTTTGGGTAATCACCGTGTTCTGATTGATGATGGGGTGGGTTTCACTGTACCACACTTTGAGTTCTGGTTTGACCTTGCTGTATTTTATCTCAGTCTGCATTTGCTTATCTCTTTTTGTAAAGACCTCCACAACGTTGTTACAAGGCCTATTATGAGCAACATAGAAATTATTTTCTCTACTGATGACCAGGACACCAACTGATTCAGACTTTTCATTTGGGCCAGCTGGCCACGATGTTCATTTCAGTCAGACAACTCTTGCAGTAAGAAATATTTATTTGACATTTTCCACATACTTTAGTTGGCATTCACATCTTTTGGTTTGGCATAAGGCTCCGTTCAATTTCATGAGAGATTTCCATAAACTTTCGGGTAACAAAACCCCCCCTTTACGGAGCCCACAGGTGGAAGCCGGGGAGGAGGGTGGGGCGAAGAATGAGCGCTGAAGGTAAGAAAGAGAATGAACGCCTGCGCACCTGGCTTAAATAGGACGCTGAGCAGGTGAGTTAATTGACTGAACCGCCCTAGGGTAAGCTGTAAACACTGCTACGAGTCATCTGCCCGAAACACGATTGAAAAATCGTCATTTCAGTCAGACAACTCTTGCAGTAAGAAATATTTATTTGACATTTTCCACATACTTTAGTTGGCATTCACATCTTTTGGTTTGGCATAAGGCTCCGTTCAATTCCATGAGAGATTTCCATAAACTTTCGGGTAACAAAACCCCCAACACTTAATTATCCAGAAGAAGAAGAAAAAATGTATATGTATAATCAGTGTGTAATAAAATGGGGTGTGTTTTCGGCAGCATTCCATTTCCATTTCATTTCCCAGTATGACTGCTATGTGTGACCCGGCACCATTGACCGTTTGGGCCGCCCCCGTTCGAGTACAGCGCCACGAAGGGAACATGCTATCTAGTGGATCTGCTATGTGTGACCCGGCACCATTGACCGTTTGGGCCGCCCCCGTTCGAGTACAGCGCCTCGAAGGGAACATGCTATCTAGTGGATCTGCTATGTGTGACCCGGCACCATTGACCGTTTGGGCCGCCCCCGTTCGAGTACAGCGCCACGAAGGGAACATGCTATCTAGTGGATTTGCTATGTGTGACCCGGCACCATTGACCATTGGGCCACCCCGTTCGAGTACAGCGCCACGAAGGGAACATGCTATCTAGTGGATCTGCTATGTGTGACCCGGCACCATTGACCGTTTGGGCCGCCCCCGTTCGAGTACAGCGCCTCGAAGGGAACATGCTATCTAGTGGATCTGCTATGTGTGACCCGGCACCATTGACCGTAGGGTCGCTCCCGTTCGTGGAACCACTAGAGGAACATACTATCTGAAAGAGAGAGGGAAAGAAATAAAAGGGGAGCCAACATAAATTACTCATACCTGATCTTAGAACGTAAGCTCACTTCCCCAAAAACAAAACGCTGTGCAGAACTATAATTTAAACCGCCCAACGACCGTATGATACACTAACTTAACATCCAATCCAAAGCTTCCGATGGCGCAGTATGACATGCTGAACAGCCATTATTCGAACTTCTATTAAGCTAAGAACAAGCTTTATGGCCATAACTTCTTCCATTGTGGCAACTAGATATACACGAGCTCAAGTCCATCCATTATTTCGAAGCTCCCAAAGACAGTACAACGAACGAGCTTAATAGCCATAATTTTCTCCATTTGGCATAACAACTATAAGCGCTCAAGGAACATCATTTAATTGAGAGCCCATCCAATATTAAGACGAGTTCAACGCCCATAATTACTAAGCTTCAACGCCCATAATTACCATGTTTCATTGGCATACTACAAAATTGGCTTAAGAACCAAGCTCCAGCGCATACTATGATACAGCTTAGAACATCGTAAATTTTGAGGCTTCCACCTGGCTATAATTTTCTGTAACATCTATAATCGAAGAATTTACATTCATTCTGCTGTTGACATTGATTGAGTAATTCAGTCAGAAGTGTCATTGGAATGCAGAGGAGGTCCACCGCCCCGTCACTTTCAGTGCAGCAATAGGTACGTCGAGCAGTCATCGTTGCAACACCAGATCAAGGAATGCAGGGGTGACATCACGTCCTGGAACCGGAGAAGCTGATCGGGGCGTAGGGGTTCGCAGGCTCAGGATGTGGAGCATAGATAAAACAAAGCAGTATTAGTCTTGACAAGAATATATAAAAATCCCGGATACCGATCAGTTTCAAAATGCTTGAGATAAATGAAATAACAGTGCTTTTAAAGAACAAATCTGAGAAGTGAAATTTAGGAGATAGTTAAGGTAAAGACCCATTGTGGATTTATCGCACCCTAGAAACCATCATAATTACAAATTCCAACAGAGAAATGATAGTGAACTATATAACCTGCACAAAGTCTTAATACCAATTTTTATATATTCCAAAGATAAGAAAAGTAACCTTTGACAGTTTCAGAGGGACGCACCTTCAGGAGGCCATCGAGGAGTAGGTGATGGGAAGAGTAGCCAAGGAGATTTGTAGATGAGGAAGGTCAACATCCCACGTAGCAAAGGATTACAGCTTGGCTGGATTTGATGCTTTGTACTTGATATTAGTGGTCCTCAAATTGGTGGACAACAAAGTACAGGCTACCGAAATTGTAATTAGCCAAGGGCGTCTGGATACTGAAAAAGAGAACTTGAGAGCCATGAGAGATCATAGGTTTTGATAGTATTTTTTTTTTTCTAGACTGAACCTTAAGCATGTAGAGGCAGAGTATAACAAGCCACTAATGGGGAAGCATCTAGCAGACTGTCATCTGCTTAAGCAAAGCAGATAGAAGACTGACTTGTGAACACAAGATTTAACTCTTGAACTAAGCTTGACAGCGCAAGTGATATATTTCCTACGGTCAGGGTAGAAATTGCTCAAGGTGGTATAAACATTAACCAAGTCAACCGATGACACAATACTATCATTCACTATTGAAACAGCCTTAATATAATCTCCAAGGATGAAATAACCGGACGACACCTTATAAATCATCAGAGCTGTAGATTCTGGCGGCCGGACAAACACAAACCACTCTTAAATCCTTTCCCCCAAACCAGAAGGCACAGCCTCAGAAGAACAAGTGGAGGGAGCCTGAAGACACGACAGTCATCATAACATAACTATGTCAAGCATAGAGAGGGAAGGAACAAACGCCAGACACGAAATCCAGAACAGGAACACAGGGCCCAGGACGGAACTACCCAGAACAAGAACATAAGATGAACGGATGACCATAGGACCAAAGCCACAGCAAATGTCAGGTGGCCCAATCATTGACAAATCATATTCAAACCAAACAATGAATAAACAACACGCTGCACAAAAGCCAAAGATGACATAATGGGGAGAGACAAGCAGCTATGAACCATCCATAGAAGAAAAACAAATCCGGAAGGGTGGAGGACCATAAAGTATAGACAACGTGGAACCCAGAGTTGAAAATACCCCCCCCCCCCACAGAGATCCAAAAGACCAGGGATACAGAGGAAATTCGGCCACTGAGAAACCATCAATAACTCGCAAAATGAAGGGGACCCATCGCCTACAAATATATATTACAGAGCTTCTGCTAAGAAATTGGAAAGTATGAGGACTGCCACGGCAGCTGAAAAGTAAACCGGCAAACGTGTCGAGCGCCAACCGAATGCCAAGAGACGCTGAGAGGCATAGAGGCAGAACAGGGAGAAACTCAGCGATAAGACATCCACAGCCTTATATCGTGCTCGGAAAAAATCGCGGAGACAGCATGGGCAGCTGAAGAAAATATACACTAATCCTGAAGGCGCATGAGGAACTAGGCCACTGATGCCCAGAAAGATGAACTGTGAGGCGCCAACGGGGCCAGATTACGTCACGTGAACCCGAACACGTCGCAGGGGCCACCCTCAGTGGTGGCTTTGAAAACAATGCCCCGGAAGAATCCATCACACAGCCCCCACAAACCTCCAGACCAAACCAGAGAGAGAACAACAAAGTAACTGTCCAGCCGAGAAAAAAGGTAGCGACGAGACTGACACACACACTAATGCGACCGACTCAAGTCCCCGAGCCAGGGCAGGACCCACTGGGGTACACAGAGCGGGGAAAAAACAGGCGAAGCAGAACCAGATGCAGAACGTGCGGGGGCAACGAACGAGTGATTAAAATGAGCCAAAGACGCCGCATAAAAGAGACCAAGCATAAGGAATTTGTCCACAGAGAGACAGGTCCAAAGAGACCAATTCAAATTCAGACTACCAGCAGCTACAACAACGAAGAAAATAAACAGAAAAACCGCCAGAACAATAAAGCCAGCATCTAATCAAAGATAGTCAAGAGTCACCTTCAGCACCTAAAGAACAAAACAGCAACAAAGAAAATGCAAAAACCACAAATAATTCAGCCAGCATGAGAAACCAGGCCAGACGAGGACAACCAGCCTTCACAACCACAGAAAAGACCCCACAACTCCTGAAACAATAACCGGAAGACGCAGAATAACAGCAGAAAATGAATCAGAGTGATCATGGACAGACCACGAGTCACAAAAACTACAATTCCCAGGGTCCTTAGGGGCGCGACGTCACCATACACGGAAGTAAACAAAACAAGACTCAGCCCAGAAAAACGAACCAGGAAAAAAAACCGCACGCCGCTCACCTTAGAAGACCGGCCGACCACGGCAGACGATAGACCCGGACAGCTCCAGATCCGGGCCCACGGACAACCCGAATACCGCGGAAAGCGCACCCCCTGCAGATGCACGCGACCGCGGCGAAACGAACGCGCTGGGCGCCGTTAGCCGCCTGGAGATCGCCGCTAGCTGCCCGGCAAGAGCCGCTAGCTGCCCGGCGAGAGCCGCAAAAAAGAGCAGACGCGGCGAAAACGGAAACCCACATCAGAAATGGGGAATATCCATCCAAAGGATGGGGGGAATACAGTAAGACGTCGAAGAAAAGGAGATCCGCCGGATCCGCGAGCACGGGGAACGGCGAAGAATGAGCGCTGAAGGTAAGAAAGAGAATGAACGCCTGCGCACCTGGCTTAAATAGGATGCTGAGCAGGTGAGTTAATTGACTGAACCGCCCTAGGGTAAGCTGTAAACACTGCTACGAGTCATCTGCCCGAAACACGATTGAAAAATCGTCATTTTATTACTTGGAATGTAAAATCCTTAAACACCCCTGTAAAGCGAAAAAAAGTATTGAACCACTTAAACAAGTTAAAAGCAGGAATAGTTTTTCTCCAAGAAACTCACCTTCGGACCTTTGATCACTTTCGACTCAGGGGTAGGTGGATCGGGCAATCATACCACTCTAATTTCCACTCTAAGTCTCGAGGTGTAGCCATCCTCATTAATAAGAATGTCCCCTTCGTCATGTCTTCAGTGGAAACAGACTCTTCAGGACGTTTGTAATTGTCACTGGCAGGTTGTTCAACACACCCGTAGTGTTGGTTAATATTTATGCACCTCATTGGGAAGATAGCTCATTTTTCCCTAATTTTTTTCCCAAGATACCAAATATGAACACTCACCATTTAATATTTGGAGGAGACATGAATTGTGTCTTGTCACCGAGTTTGGATCGCAGCTCGTCTCGACCAGCACCCATGACCAGTTCGGCTCTACAATTACAGTGCTTTCTTAACACAAACAGTGTTATTGATATTTGGAGGTTTTTGAATCCCACTTCCAAACATTACTCCTTTTTCTCCCCTGTCCACAGAACATATTCCCGTATTGATAATATTTTCATAGATAAACAACTCCTCTCTCTTGTTCGCCAATGTAAATACCAAGCCATAGTTATTTCAGATCACGCCCCTTTACTTATGACTTTACGTATACCAACTTCCTGTAACAGTTACCGGCCCTGGCGATTTAATAACACATCACTCTCTGACGACAAGTTTACTAAATTAATCTCATCTGAAATAACATTCTTCTTTAAATGTAATTTGACCCCTGGAATATCCCTTTTTACTGTTTGGGAATCATTGAAGGCGTACCTGAGAGGACAGATCATCTCCTATTGTGCCCAACAAAAGAAAAGTAATAATCAAAAACTTGATAATCTGACTAAAGATATCTTCAAATTAGACACAATGCTCTCAGTCACTCCATCCAAAGATTTGTTTAAATTACGTCTTAATCTCCAAACAGAGTTCAATTTGTTATTTACTGGATATATAGAAAACCTAATCAACAAAGCACAATGCCAGAAATACGAACATGGTGAGAAGGCTGGAAAAATCTTAGCCCACCAGCTTCACCAAAAAGCTGCCAGCAGAGCTATAATTGAAATAAATGATCAGTCAGGTAATAAACACAGAGACCACTTAGAAATAAACTCCTGTTTTAATAAATACTACTCAACCCTGTATGATACAGAATCATGTGGTGATCCAGCTTTATTTGATTCATTTTTTAAGAAAATAAATGTCCCCTTAATTGAAAATAACTTGTCTCGGGAACTGGACAAACCCTTTTCTGTCCAAGAAGTTATGAACACGATTAAATCCATGCAAAATGGAAAATGCCCAGGACCTGACGGGTTTTCTGTTGAATTTTTAAAATTTTTTTCTAACCAACTCTCTCCATTTCTGCTCTCAGTTTTTGAAGAGTCTCTTGCCACAGGCACTCTTCCTCCAACAATGCGTCAGGCGGTCATCTCCCTTATCCCAAAACCAGATAAAAACCCTCATGAATGTGGGTCATATCGTCCTTATTCCTTTTTTAAATGTAGACAATACGATTCTTTCAAAGATGCTAGCCGGGCGTTTGGAGACTGTTTTGCCCTCAATTATTGCAGATGATCAGACCGGCTTCATCAAAGGTCGCCAATCATTTTATAACGTTAGACGCTTATTCAATATTCTTTATGGTCCCGCTTCACCTGATGTCCCAGAAGTCCTTCTGTCTCTGGATGCAAAGAAGGCTTTTGACCGGGTAGAGTGGGATTAGATGCTCCACACTTTAAAACAATTTGGCTTTAGTGAACATTTAATTTCTTGGATAAAGATTCTGTACTCTTCCCCATTAGCAGCTGTTTGTACAAATAATAATTGCTCCCCCTATTTTTCCCTCAAGCGTGGGACCCGCCAGGGCTGCCCCCTATCCCCTCTGCTATTTGCCATCGTGATTGAACCATTGGCCATAGCAATACGCCGGGAAATTAACATTATTGGAATAAATAGATATAAATTTATGAATAAGGTATCCCTTTACGCTGACGACATGCTTTTGTTCTTGTCCAACCCCCTACAAAGCTTACCAGTAACTTTGAATCTACTAGAGGAATTTGGCAGAGTATCAGGATACAAGGTCAACCTTCAGAAAAGCGAGATCATGCCAGTGAATGCAGAAGCTAGAAAAATGAATTTTGCCCAGTTCCCTTTTAAGGCCAGTCTACAAAAAATAAAATATTTATGAATTTCTGTGACACACTCCTTTAAAGATATCTTTAAAACCAACTTCTTGCCCCTGCTAGCCCAACTTAAAAAGGATCTAGAACGCTGGAGTCTTTTACCGCTTTCATTGGGTGGGAAAATAAACACTATTAAAATGAATACTCTCCCAAAATTTTTATATATATTTCCATGTGTCCCCATATACATATCTAAATCATTTTTCACAGATGTTGACAAATTGATATCTGGATTCTTATGGAATAAAAAGAACCCCAGGATTAGGAAAAGCGTCCTTCAACAACACCGAAAACATGGTGGGCTATCTCTCCCTAACTTTCAGCTCTACTATTGGGCTGCCAACATAAGAGCCATGTTACACTGGAAAGTCATACAATCTCCCACTTTAACACCTCCAGCATGGCTATGTATGGGAAACTCTTCTTGTCTTTGTACCTCCCCCTTTTCATTACTTTGTTCCAGACTTCCATACCCTGAGCCTCTCTTGAAATACACCTCCAGTTCCGTAGTGAAATATTCTCTTAAAATTTGGGCACAATTTAGAAGAGTGTTTTCCCTTAAAGATCTGTGAAAATTGGCTCCTGTTTTTAGAAATCATCAGTTCATACCTTCAACCTCAGACGAAGCTTTTCATGAATGGAGCAGGAGAGGAGTTTGTTTAATTGATGACCTGTTTATTGACAACACATTTGCATCTTTTGATCAACTTCTGGCTAAGTTCAACATCCCTCGCTCTCATTTCTTTAGATATCTGCAGCTTCGTAGCTTTGTTTTTAAGTCATATCCCTGTTTCCCATCCCATCCACCTGATTCCCTTTTAGAATCCACTTTGAAAAATAAAGTTGGCTCCAGGGGAACAATTGGCAAAATCTATGCTTTGTTAAACACATATGATTTAGAGCCCTTGACAACACTCAAATCTCACTGGGAAGAGGAACTAAACTTGAATATTCCTGACAGTATTTGGAGTGAAGCATTAGATAACATACATTCCTCATCAATCTGTTTGCGTCATCAGGTTATCCAGTTTAAGATCGTACACCGACTCCACTGGTCCAAAGCTAAACTTTCAAAGTTCGTCCACAATATAGATCCCACATGTGACCGATGTAGTTGTTCTGTAGCCACCCTGTCCCATATGTTCTGGTCCTGTTCCAAGTTAGATCACTTCTGGGAGTCTATATTCACTTTTTTCTCTGATGTGCTGCGTACGCCTTTACAACCCTCTGTTTTTTCTGTATTATTTGGTGTTTTACCCGTAAACCTGGACCATAGAGCACAAACTATCATCTCCTTTGGGACACTGATTGCCGGGAGACTCATACTCCTCAAATGGAAAGAAAAATACCCTCCAACCTTCAACATGTGGCTGAAGGACCTTCTGCACTTTTTGGTGCTGGAGAAAATTCGATCCTCTGTGAAGGGATCGGTGCAGAGGTTCTATCTAACATGGAATCCTATATTGGAGCATCTGAGAGACTTGGATATAGCGGTTGCCAAAAAATGTCTGTGACTGGTCTTGTAATGTGAATAGGTGTTTTTTTTGTTTTTGTTTTTATTTTTTTTATTTTTATTGTGTAACGCCAGGTATCTAAGCTTCTGTAAGACTTGAGACTGAATGGTACAATGAGAGTGGGAGGGAGGGTGGGGGGTGGGGGTGTTTTATGTTGTGTCATGTTGTATGTTCTGTACTGTTTCCAAAAAAAAAAAAACAAAATCAATAAAAAGACTTGGTGCAAAAAAAATAGGTGTAACTTTGGTGATGCTGTTAGATCGGCAGATCGGAATTGTGGGATATCATTCCCGTTGCCTGTCTGGACAGATTTGGGTTTAAGTGTGGGTTTTTGACCAAATGTGTTTAGTTGTTTAGCTGTTTTACTGTGTTTTGTCAAGTTATTTTGTCCTGTTATGTTTAATTCTTTCTGCATCATGAGTGAGAGGATGATAAGGTTATAGCACACCTACTCTATAATGGTGTAATGTTAAAGTCAGAGAAATGGTAAAAAAAACATTGTGTGTCATATTGCAAATCCATTTTGTTTCATTCATTTTATTGTTTTAAAAATCTGTATATCCGCAGGATCAAACTTATACATATGAGAGTTCAAGAAGTACAATTAATTAAGATGGAAAAACATTTAATTGAATTGGAGTAATTTGACATTTAATTAGATAAATATGTAAATTTGAGTTGTAAAAAAGTATTGAGTTGGGTAGACGTAAGAAATTAGGTTGAATAAATGTAACTCAATCATTTGGTAGCAATTGAAGTATATATATATATATATATATATATATATATATATATATATATATATATATATATATATATATATGTGTGTGTGTGTAGGGAGCCAGTTTAGCTCGTGCTGGTTTGCGGCGCCTTCCGTCCGTGTAACCAGGGTTCAAATCAAACAGGGCTGCTCCCTGTTCCCTTCTCTACTTCCCAAGTCCGGTTGCTTTGAGAGGGTTGCGTCATGAAGGGCATCCGGCATTATACATCGCCAAGCTTACCATGCGACTCGTTTGCTGTGGCGACCCCTGATGGGATAAGCCGAAAGAGGCAGATATATATATATATATCTGCCTATATATATCTCTCTATCTCTGCCGGTGTATATATATATATATATATATATATATATATATATATATATATATATATATATATATATATATATATATATATATATATATATACCGGCTGGGTGGCTCGGTTGGTAAGGTGCAGGACTATCATGGGGTTCAATTCCCAGGGCGGAATGAACAATTAATGGAAATGGGGCAATTACCATAACAATAGCAGGGAATTAACATCATCCAGTGAGGGTCCTTGGGCAAGACCCTTAACACTAATGCCTACCTCACAACATGAAAGACAATGAACCACATGTCATGCTGGCTCAGACGTCGCCCGGTTTGAGGTTTGCGTCAGTTAGAATGCTACTACTCAAGTAATCCCACCCAGAGGGGTTACATGCTTCGAAACCCACAATCAGGGCTAACTGCCAAACAACTGGTAGCCCAATGCTCTAACATCCACAAACGGCAACTCCTATCACAACTTGAGATTGAAGCAATACAATACAATGGTAATACCACGGGAGAGCCAGAACAACAGGTCAGAGAGGAGGTTATACCACACTCCCACCCTGAGATTGGGTACACAGCCCCAACAACCACAATTACGCTAAACACGTCAGCAACTGACCTGAAAGACAAGTTCATGTCTACAATGAACACTAGGCAACTCCAACACCAGCTACAACGGTTAAGTAATGTACCGCCTGAAAGTCTACTGGAAACTGTGAATTAAGCATTGAGGGCAATTCCTACCACAACCATCACAGAAACCAATGAACTGGTTTACACTTTAGCAGCAGTGATCCTTGAGATGCTTGGCTATAAGAGCAACCATGTAAGAAAACAATACCCACCATGGAAGCAACGGTTAGAGGCCAAAATCAAGGCAACTCGGAAGGATGTGAGTAAGCTGACAGAGGCTCAAAGAGGTACAATGAGAAAGCAAGTATCTAAGAGATACAGCCAGATGCTCATACCTGAAGCACTGGAAACTGCCAAACAAAGGCTCCTAGCCTTGAGCAGCCGCCTAAAGAGGTACACAAGAGACAATGAAGCCAAACCAATAAACAGGCTATTCGCAACTCAACCTGCAAAAGTGTACGCTCAGTGGCAGGGTCAAAACAACCAAGCAGACCCACCAAGGCTAGAAACTGAACAGTACTGGAAAAGCATATGGGAGAAAGAGACAGCACATAACAGCAATTCCCAGTGGCTGATCTCTCTGAGAAAAGAACATAGCAACCTCCCTGAACAGAATCCAGTAACCGTCACAGTGGCAGACATCCAAGAAAGAGTCTCAGGTATGAAGAACTGGACAGCACCGGGCCCTGACATGATACATGCCTACTGGCTAAAGAAGCTCACCACACTCCACGAGCGCCTGGCAGTACAAATGAACCAGCTGCTAAGAGATGGGACTCACCCCGAATGGATAACGGAAGGGCGAACGATCCTGATCCAGAAGGATCCCTCAAAGGGTGCAGTCCCATCCAACTACCGGCCAATAACCTGTCTGTCCACAACATGGAAGCTCATGTCAGGCATCATTGCAACCAACATAAATAGGCACATGGATCAATTCATGAGTAACACACAGAAGGGCATTGGTAGAAACTCCAGAAGAGCCAAACACCACCTCCTGGTCGACAGAACAGTCGCTCAAGACTGCAAGTCACGACACACCAACCTGTGCACAGCCTGGATTGATTCCAAGAAAGCCTTTGACTCAATGCCACACACGTGGATCACTGAATGCTTGAAGCTGTACAACATCAACAGGAGTCTAAGAGCCTTCATAGGAAATTTGATGAAGCTGTGGAAAACCACCCTTGAAGCCACTTGCTCAAGTGTCCATCAAATGTGGCTCGAGAAATGCGGCCGGATGGTGACAAAGAGAGGCAAGGTAGTTCACACAGGAGGGGTCTCACTCCCAGTAGGAACAATTGCAGACATTGAGGACAGTTACAAGTACCTTGGAATTCCGCAGGCAAATGGAAACCTGGAGCAGGCAACAAGGAAAGCTGCAACAGCTAAATACCTCAGAGTAAGGCAAGTCCTGAGAAGCCAGCTCAATAGCAAAAATAAGACTTGGGCAATAAACAGCTACACACTGCCAGTTATCAGATACCCTGCAGGAATTATAAGATGGCCAAAGGAAGAGATAGAGACCACGGATGTTAAAACATGAAAGATTCTCACCATGCATGGAGGGTTCCATCCCAAATTCAGCACCCTGAGACTGTATGCTAGCCTCAAGGAAGGAGGCGGAGGACTAGTGAGCATAGAAGCCACTATCCAAGATGAAACATCCAAGATGCATGAGTACATCAAGCTCAAGGCACCAACTGACAGTGTGCTCAGTGAATGTCTCAGGCAATGGAGAGCAGAGGACAGATCCTCATGGGAGGACAAACCCCGGTATGGGATGTACCGGTACCACTGGACCATAACTGAAGTGGCTGATATCAAGAAGTCCTACCAATGGCTAGAAAGGGCTGACCTACAGGACAGCACTGAAGCGCTCATCCTGGCAGCTCAGGAACAAGCACTGAGCACCAGAGCGATAGAGGCTCAGATCTACCACACCAGACAGACCCAAGGTGTAGGCTGTGCAAAGAGACGCCTGAAACAATCCAGCACATAACTGCAGGATGTAAGATGCTGGCAGGTAAAGCATACATGGAGCGCCACAATCAAGTGGCTGGAATAATATACAGGAACATGTGTGCAGAATATGAACTGGAAACCACAAGGTCAAAATGGGAAACACCTCTGAAGGTGGTAGAGAATGAGAGGGCAAAGATCCTGTGGGACTTCCAGATCCAGACTGATAGGATAGCAATAGCAAACCAACCAGACATTGTAGTGGTGGATAAAGAACAGAGGAAAGCCATTGTGGTGGATGTGGCAGTGCCAAGCGATGGGAACATCAGGAAAAAGGAACATGAGAAACTGGAGAAATACCAGGGACTCAGAGAACAACTGGAGAAAGCCTGGAAAGGGAAGGTGACGGTGGTGCCTGTGGTAATTGGAGCACTCGGGGCAGTAACCCCCAAGCTGGAGGAGTGGCTACAACAGATACCTGGAAAGATCTCAGACATCTCAGTCCAGAAAAACGCAGTGCTAGGAACAGTTAAGATACTGCGCAGGACCCTCAAGCTCCCAGGCCTCTGGTAGAGGACCCGAGCTTGGAGGAGAAACCACCCGCGGAGGGTGAGAGGGGCGTTTTTTTTTTATATATATATCTATCAGAACCTTGCTCTCACATCTAGTCCATTTCTGTCTTGTTCCAGTAGCCCACTTTCCATCAGGGTGCTCTGGTCCCTCAGCACCTGCCGCAGACCTTGTTTGGCCGGGCGACGTCTGAGCCGGCATGACATGTGGTAAACAGATACCTTGAAAGACCTCAGTCCAGAAAAGCGCAGTGCTAGGAACAGCTAAGATACTGCGCAGGACCCTCAAGCTCCCAGGCCTCTGGTAAAGGACCCGAGCTTGGAGGAGAAACCACCTGAGGAGGGTGAGAGGGGCGTGTATATATATATATATATATATATATATATGTATATATATATATATATGAGATAGAAATAGATAGAAATGAGATAGACACTCATGTGTTTACTTTGTCTGTTATTTTTCTTAAAGCAGAACCTCTTTCTTTTGCTGATGCAGCCGTATTACTTTTTTGATGGGCGCATAATCTTCATATGCCGTCATTAAAATCTCAGACTTCGTCTCACTGAAGTATAGCGCTCTCTTTTTTTCTCCACGCGTTTCCATGGTGACTCCGGAAATCGGCGATCCATTTAGAATGTCTTTATATACTTGCCGTGCACCCTCATTGACCCAGGGTTACCAAGTTGAGCGTCATTACGCCAACTCATATCCAGTCTTTTGGAACCGACATACCCAAAGTATGCAAGTTCAGGCGGATTTCAGCCAGAGTTCAGGGTTAAAGTCAGGGTAGTTTAAACATGCTTTCTGGAACACCCCCCTGGTTGGTGGAGTGGTCTTAGTGGAAGATCTATCCAGTATAACATCTTGGACTAAATTGAAATCTCCCCTCAATAATAACAAAGTGGTAATTTTCATATCCTGATATTATGGAAAATAATTTCCGTATGGAAGCTTCATCAAAGTTTGGCCCATAGAAACTGTACAGCACCACCAAAGAACCCTGTTAATTCCCTGATACAATAACAAAGCGGCCATCTGTATCTGCTATGATTTTGTGTTGCTCAATTAAAACGTACTAAGGACAAGTATAGAAGACCCTCTAGCCTTAGCATTGAATTTTGAATGGTATATTTGAGCAATCCAGTTTCCTTGTAAATGCATTACTTCTTTTATACGCAGGTGGGAAAAATAATGTCACCTTAAGCTGTTGCAAATGAGTAAAGACCTTATTGGCTTTAATTGAAGTTCCGAAACCCCTCACATTCCGGGATATAAATTTAAGAGTGTTAGCCATACCTTATGATGTGTTGAAGTGTTTGTAAGCACGTTCTGTGGCAGGCCGGCACTGGAAGTTGGAAGATCTGATTTGCTGGAATGAGGCAGGGGGAGGGGAAAAAAAGAAAAGAAACAAACCCACACAGTAACACACACAAAAGCACACACATGCTGACAATGACACTGGACGTGGATCCCCTTAGAAACAAAATAACATCTTGAGTGTCCATTCCACTGCAGACGCTCCCAACATTATAAACATAGCAAAATAGCAAAAGAAAAAGTAGGAAAAAAGGGCTTCCTGTCAATAAAGACTCACTAAAGTGATACAAGAAATATTGCTGTATGCAAATGCAATCCAATGAAGAGAGAAGCAAAAGAAATCCAAGAATCACCTCAAAAGACAGTCGAAGCTTCTTAATAAACTTTAATAATAATAATAATAATAAACTTTATTTGTATAGCACCTATCAAGATATAAAAAGAAACACAAAGTGCTTCACAGTAAAACACAAAAAATAAAAAAATAATTAAGAAAAAGTAATTTTAAAAAGATCGGTTTTTAGCTGTTTTTTAACAGAAAACACTGAGTCTGCACATCTGAGGCTGAGAGGAAGGGAGTTCCAGAGGGATGAGGCCACTGCTGCAAAGGTTCTGTCACCTTTAGTTTTTAACCGAGTTCTCTTAACAACCAGCAGACCCTGGTCACGTGACCTCAGGGACCTGCTGGGGGTGTACGGCTGTAAAAGGTCTTTTATGTGGACCGGTGCTTGGCTTTTAAGAACTGTGTATGTTGAAACCAGGATTTTAAATGCATGTTGATGGGGAGCCAGTGCAGCTGGATTAACAACGGGGTGACGTGTAAAAACTTGAAAGATTTAGTTGAAAGCTTTGCAGCAGCGTTCTGAACAACCTGGAGCCGTTCAAGATTTTTTGTTTAAACATGTGAAGATGGATTTGCAAGACGCGAGGATATAAAAGCGTGGATGAGCATCTCCATCTCAGAACGCGTCACAATTAGACTCAGTTTTGCAATGTTTTTAAGATGATAAAAACAAGAGTGAACAAGTGACCCGATATGAGAGTCAAGGGATAAAATCGGGTCTAGAGTCACCCCAAGGTTCCGGACAGATGGCTTGATAAAGGAAGAAAGTGTACCACGTCACCCATTGAGCATGTTTGGGATGCTCTGGATCGGCGTATACGACAGCGTGTTCCACTTCCTGCCAATATCCAGCAACTTCGCACAGCCGTTGAAGAAGAGTGGACCAACATTCCACAGGCCACAATAGACAACCTGATCAACTCTATGCGAAGGAAATGTGTCGCACTTCATGAGGAAAATGGTGGTCACACCAGATACTGACTGGTTGTCTGAGTCCCCTGACCCCCTCAATAAAACAAAACTGAAGATTTCAGAGTGGCCTTTTCTTGTGGCCAGTCTAAGGCACACCTGTGCAATAATCATGCTGTCTAATCAGCATCTTGATATGGCACACCTGTGAGGTGGGATGGATTGTCTTGGCAAAGGAGAAGTGCTCACTATCACAGATTTAGACAGATTTGTGAACAATATTTCAGGGAACTGCTTATTTTGTGTATGTGGAAAATGTTTCACATGTTTGAGTTCATACCATAAAAAAATGGGAGCAATAACAAAAGTGTTGCATTTATATTTTTGGTCAGTGTATATATATATATAATTTGAATCAATCTGCATGACAATGTTGGTGCTCTTCCAAAAGCAAGGCTAATTCCACACTCAAGGCAAAAACACGATTCAGCACCTGTCCCTGGGATAACCACCGCACATTAGAATGGTACAGAAGTACCTCGAATTCAGCGCCCATTTCTTTGCACAGCTCACTGAAGATGCGGTGCCTCAGAGCACTATTTCGCACATGGTTCAGTTCACACATTCCACTACGGTTTTAATACTTCTGCCATTTTTGGAGGCAAGGTTTTTGTTGCCAACGCATGCCTGTGCAGAATACAATGTGTAACAATGATGTGTATGGCATTGGCTTTTACTAGCGCACCAAAACCAGACTTTCTTTCAGCATGACTGGAGCTCCATCCGTACAAACTACAGAGAACATATCCCACGAAAGATTATTGTCTCTGAAGAAGTCATCCACAAGCTTCTTCACATCGGCTGCCTTTGTTGTTGTTGTAAGAGGCTTACAAAACAAAAACTCTTCTTTTATCATGTCGTCTTTCACATACTGCACAAAAACAGCAAGCTGGCTTAGATTAGCAACGTCTGTGGTCTCGTCAAATTGAAGGCTGAATTTTGCCGGGCTTTAAATCAGATCTGCAACTGCTTGAGCCAAGATGTCTTTAGTCATGTCCTCTATTCTGTCACTGATGGTGTCATTTGAAAGAGGAATTTGGGATGATTTACCTTCTGCCGCTGTTCCGAGTATCAGATTCACCATTTTTAACGCAGCTGGTTTTACCAGTGTTACACCAATGGTGTGGGGCTTGCCCTGCTTTGCAATCAGGTACGCAACTTCATATGATGCTGTGAGGATGGGTTTGTTAATGGGAACAAATCCAAGAGCAGGCAGAGTGGCCTTATCATCGAATCTGGCTCTCTTCACCTTGAATTCAGCAAGCATTGTGTTCTTATATTCTCCATCTCCATGCAGCTTCTCAAAGTGTTCCTTTAGTTTTGCCGGTGCGAGGCTAGAGTTGCTCAACTTGGCATTGCAAATCATGCAGATAGGACGCTGACTCCCATCCCATTCTGTGATACATGAGAATCCATATTCGTCCAACCTCTTTCTTATTTTCCTCGACATAGTTAGTATGGATTAAAATATATAGAAAGTAATTACGCAACATACTACGACAACATTCACACGTTGGATCACTCCTGAGTGCGCTTTATTCCTTGCAGCACTGATTGGCCAAGCAATGTCACATGATCATTTGCAGCCAGTGATGGCCAAACGGGGCACACCATCGTGTCCAGACATGATGAGTCGGTGTTGTCTTGACCTCCGCAGCAGAGGCTCCACCGAACCTCTGAGACCGACTCACCGAACCCCAAGGGTTCAATCGAACCCAGGTTAAGAACCACTGGGTTATTCCATCAAGGCGGTAATCCAGAATCTCTCCTGAATCTGAGTTTAGCCAAAAACTTTGTGTTTCAGTTTAGATTAAAATACAAACTAAAGTTGCCAGAAGAAACAAGTATATTAATTTTTTTCTAAGTTAGGTGAAAGTCAAAATCCTAAATCTCCAAACTGTCTTTTTTCACAGGAAGGCATTCAGTTTCTTCAGCTACTTCTTTTTTCTCTACAATGTTGGAGTGGGTCTCACCGCATGCATACTGAGACTGCTGTTGAGCATGGTCATTGGAACAGCACTGGTGTCTCGCATTGACAGAAGCATCATGCAGAAGGGATATGAAAGGCTGGATTTAGGTGAGACACAACTGACCTGCAAACATGCCTGGACCATGTTTAGAACAACTATATTGAGCATTTGGTTGAAATCATGACAACAATAAAATATTGTTCCATGTTTGCTTCTTAAATCTTCCTGAACTGGAATTCCTAACAAAGCTGGTTACTTTGTAAAACACTGTGTATTTTCCTGTACTTGTTTTGTCCGTCTTTTTCAGGTTACGTGACATGGGTGGGGATGATCTTTGCTGATCATTACCACAACAACCCCGTCATGCTGTGTTTCTGTCAGTTGCTGTGCTCCAACACTGTAGAGGACCAAGGGAAACCTGCATATTCCTTACTTCATAACACTACATCTGGTGAGGATTTTTCAAAGTGCTAACATACCCAAAAGATTTCTGTTTTTACTGCAAAGTTCACTTGTTTGTGTTAAAATCTTTATCATCTGTCGTATCCACAAGTCCCAGTTGTCCATGTACATTTACTTCTAGGGGCGTGCTGTGGGCGACAGTTCCTAGTGAACACTTGTTTAGCACATAGGGGTAAATAGGCAGTCAAGAATCAATCAATAACCCCGGCTGTGCTGACCCCTGAAAATTCCCCAAATGTGGAATCTAGATCATTTCTGATGAAAGGGGACTGCGATCATGCTCTTCCCTGTAGTTACAGTAAAACATTTCCCTGGAATCAATTAAAGTTCTATCTAATTCCTCTTCAAAATGCATGATCTTCTTTCTGTTCCAACGCTCTGTACCTAATCATCATCCTGTTAATATTTTATTGCTTCTTCCCTTTTGCTTAGGATCCTTTGTGAATGTCCGAGCCTGGAAGCGCTGGATGTTGTTCTACACCCTACTGAGGAACCCACAGTTGATCCTGCTTCGGAAGCACCACCTGTCCTCTTCATCGTCGAAGCAGTCAGAGACGGCAGTGCAGGCTTGGGTCATGGTGTCTCAGATGCAGGCCCGTATAACACAGGGCTCTGTCTAGTGGGTGTAGATGATGATGAAGGGTTACGAGTCGCATGTACTGCAGCATGAGGTGCATTCAGAGGCTGCATGGAATTTCTGCTGTTATATGCTTTCATGCAGAGCTCACTATTGCTGCATTCAGGTCCGCTAGGAATTTCTAGCATTTGCTCACACTGATCTCAGCACAAACACGCACCTGTTGCTCCTTGTCAACAACTGTCAGAACATACAGTAATGCAAAACGTTGCGCATATATGCATGTTTTTTTATGCATGACATTTAAAAAAGATATATATTTTTTTGTTTGTCACTATTTTTATTCTTTACTTTTCTGTGGTTCAATTAAAAAAAATATGCGACTTGAATAAAATTAATTTCTTCCAAAATGTTCCAGTTGTAAATAAGTGACCAAGACTAGAAATAAACAATTTGATCTTGAGGTTCCTACATCCCCTCAGCAGCGGCTGACAGTTATGAAGTTATGTTCCATATGGCGATCTTTTGTACCAGGGCTTGCAGGTTTGGTCTGGGGTTGTTGCTGCGGTGCTTACCCTTGCTGGGACAGCCGGGGCTCAGCATCACGGCCTCGTGGCTGTGGTGTGGACCCTGTTTCTGTCTGGTGTGGGTGGGGGGTGGTGATGTTCTGTGGATGAGCTGCTCCTGGTATAACAGATTCCAGACATGTCGTTTCCTCACAGCAGAGCCAAGCCATATGTCTGTTTTATAATTATAGTCATTTTTTCCTGCCTGTATGCATTGAGTGAGGGGTCATGGGGTGTATGAATGGCAGGGAGGGGAGGGAGGGCAATGGGGTGGGTTGTTTTTTCTTTTACTTTCTCTTTTTTGCATTTTGTTGATTGTTTTTAATTGTAAAGCGCTTTGAGCTGCAGAAATGTTAAGAGCTTTTTATAAATAAAGTTTGATTGATCAATCAGTTTGTTGAATAAAAACCAATCAGTAGCTGCGTTTACATGGACAGAAGTAATTGGAAAGAACTCCTGATCGGAAGAAAAACGCATCATGTAAACACGCCGATCAGAATACTCTGCCCCGATCAGACTGGTTTGGATTAAAGTTTCTTTCTGATGGAGATAGGTGGTTATGCCGATTGTTGATCCGATCGTGTTGCATGTAAACAGTTTATTCCGATCATGTGTCGCTACTGCTCTGGTTTACATCACGCATAGACGGTGTGGTGCTCCAGAGAAAGCTTTGGAGCCCCAACAGAACCGATTGGCTGCTTCGCGCGAGTGAACCGTGTCTGTGAGCAGAGCAGCCGGACTTATAGCTCTGTGTTTGCGGACAGGGGGGTGGTGCTTCGTTACGTGTTGTTATGGGCGCTTTGTTAGGCTTCCGTCTCGCCGCTCTTAGAAACTGTTCAAACAATCATGTGGATTTGTGTTTACAGTCGTGTCCTGACTAAATAAAGGCTGATGTTATTCCCACATATTTACATGCAGCCAGGATGCAGATTGCAGCGTTTCCCGCATGGATTTATGTTCATCAAAGGCTAAATGTTGTTAGCGTGTTAGCCTCTCCTAACCCTGGCTTCTTCCGGCTCCGTTCTTCCACAAAAAAAGCACTGACCACACGGATTAAAATTAAAATGATGAGCAAACAGATGCTTCATAATAACCATAACAATAATAAAAGCCCTTTAGAAGATCATCTCATATATTACAGAGCTGCCAGATATCTATGTATGTGGCAGCAGAGTTTGTTTACAGCGCGACTCATTTCCTCTTCTGGTATTTTCAACACTAATGCACATGTGCAAATGATTTATTCCGACCGAAAGTGTGACCATGTGAACGTTCTAATCAGAAAAAGGTTTTGTGGACTCATGTACATAGTTGAATTTTGATCTGATTATTGATCCGATCAAGATATTTTGCAAATGTAATTTATGTCAGATTAAACCCAGACTTCCTCTCTGTTCTGCAAAATGATAATATTTGATTTGATTTTGATTCATTTATTTATTTTAAGCATTAATTGTAGTCGATATAATAAAAATCAATTCCTGGAAAAGCTTCAGCACATCCAAAACTGCGCTGCTAAGGTCCTAACGATGAGACGCACATTTGACCACATCACTCCTGTTCTTCAGTCACTTCACTGGTTGCCCATTCGTTCCAGAATTCATTACAAACTCTGTCTCCTCACCTACCAATGCATCCATGGAACTACCCCTGCCTACCTTAGTGAGCTACTTTTCCTGCATGCCACTTCACGAACCAAGGACCAGGCTGACCACAATGGGGGACAGAGCCTTTTATTATTATATACTTTCTTTCTTTTCAAAAAGTTTTCAAGTTTTTATCTGATTTGTTGATGTTGTTCTCCTGTTCTAAATCAAGGTATCAGAGATGTGATTAAATACATGTTAGTTTCATTTGAATTCATTTTATGCATACAGCAACCATTTAGATTTATGGTTGGATCTGTGAATCATTGATCTTGATTGGTGAATTCAATAGAAACGCAAAATTACTCTAAAGAAATCAGTGATCCAGTGAGACGGCTAAAGATGAACTGCCATCTATCGGCAGACCACTGGAACAGACGTTTATTTTAACCCTTGTGCTATCCTATGACCCCAGCCTTCCATGACGTGTTCTCCTACCATGACAAAGGTGGATAAATGTGGAGAGGATTTCATGTAATCCATGGACACCAGTGAAGATCACAAATCTGTTAAAGTGCCTAGGATAGCACAAGGGTTAAAAGACCAGTGCCTCACTGAAGTGAAAGAGTTTTTCCTCCAGAAAACTGTAGATGTTTGTAGAGACAAGGTTTTTTTTTTTTTTTTTTTGGGGGGGGGGGGGGGGGGGGGGGGGGGGGGTTCTGCTCTATTGTTGCCCCATGACCTGGTGGAAAGAATGTTTGATGAGCTGAAATAAAGAGGGACTAAAGAGAGTCTGATTATAAACTACTTTAGCCATTTAATTGATCATTTTCTCTCTGTGGTCTAAGCTTCAGTAACACAACAGCTCGTTAAATCTATATTTTTCTAGATCTAAATCTAGATATTTTTCTAGTTTGTTTCTAAGGTTTCTAATTTTCATTGCACGTTTCCTTTTGTAACATAAAGTTATTTTCGCTCTTAAGTTGTGTCTGACATTATTCTTTATAGTGTTTATGGAAGAATTTTACCACAACCCACTTTGTAAAAAGATATGTGGCTGTTAGAATGAACCTGCTGCTCCACGCAGAGAACCGTGTCTCTGAGGACATTAGCTGTAGTCTCATAGCTTTGTGTATGCAGGCAGGGAAGATGCTTTGTTATAGTGTTCAGTCCGGAGAAGGGTTTGGAACACAGTCCGTTCGGCTGCAAATGCACTTAATAATAATCCTAACAATAATAAAAGCCCGTTTATAAAATAATCTCGCTCTCTGTCGGAGCTCTGATTGTCTACAACGGACTTTGTTTTTAATTTCTTCTTCTATGATGGCATCGTACTTTGTCCAGATCAATCACTATCTCATCAGACCAACGGACAGCCAATCACATAATGTGACGTCAGCACTACTCGAAGGACCCCAAACGGTAGTTGTAGGCCGAGCAGTTATTGTACCTATAACGGTACCGCAATTTAGCTGGAGCTTCAGCTGTTTTTGAGAAAGGTCCCGCCCCTTTAACTGTCTCCACCAATCATTCATGGAGGCTCAATCACATGTCATCAGTCTGACCAATCAGAAGTGGTTAAAGTCTTCACTTCCTTTTTCCGAGTCTGCTCATAAAGTCTCTCAGTTCCAACAAAAATATCAGCTAAAGCTCGTCTTTAGCGGCGTAGCTTTCCGCGGGATCCGGTGTCAGATCGTGGAAAGAGTGAATAAAACCAAAAAGCTCAGAGAAGCAAGTCTTTTGGCGTTCGGCAACTGTTTGCACTACATCTCCCATGATGCATTGGGTTAAAGTGACAGCATCTCAGCGCACAATGAGTCTTCCTTGTCGAACGTCTTGAAACAACAACGAACTCACATCAAACAGTTTTTAAATCTTCTAACTTAACTTTTATCACATCTTTTAGAAAAAAACAGCTGCAACTTCCAGCTTTTTCTGCCACAATTATCATAAAAATGCATGCGAGATTGCAGAGGTACATTAATACAGACTATGATTTTCTCCATTTTTATTTTATTTTTGGATGCTGGTGTGCCGCAGGATTTTTGTCAAGGTTAAAGTGTGCCATGGCTCAAAAAAGGTTGAAAAATACTGGTCTATTGGGTCTTATTGCAGTGTGAAGTCTGTGAGAACATCTATGTATTAAGGAGGACAGTCCATTTACCAGCCTCACAGCTTGTGGAAAGAAACTTTTTAACATCCTGCTGGATCTGCAGCTGATACTCCTGTTCTCCATGCCTCTTCCCAGATGGCATGAGGGAGAACAGTCCATGAGACGGGTGCTGAGGGTCCCTAATGATGGAGGGTGCTCTGCATAGGCAACGCTGCTGGTATAACTCTTCCAGGAATGGAACAGAGGCACCAACAATCTTGCTTGCAGTCTTAACAATCTTGCTGAGCCATTGTTGGTCCTGAACCTTACAACTGCCTAACCATGATGTAAAGCTCTGTGTCAAGACTTTTTCAATGGTGCCCTTGACAGACACGGTGTGTTCCTGCATGTCGGTGATGTCATAAGTTATTGCTTTCCTCTTTTTTTTTTTTTTTTCTTTTTAACTAGTCCTGTCCAACAGCTGGGCAAACAGATGAGAGCTGAAGGCCTCTTGGGTTGGACATATTTTATTTTAACAACAGAGGTTATAAATGGTAGATCTGACAGGTTGATCTTTCCACATAACGCCTGTTCCAAGTCTAACCATGAGTTGGTTTCTGGATTATTGTTTAACCATTTAAAGATCTCTTGTAATCTATTTGAAAGAAAGTACTTGTGGAAGTTAGGTAATTCTAAGACTCCACAGCTTTTTGCAGATTTTAAAGTTTTTAGACTAATTCTTGCAGGTTTATTTATTTATTTTTTTAATTATTTATTTATACGTTTTCAGCTTTACAGTAAAAAACAGTACAATAAACAATATACATTGAATTTGCATAGAATTTCTTAATACACAAACATTGAACACAGGTTATTTTTTTTTTTTTTTAACAAAATAGAAAAATGAACTATTGGGAGTGACCAGTGTTTATCCATTTGTTTGTATTTTTGAAATAATATGAGACATATGTAAATTAGAATATTGGACCCACTTTTTCCAGCATAAGGTAAACCAGTCTTTTTTGTTGTTCAAGTGTGCTGTTAGTTCTTCCATTTTATATATTTCTAATGTTAATTCCCACCAGATTATTAAAGTTGGTACAAAAGGGGAAAGCCAATTTTTAGTTAAACACTTTTTGCTTGCAACCAGCAGGGCGCCCAGCAAGGTTTTATCTTGTTTAGACCATTCCTGTGGCATACATCCAAAATAAACAGTTTTAATTTCTAAAGGAAATGTACATATAAAAATCTTCTGCAGTGTTTTATGAACATCAGTCCAGTATGGTTTGATGAGAGGGCAGTCCCACATGATGTGAACATGATGAGCTCTTTGGTTTCCACATTTTCTCCAACATAGCGGAGGGTTTACATCATAATGAGTCTTCTGAAGTGGTGTGATAAAGAATCTGATCAAACTTTTCCATCCATATTCTCTCCATCTTTGTAAAGCGGTACATTTCCATTGGTGTTTCCATATCGATGTCCATTCATCCAGCGTTATTTTCACTCCAGCCTCTTTCTCCCATAATGCCTTCACATATTCAGTTGAGTGGGGATTCTTACTTGTCAAAAATGCATACAGAGCAGAAATATGTTTTTTAATAACATCACCTTTATATGCCTTTTTAATTATGTCAACCAGATCTCCTTTAGTTTCAACCTTTACTCCAATCTTTGTGTCTATATAATGCCTTATTTGCAGGTATCTATAAAAGTCCTGCTTTTCAAAACTGTATTTTTCTTTCAATGTTTCAAAACTAGTGACCTTGCCATCCTTAATCAAACTTCCAAATGTTGGTAACCCTTTGGTGGACCAATATTTAAAGCCTGAATCCAATTTGTTAGGAGCAAAATTAGAGTCGTAGGCATACCATTTGAACATTGAGAGGTCGTTTTCTAGTTTTAATTCTTTAACTACGTTTTTCCATATAGAGAGTGTACACTTAATCCATGGATTCCAAATATTGTCAATATGTGTTTGGATATTTGAGTCTACCAGGACTGCTTGTATGGGGATAGCTAGTGAATTCTCTTCCATGTCTTTCCATTTAGCTTTATAATTCACATCACACCAATTAATCACTGTCTTCATTTGTGCTGCCCGAAAATAATCTTTTAAGGAAGGCAGGCCCCATCCTCCTTTATTTTTATGTGATTGAAGCGTTTTAAGGCGAACTCTGGGTCTTCTACCTCCCCATATGAATCTTGCAGGTTTATTATTCCATAACAAGCTTGATATAGATGAGTCTAATGTTTTGAACCATTTTAATGGCTGTTGTGTGGGGATCATTGAGAAGAGATAATTAACATAAGATTTTCATTTTAACCATGGCTACCTTGCCCATGAGGGACAGTTGCAGGCTGACCCAGTGGGTTAGATCATCCTGTATGCTTTTCAGTGATAGGGTGTGATTTAGCTGCACCAGTTCTGATAATTTAGGGGAAAAATAAATACCTAGATATTTGATATTGCCTGATTTGACTGGTATCGTGAGTCCTTGCTCCGCATTACTGTTCAGTGATAATAAAACAGATTTATTCCAATTAATTGAGTAGTCTGATATGAAGGAGAATTAATTCATAATTATTGCTGTTTCATTTACAGAATGTGAATTAGTTAAAAACAGTAATATGTCATCTGCATAGAGACTAATTTTATGATGGCTGTGTTTGGTTTTAATTCCTTTAATGCTCTCATTCTGAAACCTGAACCTTAAACAGCAATCCAGGCTGGAGAGCTTTTTATCTATGGAATCAAGTATGTCACTCATGTTGCTGCCTGGAGAGGAGGCAGAATCTTCGGGACGATTGCGTTTGGAGGAAGGAGTGGTGGTGCACATATTGTAAGTTGATGTAATTCTCCAGGTCTTCCAAGTCCTCCAGGCTGACAAATGCTTAACAAACTTCTCAGATTTTGTTAACTTTTTGAATTATTTAAATATGGCGGTATAATGAAATAAACCAAAATGTTTGTTCACAACTTGCGCACCGCCAAGTTAACTCACTACACCCGTCTCGTCGGGTCTCGCGATACTACAGCATCACAGCACCCCCCCCCCCCCCCCCACCATGTCATAAGTTCTTACTTTCCTGAAAATGTCCCTTTGGTCTCAAAGCAGTCCTGCAGTGCTGAAATTGCTTCTTGTGACCAAATTCTAACTTCTCTGATCTCTGACTTTTCCTGCTTTTCTCTGGTTTTGTGAGCACAACAACTAGACAACTAGATGATCAGAGTTGCCGACGGGCAGATGGGTAGCAGCTTTGTATGAGTGCTTAATATTCGTATACACTAGATCAGGGGTCGGCAACCCATGGCTCCCGAGCCACATGTGGCTCTTTCATCCTTCTGTTGTGGCTCCCTGTGACTTTGGAAAATAATGAGTATTTTATAAAAATTCAAATTTATTTTAGTTTGTTCATTTTTCATGGCATTTCAAAGGCGCTGCTGGCTCCGTGCCTCGTAAAAACAGCTTCCTTGGTGGCTCGTGTTTGTCAGGCGAGGGCTGCGGAGCTGATAGCAGGACACGCGGGGCGGCTTCAATAAACACTCCGGGTCTGGAGTGATTTTCTGCCGGGGGCTTGGCGTGGCGCGGAGCGGGGAGCGGCTTTCTGGTGACGGAGAGTTTGCGCCGGTGTTTTGGACTCGCGTGTGCGGTGATGTGTGTTTCAGAGCAGGGGAGCTCCTTGCGTCGCTCGCGATCGACCGGTCATCTTCGGGCACGTGGGGGAGATTGAAGGGGAAGAGAGTGCTTCTTGAAAATCCACCAGCCAATCAAAATCCTCACCAAGAAGTACGGGACTTGATTGACATGCAGGATGGCCAATCGGACATCCTCTGACACATACGTCACTGCAGACGCGAGTTTAAATTCACTCAGCGCAAACTCTGTCATCAGAGCGGCTTTTTCTCCCCGCAGCACATCACGTCCCCGGTAGAAGTCCAGCAGCAACCGGAGTTTATTAAAGCCGCCCCGCGTGTCTCCTCCTGCTATAAGCTCTGCAGTCCGATAAATACGAGCTCATCAAGGAAGCTGCGAGGCACACACGCTTTATACTGTTGCGGGTGTGTGCTGAGCGGCGCGCGTGCCACGAGAAAGAAGGGGGGGGGGGCGTGCAGGTGGAGATGGGGGTGTGAGCACGGAGCGGAGGTGTGTGCGTGAAATACATTGTGTGTTCGGAGGACGGAGCACTAAATAAAGAGTAGTCGTCGTTCCCAGAATAACTGTTCTGGAATCATTTTTAATCCGCTCTGAAGGTTGAGGGTTCGAACAGGGAAGTGAACCCCGAAGGAGAACCGCCTTCAACTCTGGAGGAAATCTCCCCTGCGCTTCTGACCACGATCGGAAAGACGAGAGAAAAAGAGAAGTCATCGCAGCGAAAGGTTCATCAATACGGAGCGAGCAGCGCCAAAAGCCTCATAATCTGCCATGATGCTCCCCACATTGGACCGTTTACAGTAGAGCATGAATACGATGGTTGCTGCTTTCTGTCTTTGTAATAAAACGCTTCATCTGTTAATACAAAAGTATCTTTATGTAAACTCACTGTGTAGTTTTTAATCATCAGTAAATAAACAATAATGTTGAAATAAACATGTAACAAATAAACATGACGATGAAAAGAAAGAAGTACTTTTTAAAAAAAATCTTTTCTGGACCGTGATCTACACTCATGTCCTTGAAAATCGATCGCGATCAACGCAATGAGCACCCTTGATATAATATATACATGCATAATATTTATAATGATGTCAAAACGGGTTGTGGCTCCGAGTGCTTTTTTTTTCATTAGGGGCGGTCCCAAATGGCTCTTTGAGTAAAAAAGGTTGCCGACCCCTGCACTAGATTATATAGATTTTATACACTAGATCATTTTACTTATACTTTTATTTTTATACTATTTATATTTAGGCCTCTTCTATTTATAGTTTGTTTATAGTCTGTTTATTGTATGTCTGAAGGTATCTCCCCGTTAGACTGAAGAGAAGAGAAAACGCAATTTCAAGTTCTATGTATGTGTCAACATTGTAGATCTTGACAATTACTTTGACTTGATTAGATCTAGTGTATTCCCTCCCCTGATTGCAATGTCCATGTGCTGGTAGAATCTAGGCAGAACAGATGCAAGACTTGCCTGGTTGTAGTCACCAGCTACTATGAAGAAGGCGTCAGGATAACCTTTCTGATGCTCACTGATGCTGATATACAGCTCTGCAATGGCTTCCTTCATGTTAGCGCTCAGTGGTATAGAGACAGACGGGTGGCCGTGGTGCAGCAGTAGGGCGGTCGACCCATGATCGTAAGATTGCAGGTTCGATTCCTGCCTTGCACGCCCATGTGTTGAAGTGTCCTTGGGCAAGACACTGAACCCCACCTCGCCTCTGGTGGGAGGTTGGCGCCAGTGTTTTCGGCAGCAGAGCCGCCGCCAGTGTGTGAATGTGTGTGTGAATGTGTGTGTGCATGGGTGAATGGGACTGTGACTGTAAAAGCGCTTTGGGCCTTCGTAAGAAGGTAGAAAGCGCTATATAAGTATACGCCATTTACCAAGTACAAGTATACGCCATGATTACAGCAGTTAGCTCCCGCGGTATGTACAGTACAGACCAAAGGTTTGGACACACCTTCTCATTCAAATGAATAGGAAGGTGTGTCCAAACTTTTGGTCTGTACTGTACGTAGAAAGGTCGGCATTTTACAGACAGGGGCTCCAGATGTGGCGAGCAATGGGTCGAAACCACCATGGCATCTTGACACCATAGGGTGTATGTGTAAACAACAAACCTGGCACCTCTTTGTTTATCGGTTAGTGAAGAACACAACAGTTCAGTACCTCATGCTGCGTTGGGGAGCTCTCTATAGTCTGACTTATTCCATTGTTGTTGTCCAGGGAGCACACGTTTGCTAGCAGGAGTGTGAGAATTTCCGACTTGTGTGGTTAAGTGACTAGCCTATTGTTAGCTACTCCGCTTTAGCCCCAAACCTGTTGCATTACTTTTGGTGCTTCGCTTGGAATATTATTCCAGGGTTTCCATCAGGCTTCTTCAGGCTTCCATCAGACCTCTACAGAGGAGTCCAAGCTCCCCCAGCACACAAAGCATATGTTTGTCGTGACAAGATTCCGTGTAACTAAATTTCAAGAAAAGCTGTTGCTGGTATACTAACTTCTTGCTGACATATTTTACATTTAAATCACTAAAATTTACATTAGCATACAACAGCACTGTGCTGTTATTAGGAGAGGCCGCCGCGAGGGGCGGTCGCGCTGCCATGATTGAGTCAAAAGATGTTAAATCCCTCCCTGTACCTCAGAGTGTTTTCAAGTCTCATCAACTTTTTTTTCCTGATGACACACCAAGTACATCCCTACCTGTCTCCATATCACACTAACTGTAGTTATCAAGCCATCAGGACCAGTTGGAGGACCCGAGGGTGTGCTCCAAATGCCAGGGAAATCACACTCCTCATCCTCCCTGGAAAATCCTTTGCCAGGGTACTGGAGAGGAGAGTTCGTCCATAGTCAAACCTCAGATCCAGGAACAACAGTGCTGTTTCCGTCCTGGTCGTGGAACAGTGGACCAGCTCTACACCCTATTGAGGGGGGCTGGAGGGTTCGTGCTCATCCAGTCCATATGTTCTAGTTTAGAAGTTCTAGTTTATTGTGGGAAATAAAACATTTTGATGTTTATCTTTCCTTTACAGGTCCAGTCATTTGCTCAGAACAGGTTGTTGGCATCTGAAAAAATGTAACAATGGTAGTTTGAGCAATGATAAAAGTAAGAGAGAGAACAGTGTGATTTAATAACAGGATATTTTGTGCTTTCTTGCAAAGCATTCTAAAAAAACCCCACAGATTTGCTGTTGCTGTTAAATTATTCAATTTTCAGCTTTAAGCAAATTTTATTGTCCACTGTGCATTTAGATTATGCAGAGGTTTACTCGTGTCACAAGAACAGACAGCTGGATCCAAATGCAGCAAGTTATTAGCTCAGCTAAAAGTCCACAAAGCTAAAATTAGGATCAGGCAGGCAGAGGTCATCAACGAGCATAGGAGCATCAAAGGAGAAACGGGAGAAGTCAGGATCCAGGCAATTTTTGGGGAAGGCAGATGGACAGAGTCAAATACAGAACAGGGTCAGGAAAATAGAAGATCAGGTCTAAATACACCACTTGGTAATGCAGGCTGAGTGGCACAAACAGTACTTCACACTGGGCCTCACTCTGTGCAGAGCTCAAGTATGCTGTGGTTGATTGAGTTAATGAGAGTCAGATGTGTGGCATACAGAGAATGTGCCTTAGGGTTGGTGGGAGATTTAGGCCGCATTTACACTGCAGGTCTTGATGCCCATATCTGATTTTCTGACTTTATCCGATTTTTTTGACGACCCGCTTACATCATCTTTAAAAGTGACCCGTATCCGATTTTTGCATTTACACTATAGAATGCTGAAACTGTCAAACGTAGACGTTCTGAGGACTACGTAACGTAGCAGCATTTCCGCCTTCCGCGGACCTGAGCACTGACCCCACGGATTTAAAAATCATAATCATAACAGTATAATCATAATAATCAAAACAGTAATAAAAGCACAATAAAAGATGCGTGTTGGTCCAAAAGGCGTTTAGCATGGCGACCCCCCCCCCCCCCCCCCCTTTGTGTGTGTGTTTTTGTGTGACTGCGGTTGTCATGGAGCCAACGCAGTGACGGAGGGAGGCGTTGCCTTGGGCGCTTCTGGATGAGGCAGGATATGGGATGCGCGGGAGAGCAAAAGCAGGGCTGCTCGGCCGTCTTATGTGCTCTCTGACTTTTGAATGAGGAAGTGTTTGCAGACGTTGTGCTGTACTAACAGTTTGATCCAAGCAAAGAAATAGACGACTTCTAGCCAGTTCCAGAGCAATGGTGTCCCGCTTCATTAGTTACGGTTTGCGTCCCGACCGGAACCGGACCGGAACCGGACCGGAAATAACAGCGGTTTCCCAGTACGGTCTGAAGCCTGAGGCTGAAAGGTAACACGCTGATGGGGCTCCAACAGCAAAATCAGCGCACAAAAGCACTTTAATAAGTCATGTGATCTCAGTTGGCGGTGTCCGGAGTTGACGTCACTGACGTACAACTCGCATTTACTGGGGAATATCCGATTTGTCTGCTTACATGGCACACGCAAATGCACGTATCCGATTCGTATCCGATTTATTTCCACATATGAATGAGGCCTGTATCCGATCTGAGAAAATCTGAATCCATGCGCTTTTGTCCTGCTTACACTTTCACCGGTCATATCCGATTCGTGCCACATGAGAGGAAAAAATTGGAATTGGGTCACTTGAACCATGCAGTGTAAATGCTGCCTTAGTGTGGTTGGATTCCTACCTCTGGTCACCAGCGGGACCCGCCCACAGAGTTCTAACCATTAGAACTCTGTGGGCGGGTCCCGCTGGTGACCAGAGGGGGAGACAGAGTTCTGACCTCTGACAACTCACACAGGCCCATAACAAGCCACAGTCCCACATTAACATTTAGTGGTTCATCAACGATGGTGATGTGAAGATTTTTAACTAAGCTAAATCTGAGAAGGACTATTATGAATTATAGTCTTGAATCCATCTCTTTACACAATTATCCAGGGAGGAAATTAGCCTTTTTTGGGTCTTAAAGTCAGAAATTATGTCAGTAGTTTGTGACAGTAAACTAAAAGCTTAATTCACATTCATATTAAATTGTGAAATAAAGAAAGGAAAATATATTGAAACAAGCCTTAATTAATTTTTATAGCTTTGCATCAAATTTTTTTCTCTGCCTTAATTTTTTGGAGATGTGATGTAACAGAACTATATTCAAAGATTCAAAGTAAACTTTATTGTCAATCTCTATCATGTTTTCACATACATATAAATTAAAATTCAGTTTCTCTTCAAACTCCAGTCTAAACGGGGAATCTAGCTACAAATTACAGAATAAAATAGAATAAGACGAACAAATAAGGTGACTAGAAATATTAGTTTCTGCCAAAGAGTTGATGTTTTTAGTAGAGTTCCTAATAACTGCAAAAATAAAAAAACAGGAGAAAATTGTAGCCTTGTGTGTTTGATAAGAAAAACATAAAGAAATGCTAGTAAAAGAACGTACCAGTAAAAACTTATAGTTGTAGACAATATTTGTCATATTGCTTCTGATTACAGTTGCAGACTGCAAGATTAATTTCCTGTGAAGTGACGCGTTTTGCCATTTGTCTTTATTTGTGATCTGTAACCGGAAGTGTAGACTTGGTTGCTATAGATCAGGGGTCACCGACCTTTTTGAGACTGAGGGCTATTTCATGGGCACTAAGTGGTATGAAGGGCGCCACAGGACCTGTTTACTAAAAACCTCCAAGTCCCATAAATATGAAAACATAAATATGAATAAAAACAGACAGGAATATTATTCCAGAATAATAAATATATGCTGTCAAAATTGTGCAAATATGAACAAACAAAGCCAGGAAATATTAATAATTAGAAATAATAAATAAAATTATTTAGTTTTCTTTGCTCTTTTGTCATTTTTTTAGAGCTGAACTCCTGACATAATTTTAGCAATAAGTTCATTTCTGCTTGGTTTGTGATGTTCTGTGTGTGTCTTTGGTCCTGTGTGTGTCTCAGGTCCTGTGTGTGTGTGTTTGGTCCTGTGTGTGTGTCTGGTCCTGTGTGTGTCTCAGGTCCTGTGTGTGTGTGTGGTCCTGTGTGTGTCTCAGAAGAGGATGACTCCCTTAACAATGCTGAGCGGGAGAAACTCCAAAGACAGCTAGAGGCACTTAAGTTGTCATTCAAAGAAAAAGAAAAAGCAATCCAGAGTTTAATGACCAAAACCACTTAAAAAGATAAACGGCCTGGTTGTGGATACAGGTGCGTCGTCCCAGATTATTAACGACAGGAGCCGGTTCAAGAGTTTCGACAGCACCTTCAAGCCAGAGAGACACAGCATGGAGCTTGCAGACGGAAAGCGTACTTTTGGGTTGGCACAAGGCAGAGGGGATGCACAGGTATGTCTCCTCAACAGTAACGGGCAGCGATGTACAGTGACGTTGAAGAACGCTCTCTACATCCCCTCATTCCCACAAGAACTCTTCTCGGGGAAGTGTGCAACTGGTAATGGTGCCAAGCAGTGACGTGCAGTCAGGAGAGGCAGGTGAGGCTGTGCCTCACCTGTCATTATGGGAAGAAAAGAAAAAAAAAATTCATTTATTATATTTAATCAGTAATTTGTGCTTTGCAGTCATTTTCCATTTAAATGTACCATTTTTGGTTGTTTTTTCAATTCAAAATCGCTGAATTTCCGCATTTGCCGATCAGATACTAAGAAGCGATGTGCGATGAGGCACCAGCCCGCTGAGCCTCACCTTGGATTGCGCAATACCCATGCAGTCAGACGGTACTGCTGTCTCTCTGTATGTCGGTTCAATCACTTTTACTATATGAGCTGAGTTTACATAATTTAGCAGATGTATATGATGTACAGTGTTTGTTTTTATAAATAACTGTATGTTAGGGACGTGTTTCTTGTGCTGAGCGCTAAACACCGGCAAAAAAGCCTCTGGGTGAGGCCAGCAGTTCTCGTGGCTCATGTTGGGGGCACCGGTGAGCCCTGAGATTATGACGCTAAAAAATAATAGAATAAGAGATAGCAAGCGGCAAGTCATTTTCTTCAGAAGGAGCGGCGTATGGACTTTATTTACAAGTAAAGGTAATATGATAATAAGGTTTGTCCTTTTTTCTATGCTGCAGTTTGTATATGAAAAAAAAAACATGTCGAATGTGTTACGGTTTCTGTTTCTTTGCCCTTGTGCCTTGTTTCCTTTTTGTTTTGTGATGTTTTGAGTTTAACTTCCTGTTTTATTTTGTAGTGTTTCCTGGTTTGTTGTAGTTTTGAGTTTTACTTTGGTCCCCATCCTTCCTGAGTGTTTCCACCTGTGTCTCGTTTGTCTGCATGTATTTAAGTCTTGTCATTCCCTTCCTCCTGTGCTGGTCCATAGTATGTAAGTCTGCTCTCCCTGTGTCAAGTCTTTCGAGTGTTTAGTCTTTCGAGTTTCTAGCCTGCCGTATGCAGTGGTTTTGGTTTTGTGTCTTTAGTTTTGTTTATTAAAGCCCCCGTTCCCCTGCAACCTCCTGCCTCCTCTCCTTCTCTGCACCTGGGTACTCCCTCATCCGCTCCCCGTGACATTATGGACCAGCCATTCCAGTACCCAGCAGAGGGGACCTGTCTTTGGTGGACCCCTGACTCCTCCCAGGTCTACTCGGACTTCAAGGGGAGTCGCCTGGCCGTGAGAGGGGGTCGTCGTTGTCATCACCGCCGCCCTAATTGTAAGTCCTCCCCTGTTTCCTGGATGGAGCAGGACGTTCTCCGGCATAGGTCTTTCCTGGACCCTCTGGACCAGGACCTATGGCTGTGGGAGGACTTATTTCTGGAGGAGGAGGGGGCCGTGATCCAGTGGGCCTTGGACTGTCCCCAGCTCCCTGCCTCCATCTTCAACGGGAGTCGACTGGCTGTGAGAGGGGGACGCCATCGCCGCCGCTGTCCTAATCGACATCCCATCTTGGCTCCGGAGGTGGTCTCCGATAAACCCCAACCCGTCACTGCTCCCAGGAGGGTCCCGGACGCACCACCACCCGTTCCTATTCCGAGGAGGGTGCCGGACGCACCTCATCCCGTCCCCGCTCCGAGGAAGGAGCCAGACGCACCTCGACCCATCCCTGCTGCCTGGAGGGTGCCGGACGAACCCAGACCTGTCCCTGCTCCCAGGAAGGTCCTGGACAGGAAGGTGCTGCAAGCACCCCAACCCTTCCCTGCACCAGTCGTCTGGCCCGAGCCCCCAGCACCAGTCGTCTGGCCCGAGCCCCCAGCACCAGTCGTCTGGCCCGAGCCCCCAGCACCAGTCGTCTGGCCCGAGCCCCCAGCACCAGTCGTCTGGCCCGAGCCCCCAGCACCAGTCGTCTGGCCCGAGCCCCCAGCACCAGTCGTCTGGCCCGAGCCCCCTGCCGCGGACCCAGAGCCCGAGCCGCCTGCCGCGGACCCAGAGCCCGAGCCGCCTGCCGCGGACCCAGAGCCCGAGCCGCCTGCCGCGGACCCAGAGCCCGAGCCGCCTGCCGCGGACCCAGAGCCCGAGCCGCCTGCCGCGGACCCAGAGCCCGAGCCGCCTGCCGCGGACCCAGAGCCCTCCTCTGCTGAGTCCGAGCCACCAGCTCCTGACTGTGAACTCGAGTCACCAGCCGTTTGCTGGTCGGACCGGCCTCGCCGTACTGAACGGCCTCCCGGTCGTCCCCCGGACCCGCCTCGACGGACTGAACGGCCTCCCGGTCGTCCCCCGGACTCTACTGCATGTGGCAGTTTGTTCTCTGGACCCCCTCCTCATGGACTTAGTTAAGGAACTTCGGTGCGGTTCCTTGAGGGGGGGGTAATGTTACGGTTTCTGTTTCTTTGCCCTTGTGCCTTGTTTCCTTTTTGTTCTGTGATGTTTTGAGTTTAACTTCCTGTTTTATTTTGTAGTGTTTCCTGGTTTGTTGTAGTTTTGAGTTTTACTTTGGTCCCCATCCTTCCTGAGTGTTTCCACCTGTGTCTCGTTTGTCTGCATGTATTTAAGTCTTGTCATTCCCTTCCTCCTGTGCTGGTCCATAGTATGTAAGTCTGCGCTCCCTGTGTCAAGTCTTTCGAGTTTCTAGCCTGCCGTATGCAGTGGTTTTTGGTTTTGTGTCTTTAGTTTTGTTTATTAAAGCCCCCGTTCCCCTGCAACCTCCTGCCTCCTCTCCTTCTCTGCACCTGGGTACTCCCTCATCCGCTCCCCGTGACAGAATGATATTTTAAACAAAAAACGTTAACTGTTGTCAATCAAATGGTGAATAAATTACTCAGTATGGTTCATATGTTTGTAACTATGACTGATGACGTCAGTGCCTCACCAGCCATTAACCTCATCGCACGTCACTGGTGCCAAGGTACACTTTGATGAAGGTCAAGATGTTCTTGAGGTGCCTGATGGCACCAAATTTACCATTCATGTGTTTAAAAGGATGTACTACTTACAAGCAGCAGATTGTGATGAAAATGATGTTTGTAATGTCATGATATTCAAACCTGGCCCAAAATCATGGGTCACTGCAACTATGAAGACATACTGCGATTGCAGGATGTAACAGTCGGCATGCACATTAAAGGTGCAAAACGTAAGCCTGATAAAGAATGTGATGTATGCATAAAGGGAAAGTTCACCCGAACGAGAAACAGACAACTGACAAAGTTAAGACACCACTCGAACTTGTGAACACAGATCTAGCTGGTCCAGTAAACAATGAATCAATCAATGGTTTCAAGTATATGCAGTCTTTTACAGATGTTTGTACAGGGGCTGTTTTTGTTTACTTCCTAAAAGCAAAGAGTGATGCAACTCAAGCTACAGAGAAGTTTCTGGCTGATGTAGCACCTTATGGTACTGTGAAATGCATTAGGTCAGACAATGGGACTGAGTTCACCAGTAAAGAGTTCCAGACGCTACTGAGGAAGAACAAAATCACATGAGATATCCTGCCCATATTCCCCAAACCAGAATGGGGTAGCAGAGAGGGAAGGGCGCACCCTTTTTGAGATGGCTCGGTGTAAGCTTATTGACAGTAATCTACCTAAGAGCCTTTGGCATTATGCCATCCAGAAGGCAGCTTACACCAGGAATTGATGCTTTAATAAGCACACGGGTACTACCCCCTATACAGCTTTGACAGAAAAAAGGTGTGATCTGGCAAAGATGCACAAGTTTGGATCAGTGTGTTACGCCTAGCAACAAGATAGGGGTAAACTAGACTCTAAGTGTGAAAAAGGGCTCTTCGTTGGGCACGATAAAGGGAGTCCAGCTTTTCTAGTCTACTATCCCAGTAAAGGGAAAGTACAAAAGCACAGTCTGGTGAAATTCATCACAAAGACAACCTGTGAGAACGAGACCCAGACTCAGGAGCTAGATGTTGATTCCTTAGGGGACTGTGAGGAGAGAGAGGCACTGCAGCCCAGTGCCCCCATCACAGATGAACAGACAGATGATTTGCAGTCACCAGAGAATGACGCAGAAGAAAGTCCTAGAGCGATGACGCCGGTTTCGAGCAGTAGGTAATACCCCACCAGAGAGCGTAAACCCCGGGGTACCTGAAAGATTATATTCAGGGGGATAGCAAGGAGGAAGACAGTATGCTCACTAGCATAGACTACTGCTACCGAACAGTTTGTGGTGTGCCACTAACCTTTAAAGAAGCTATGTCATCAACAGAATCAGGAAAGTGGAAGAGAGCTATGGACGAGGAGATCAAATCCTTAGAGGATAATCAGACTTTTACCCTGACTACATTGTCAGAAGGCAGAAAGACAGTGGGAGGTAGGTGGGTGTACTCCATTAACCCTTGTGCTATCCTAAGCACTTTACCGTTGCGAGTTGGGTCATATAGACCCACTAGACAGCGCGCGGAACCATTTTTTTTCAATGATTTGTGATCTTCACTGGTTCAATGGATTACATGAAATTTTTCAACCATTATCCACCTTTGTCATGGTAGGGAGAACATGTCAAAGTAAGGGTGGGGTCATCCAAGATAGCACAAGGGTTAAGGAAAACAATGATGGACATGAACAATGCAAGGCCAGATTTGTGGCTAAAGGATATATTCAGAAGGCTGGATTGATTATGGCGAGACATTCTCACTTACAACTAATCTGACTAGTGTGCGTGTTGTGATGCAGAAGGCAGCCCAAGACAACCTAACGTTACACCAGATGGATGTCAAAACAGCTTATCTGCATGCACCCATCGATCGACACATTTACATGGATCAACCTGAAGGTTACAAAAAAGGGGAAGGAAACCTGGTGTTTATAAGCTAAAGAAATCCATTTATGGTCTGAAACAGTCGGGGCGCAATTGGAATGAGATGCTTCACACATGTTTGACAGATAACGATTTTACGCAGAACCCAGCAGACCACTGTGTCTGCACAAAAGAGTTGAAACAGGGAGAAAGATAATAATTGTTATCTGGGTGGATGATCGTATCCTTGCAGCCAGTAACATCAAGAGTCTAAACCAGGTGAAAGCGTTACTTTCCACCAGGTTTAAGATGAAGGATCTTGGTCAATTAAAACACTTTCTAGGCTTAGACTTCAGCCAATCTGATGGCTGTGTAAAAATGTCTCAAGAGAGGTATGTTGAAAAGATCCTGAAGCGCTTTGACATGCAGGAGTGTAGAACAAGGGAGACTCCATGTAACCAAAAGGTAAATTATTCGGAGGACGCACCTAAAATAGCAGATGTTAAAATGTACAGAGAGGCTGTTGGCAGCCTTATCTATCTGGCCACCTGGGTTACAGTCAAACACGTTTTGCGTTACCTCAGAGGGACTGCTGACAAACAACTTTCTTTCCGAAAAAGCAGTGAGGGCCTGGGTCTTCAGGCATATAGCGACGCAGACTGGGGGGCAGGCACCAGTGATAGGCGGAGTACGACCGGTTACTGCGTAACTATGAGCAAAGACAGCTCATTGATCTCGTGGGAAACCAAGAAGCAACCAACAGTAGCCCTATCTACTTGTGAAGTTGAGTACATGGCTCTCGCCCTAACAATACAGGAGTGTATCTATTTGGAACAGCTGCTGAAAGGCATGGATACACATGAGTACCTAAAATCTGTTGTTTATGAAGACAACCAAGGGGGCCATTGCACTTGTCAGAAACCCAGTGAACAGACAAAGATGCAAACACGTGGACATAAAATATCACTTTATCAGGTCCACCATAAGAGATGGGAAGATATCACTTGTCTACTGCCCCACAGAAGACATGGTCGCAGATGTTATGACTAAACCTGTCACCAAACTGAAGTTGATGAGGTTTTCACAGATCATGTTTGGGGAATAAGTGTTTGACATTTGAGTGATTTGATTTGTTTGTTGTTGTTGTTATATGTGACAATGTTAATGTACGGTATACAAGTCATTCATAAGTGGGAGTGTTGACAAATGGCATGACTCTGGAGATACCACCTGGACAGATATGACTGCTTTATAACTATACCTGTTATTAGTGACCTGAAGGAGGCGCTGTTATACTCTGTATGTTGGAGCAAGTTTTCTGTTCGGTCCTGTTAATAAAGAGAAGCTGGTGAATGGCTAAAAGAGAGACGTGGCTGCCCGTCGTGTTTTCTTCAGAACTATTCCGCTGCAGGTAGGCAAAAGGGTAAAAGCCTACACTGAAGCATTAAACCTGCCAACACTAACCCTCCCATGTAATCCACCATGCAAGTATCAACTGATGGCCTCACATGGCGTAAAGACTTTAAAATATCAGGCCAAATTGGTGAGCCAGGGCAAAAAGATCGACTGACATTCTCTAGTCTGGCAAGACAGATTGAAAATGGGCTTACTATAGGGTACTCGGAAACAGATAATATTGATGCTGTCATTCGTGCTATCTCTCCAGCCATGCAATTAAGAAGCTATTTAGAGGGTAAAGAAAATCTAACCCTCCCAGCCCTTCGCATGATCCTTAGATCCCACTACCAACAGAGAGGAGCTACAGATTTGTACAAACAATTAACCTCAGAGTCACAGAAAAGCAAGGAAACTCGTTAGAACGTCTTGATCAGAGCAATGACTCGAGGCAAAACATACTGTTTGCTTCTCAAGAGGCTGAATCAGGCTTAAAGTATGACTCAGTCAATTTCCAGAGTTTGTTCATGCACACAATGTTAACTGGACTCTTAAGTGATAACATCAAAAGTGACCTACAGCCGTACCTCTCAAACACTGATACATCAGATCAGACTCTGCTAGAGAAACTTAACTTAACATGTGCCAATGAAAAGGAAAGGCAGGAAAAAAAGAAGCACTGTGCCCCACGAGCAGCAAGTGTCAGTACTGTGCAGTCCTGTGAAACGTCTTTGGAAACAAACCCCTCAGAACTTCAACACCATCCCACCAAATCTAGCTTCTGAAATAAAAAAAATACGCTCTGAAATGGTCCTGCTGAAAGATCTAAAGGCAGAGGTTTCCAAAATTATGGAAACCATTCAAATAAGTGTACCCCCAACGCACCCCACCCAAAACCCAGAAAGCCCTAACACACCACTCTCATGCTCAGTGATGCTGACTCCACAATATAGGACAGACGCAAATCTCACTCAGCTTCACCAATTGCAGACACCTACAGCTATGCAGAACTACAGACGCACCTTTAGCTCAGAGAGGATGCAAGTTACAGCTCAGTTTCAGCAACGGTTTGCCCCACAACAGTTTTATTCAACATCTCGTTCCAGTCGCAAATGTTATGGTTGTGAACAGACAGGAGAGGAATTTTGTCAACACTGTTTTCGATGTGGAAGTGCTGAACATTTCAGGGCAGGTTGTAAAGCAAGAATGATGTCAAAACCACCTAATCAGGGTTCTTTAAACTGAGGAAGGTTGCTCCTGTGAGACGCAGAGCGACCACCATCTTTAATATGTCCCAGATTTGTGCCAGTTGTGAGGCTAAAGACAGAAAAATATTTAAATGTTGTTCAGTGTGTAGGTCAGTCGTTTATTGTTCAAAAACATGCCAGACAGCTCATTGGGGCACACCCAAGAGAAACTGCAAGCCCTACATGTGTTCAGATGTTAAGAAAACTGCAACCAGGTTCTGTGAGAAGCTTGAATGCAAAGGGAATACAGATGTAAAAAACACAAAGTCAGTAAAGGAACTGGTTGGCAGGAAGTGTCGTATTAGGTGTTTCTTAAATGATCAGATGTTACAGGCCCTTTGGGACACAGGCTCAAAAGTTTGTGCCATAGATGAGGGATGGAAGGAAAATCCCTTACCTGATCTAGATTTGACTGATGTTTTAGAGTTATTTGATCCGCTTCAGTCTTTGCATCTTGAAGCAGCTAATGGGACAGATATGCCATATATTGGCTGTGTGGAAGTACCTTTTAAGCTTACTGTAGACAATAATGAGCTGTTGATCCCTATACTGGTATTGAGGGGTAGACAATAACAGCATCCTATTATTGGTTTTAATGTCATTGAACACCTTGTGCAGCACAGTCAAGCAGAGGATGCTCTACCTAATGAGAGGGAGAAGCTGGTTAGGTCAGTTAGATTTGCATTTCCTCATCTCAGAAACAAAAAAGCAAAAGCATTTATTGATGCAATAAGAGTAGGACAGACATGTGAATATTCTGTGAGGACAGTAAAAGAGAGGATTACTGTCCCAAAATGCAGCTCTTTGGAAGTTGAGTGTAGAGTACAGATGTCCCCGGTTAGGGAAGAACATTTTTGGTTTTGGAACCCCATGAAAACCCGCAGTGGCCAGACGGGTTAGAGTTCTGTGATACAGTGGTTTTGTCGAAGGCCGGGTCTACTCCAAAGATTGTCATCAGTGTACAAAACCCCACAGGCCATGACATTATACTGCCTGGCAAAAAATTCCATCGGGGTAGTACAGTCAGTACCCAGTTTACCCAGTTGACATATTTAATCAGCAGCACACTCCCGCAGTCACTGTTCATCATATTCAAACTGAAATATTTGAGAAAACCACCTCTTCACAAGAACAATGGGACCCACCATTTAATCTAACTCACTTGAATGAACAGCAGAGGCAGGTTGTGTGTCAGATGTTGAGAGAGGAGTCAGAGTCATTTTCAAAATCAGATGATGACATCGGATGCATACCTAGTCTTCAAATGAAAATTTACCTAAAGGATGCAGAGCCAGTGTCAAAAATGTATCTCTCAGTTCCAAAACCCTTGTACAAAGAAATGAAAGACTACCTGCAGGACTTAATTGAACAAGGCTGGGTTGAAAAGTCCACATCTCCTTATTCTTCCCCAGTTGTGTGTGTGAGAAAAGAAGATGGCACACTACGCCTGTGCATTGATTATAGGGAGCTCGATAGGAAAACTCACCCAGATTGCCACCCTATACCAAGGGTACAGGACATGATGGACAATTTAGAAGGCAATAGACTGTTCTCACTGCTTGATCAAGGTAAAGCTTACCACCAAGGCTTTGTTGAACGAGATAGTCGGCACCTAACAGCTTTTGTAACACCTTGGGGCCTTTATGAATGGGTACGAATTCCATTTGGACTAATATACGCTCCTGCTGCATTCCAACGCTGCATGGAAGAATGTTTAGAAGGCCTCAGGGATGAAATATGTGTGCCCTATCTTGACGACATTCTTGTATTCAGCAGGACATTTGAGGATCACGTTGATCATGTAAGGCAGGTCCTGCAGAGACTGAGAGAACATGGAATAAAGCTGAAACCCAAGAAGTGTGACTTGTTCAAAGCTGAGGTGCGCTACCTGGGACGGATTGTATCAGCTGAAGGAAACAAAATGGAGCCTGCTGACACAGCTGCAGTAAGAGAATTAAAACAAAAGATACCCCATAATGTTGGTGAGTTAAGAGCTATGCTAGGGCTACTGAGCTATAACAGGCAATACATCAAAGACTTCTCATGAATTGCCAGCCCTTCGTATGACCTGCTCAAAGCACCTTCAGAAACGGTTGTGCAGCCGAGGAACAAAGACAAATGGCGAACAAAGCAAAACAAGGCAATCCCATCAAACGCACCTATTGACTGGACTTCAGCACATCAGTCAGTCCTCGAACAACTGATAGACTGTTTGACAACACCCCCTGTTCTAGGCTTCCCAGATTTTTCTCAGCCTTTTAGCTTACATACAGATGCATCCAATAAGGGACTAGGTGCTGTCCTGTATCAAAGGCAGGATGGAAAGCTATGCGTGATTGCGTATGGCTCACGCACCTTGACTGCTGCAGAAAAGAATTACCATCTACATTCAGGGAAATTAGAATTTTTAGCATGAAAATGGGCAGTCACTGAAAAATTTAGAGACTATTTGTATTACGCTCCAAGCTTCACAGTTTACAGTGACAACAATCCCTTTACTTATGTGCTGGCCACTGCCAAACTAAATGCAACAGGTTGCAGATGGGTTGCAGAACTTGCAGATTTCCATTTTACAGTTAAATACCATCCTGGAAAAGAAAACATTGACGCAGACAGTTTATCCCTTGGACATGGAAGTCTTCATGGAAGAATGCTCACAAGAAATGCTTTATGATGCTATTGGAGCTACTACTGAAGCAGTGGAAAATCAGGACATTTGCAGTGCAGTTTTATTGGAGTCGTAATTCACCATAAACTGGCAGGACAAAAACCAACAAGTTCACAGTTAAAAGGACTCAGCCCAAAAGTGACATGTCTCCTGAGAGAATGGGATAAACTTCACATTGATGAGACTTGAGTTTTGTGTCGGGAAAACACTGAACAGGAAACAGCTGGTGTTACCAGAAAAAGACAAAAACAAAGTTTTACAAGAACTTCATAATGAAATGGGTCATCAGGGTGTTGACAGGACCACTTCTCTAGTCAGAGACAGATTCTATTGGTCTCACATGCAAAAGGACATTGAAGACTATGTCATGAGGAAATGTGTGTGCCTTAAACAGAAGAAACCCCAACATGAGACAAGAGCACCAATCACAAACATTGTAACCACTCCCCCGTTTGAGTTGGTCTCACTTGATTTCTTGCACCTTGATAAATGCTCAGGTGGTTACGAGTACATTCTCATAATTATTATCATTTTACTCACTTTGCCCAGGCTTACGCCACAACTTCAAAATCAGGCAAAACAGCTGCAGATAAGTTGTTCAATGGCACAGCGATTTGGATTTCCCACCAGAATTTACCATGACCAAGGTGGTGAATTTGAGAATCAGCTATTCTCACAACTTAACAAGTACTGTGGTGTTACAGGTTCACGAACTACTCCCTACCACCCTCAGAGGAATGGCCAGGTTGAAAGGTTTAATCAAACTTTACTTCAGATGTTGAGAACACTCCCAGACAAGCAAACAAGTAATTGGCTAGAGTCTATTAAAAAATTGATCTTTGCCTACAACTGTACTCGAAGCGAGGTGACTGGTTTCTCTCCCTTTTACTTGTTGAATGGACGCTCTCCACGCCTCCCCATAGATGCACTCTTTGGTTTGAATCCCAAACAAGGTGACAGTGACCGCCATTGCTATGTGAAAAGATGAAAACAAGGTATGAAAGAGGCATATGAGATTGCCAGAGAGATTGCCCAGAAAGCTGCCTCAGAAAGTAAACGTTACTACAAGAGTAACATTAAGACCCCAACACTCTGACCAGGTGATCGAGTTTTGATCAGAAACCTGACACCTTGTCGTGGTCCAGGCAAGCTGAGAAATCAATGGGAAGAGATTGTCCATACAGTTGTCCGGCAAATGAATGAGGATGTTCCTGTATATGAAGTCAAACCTGAAAAAGGTCCAAAGAAGTCAAAAATCTTACATAGAAACCTTCGTTTGCCTTGTGACTCTCTACCAGCAGATATTCCTGTTCCATCATACCCGAAGAGAAGAAATGTGCAGAAACGTGAGGACAACAAGGAGTCAAGTGAGGATGATTCTGAGGATGAGGAGAACTACTACCTGGTACCTCTTGAGCCAGGTGAAATTTATTGTGATCAATCTGAACTCACACCTGGAGTTTGTAATCCTATACCTGAGAACTCAGAACACACACACCAAACAGGGAACACACTGCCTGTACTTGAGGAGAAACAAGGAGGAGGGCTGATAGACCCCACCACTGCTCAGAGACAGAGGACAATATTGCTTCACCCCCCGCTTTGACTGATTGTGGTGAGGAAAGACATCAAAGACCTCAGCGATCTCACAGACGGCCAAAAGCTTTCACGTATGACACTCTTGGTACACCAGCATGCTACAAAATAGGGACACATTCATGTTACATGGACTAGAATGTGCCTCAATTGTTCACTGTTCCCACGCATCATCAGCTTACCCCCTATGGATACTAAAGAGTCAAGAAGGACTATGCACATTAAACTAAATGTTAAAAACTGCAAGTAAAAAAACCAAAAAGGAGTTCTACGTTACGTTACTATGACAGTATTTCACACTGTTGTTGAGAAATAGACAATATCTAGGCATTGGGTACTATTAATATATGTTTTTCTTTTTTGAGAATACTAAAAATGGCTATTACATGAAAAATAGTTCTCAATGACAAGTGTTTTTGACTATTTTTTTTCTTTTTTTTTAAATTTATTTTTATTGCTTTTTAAACACAGTTAAAACATACAACAAAAAGCAGAGGGAGCAGTAAAGATAGGTTTAAAAAGCAAAACAACAACAAAAAAACAAGAAATGCCTTGGGGTGCCTTGGCTCTATAGGTTTTCAATGGCATTGTCCATGTACAAGTCCTTATAATGTTGTTTTGTAGTTAGTCCATTTCTCCCATCTTTTTTGACAAAGATCTTCTTGAGTTCTTATCCTATGGTTCAACAATTCCATCACATGTATTTATTTCACAATATTTTCCTATTTCTGTTGTGTTGGTGAATCTGTCTTGTACCATTGTCTTGTGATTGTTTTCTTGCCTGCAGCTAGAAAAATCTTAACTAAATATCTGTCAATTTTTGTACATTTTCTGATATATTGCCCAGATACAGAAATAAGCATGTTTTTGGTATATTGTAGCCCAGGACCTTGGTTATAATCTGGTGAATAGTCTTCCAAAAGGGACTAGCTTTAGGACAATACCAAATAATATGAGAATGATCTGTGTTACCTCCCCAAACCCTTAAGATTGGGTCCTTGAATGTGCAGGGGTGTAGTACGGATGGAAGCAAAAGAGATCTGATTGGAAGGATGTTTGGAAGGAGCGGAATGAGCATGTTAGCACTGAGTGAGACAAAGATGAAAGGGAAGGGTGAATGTGTGTTTGGAAGTGTGAGTGGGAGAATGTCTGGTGTAGAGAGTGGGAGAGCAAGAGCAGGTGTGGCTTTGCTAGTGAGCTGTGAGGCGAGACGATGTGTGGTTGAATGGAAGAACGTTTCACCGAGACTGATGTGGGTGAAAGTGAAATTTCTGAAGGAGTTGTGGGCGTTCGTGAGTGCATATGGTCCTGGCAGTGAGAAGAATGAAGAGGAGAGAGCGACCTTCTGGAACGACTTGGATGAGTGCTTGCAAGGATTTGGAGCAAATGTGAATGTAGTGCTGATGGGAGATCTGAATGCTAGAGTGGGTGATGAGAAAATTGAGGGTGTTGTTGGCGGGCATGGTGTTCCTGGAAAGAATGATAATGGTAAGAGACTGATAGGAATGTGCACTGAAAGAGAGATGGTGATTGGGAATACATGGTTCAGAAAGAAAGAGATCCATAAGTATACATGGGTGAGACAGAGTGGTGGAAGAGTGACTGATCAAGCACTGATGGATTATGTGGTGGTTTCAAAGGTTGCATGTAGTAGATTGTTGGATGTAAGTGTGAGGAGGGGAGAGAGTGGAGGTATGTCTGATCACTATTTGGTGGAAGGAAGGTTGTGTGTGGGTATGCCATGGTCATCGAGAAAGAGTGGGGATGCAAGAGAAGTTGTGAGAGTGAGTGTTTTGAAGAACACAGAGAAAATGTGTGAGTATCAGAAGGAATTAGGTGGCAAGTGGAATATGGTGAAGGAGCAAATGGTTGTTGGAGTGGAGGAAGAATGGCAGGCAACAGTTCAAGAGTGCAGTGGTTGGATGTGCAGAGGAAGTGTGTGGTGTGAGACGTGTTGGGGGTGGTGTAAGAAAGGGAAGTGAATGGTGGTGTGAGGATGTAAGGTTGGCTGTAGCTGAGAAGAGATGTGCGTACGAAGTATGGCTGCAGAGAAAGGACAGGGAGTCATATGAGTGTTATAAGGAGAAGAAAAGGGATGCTAAGAGAGCTGTGCGTGAGGCAAGAGTGCCTGCGGACGAAAGGTGGGGCAGACAGTTGACTGATAATTTTCGAGAGAACAAGAAAATGTTTTGGAAGGAGGTGAAAAGGGTGCGAAAGGGAGTGTCGGGGAGGGAGGAGAAAGTGAAAACAGAGGATGGAAGGATGCTGAATGAGGGAAATGCAGTAAGGAAAAGATGGGCGGAGTATTTTGAGAGGCTGTTGAATGCGGAGGACGATCGGGATGCTGTGATTGGGACGGATGGAAGGGAAAGTAGACTGAATGTTTTATTGAACTTTTCAAAGACAAAAATACAAACTCCAGCAGAGGACGAACACACTACAAAATACACACTCACTAGGGGGGGTACAAAATACTCTCAGAAGTCATCAACATAAAGTGTTAAAACACTTAGAAAAAATAAAATTAAAATAAAAAATAACAGGAGCCAAGTGAAAGCACAGGACAGAAACTAGAATAACACAACAAGGACATTTGTTTAGATATTATTTTAACACCTTCTGAGGATTGTAATCTTTTCAGTGAGGAATAATATAATTTAAAATTGTTAATAAAACCCGGGAAGGAGGGCTTGGAACCCCTCCACTTGCAACAGTGAATATGGTATTTTCCTAAAAGTAAGATGATATTAATGATATTTGAGAAAGAATTATCAATATTTTCCATAAACAGAAGGACATCAGAAATAGCAAAAGGGGGAATGGTCAGCTTTAAATGAATCCAATTCCTTATGTGAGACCAGAACTCCTTGGAGTAATCGCATGAAATAAAAAAACAAATGTTCCAGCATTTCCTCATTGCAGTTACAAAAAGTGCAAGATTCCACATCAAATTTAAATCTGCTTCGAAGAAAATCAGAGACAGGATAATATTTATTAATTATTTTGAAATGAGTTTATTTTATTTTTATAAGTATAGATTCATATATGTCATAGATTTATTTATTTATTTAATTTTGTATTATTTATTTATTTATATATACGTCATAGATTTTATTTTACAACACCCGCCTCACCCGTAAAGCCCTCTGCATTGCTGATGACCCCACCCATCCATCCCACAGCTCCTTCAGTCTGCTGCCATCTGGGAGAAGACTACGCAGTCTTCAGGCCAGGACCAGCAGACTCAGAGACAGTTTTCTCCTCCAGGCTGTCAGGAAGCTGAACTCTCTCCCAGCCCTGCTCCCCCTCCCCTCTTGCTGCCCCGTTGCCCTCCTGCTCTGCTGAAACCTGACATTCACATATCATCTACCTCATCAGCACTAAACTTACTGCACCTTCCACCAGTTCTCCAGTGCCGTTAAAAATTTAAGAAGTATAGTTACTTCAGTCACTTTATTCTCTCCTCATTTTTACTTTTATTTTTATACTATTTATATTTAAGCCTCTTCTATTTATAGTTTGTTTATAGTCTGTTTATTGTATGTCTGAAGGTATCTCCCCGTTAGACTGAAGAGAAGAGAAAACGCAATTTCAAGTTCTATGTATGTGTCAACATTGTAGATCTTGACAATAAAGTTAATTTGACTTGACTTGACTTTATTTTGGGCAGAACAGGCCATTTAATATACTTAGAGTGTGCTTTAACTAACAGAGATTGGCTGTTGGAATAAGAGAATGATCTAAAAGAGGCTCGATTATGGATATGATAAATTTCTACTTTTAAACAGTTGTTCAAAAGATTGTTATTTAGTTTAAAATCTAAGAAATTACATCCAATTATCTGTAATTTTGGTAATGAGATAATTGTTCTAAGAGAAGTAAAAACAGTGTTCTTTATTAAATGAATCAAAGCAGCAGGAATAGCTTGACATACTTTTTTGAATTCTCTAAGGCTGCAGGTGAGATGGTATTTATCTATAAAAGAAGAAAAAGTCAATAAATTACCTTCACTGTCAGTTAAATCTTTAACAAAAACAATGTTCCTGTCAAACCAATCCTGTTTGAATACAGATTTCCTACCAACTAATACTGTTGTGTTATTCCATAATGTTGATCCATGAGGGGTAAAATTGTGATTAAATATCATTTTCCAAAACTGAAGAACTTGTTTATGGAAGTTGGACAAAATGAATGGAATCTTGTTAACTTCAAAATCACATTTCAAAAGGAAGTATATGCCTCCTAAATGTTTAAAGATGGATCTTGGAATATGAAACCATATGGAGTTACTATCAACCAGAAGAGCTTTTAAAAAATGAATTCTGAAAGTACTGACCATAGCTTCAAAATCTAGAGCATTGATGCCACCATTATCATAACTTTTGACCAGTTGGGAACGTTTGATATAATGTGTTTTGTTTTTCCAAATGAATTGAAAAATAATTGAGTTGGTTTTCTTAATGTTTGGAGGGTATATGTATAAAGAATAGCAGGGATAAATGATCTTAGAGACGCCTTCTGCTTTTGGTTAACAGATTTCTCCCAAAAATAGTTAAATCTCTTGTCAACCATCAACTTAAACTTTTCTTTATATCAAGCAATCGGTTTGTAATGTTGACTTCGTCCCTCCTTATAGTGTTTTTAGACAATAACACACCCAGATATTTCACTTCATGAACAACCCTAATGTCTTCAATAGTTTGGTGCTGACACCAGTGAACAGGGAGTATTTCACATTTTGACATGTTTAGTTTTAAGCCTGATGCTTTGGAAAATAACTGAATCCTGCTTAGAGCTTTAACAACCTCTGCATCGTTTTTTAGAAGTAAAGCAGTATCGTCTGCAAACTGACTAATTTTGTATTGCTTTTCAAAAATAGAAATACCTTGAATATCATGACTATGATTTATGAGAATGGTTAATAACTGAGTAGCTAATATAAACAGTTTGGGGGAGATGGGGCAACCTTGTCAGATACCCCTTTTAATGACAAATCAGGGAGTTATTCCTAAGGAAACTGAAGTATAAATATCATCATTTTATAAAATTAAGAAATTTATCACCAAATCCTAAAAAGTTCAGGGCTTTAATTAAGAAGGAATGCTCCAATGAGTCAAATGCTTTATAAAAATCTAGAAATAATATCAAACTATCGGGGTCAACAAAGTCACAATATCCGTGGACGTGCTTGTAGTTGTAATGTTTTGCTTGTTTGGACAGAAAACCAGCTTGTCTCTCTGACGGACTGCTGCCCCCTGCAGGGCGAAGCGGGAACAACCAGATGGAGAACAGTCACTTCCCGGAACCTCAGAGGTTCGGTCTGAACTGCAGCAAAACAGAAAGAACGGAAGAACACTTTTGTCCCACGAGCGGAGAGTAGTCGTTGTTTTCCTGAGGACCGGTATCACTGCGCTGAAGCTCTGGGCTGGTAGAAGAAGTAGACCCCGTTAGTTTTTTCTGACTTTGGATTCTTCCACCACAGCTGCACGATGGACGCAGACACGTAAGTAGACCTGCTGTTGCGCAAGAGAAGCATAGTTGATGTGATGGTCGTGATGTGGTTTCCACTCAGGTTCTGGGTGAAGTGGGTTTCAGGCTGAGGGTCCTGCGGAGGTCCACACATCTGTCTGCCTCCCTGTGAACTTCTTCCCTCGCTTCCAACAAACTCTTCTTTCAATCCTACCACATAAAAAACCATGTCGATGCTTTTTTAGTCTTTAAGCTGTTTAGGAAGAATATATTTTTAAGATTTCTATCAGTTTAAGTCTTTACCTCTAAATCAACATTCCTGTTCTATTTATGTCATTTACCACAGAAGAAAATAAATCAGAAAACAGAGTTTTATGTTATGTAAAAAGGAGAACAAACTACGGAAACCAGGATAGTGATATTAGGAAACAAATCTATTCCTTTTAGCTGGAGGTCAGAGGAGAATCCAGAATGAGCAGGAGGATTTATTTGACAAACCCACAGCTTCTTCTACATCAGGGGTCTGCAACCTTTACCACAAAGAGCCATGTGGATCAGTTTCCCACAGAAATTCAAACAGCCTCTGCAAAACCTGGTGTTTCCAGTGAACAGCATCATTTCACTCTTTTCAAAAGTTTGTGAAGAGATGTTCAATTTTTTTGTACCATCTGTCATTTAATGGGTTCAGATGAGAACTATTTGCAGAGAGTCCACAAAACCAGCAGATATGTTGTAATAAACCAGCAGTTCATCCGCTTCTTCAATAGATTTTAGTCAACAAACGACTATTTTTTTCACCCGGATCAGGATGTTTTTGGGCAAAAGCTGTGTGTTTGTTCTGGAATGTTTTGCCACATTTTGCCAAGTCCTCATTAAATGTTAACCGTACTGGTAAAGTCGTTGAAAGCGAACAAATCTGCCCAGGTGCCTTTAAATGCACTGTTTTCTTCAGGAACTTTCATTCTCTCAAAAAATGTACAGTAAAATATTTGTTATTTTTACTAGAAGAGACAACATCAACACAAAAACGTACAGAAAAGAGTGATACTGGAAATAGAAGCAAAGCCCGGGACCACTTCAATTTAATGGATAACGCAAAAAGAGAATTTAGGGTCTGCAAGAAAACAATTCCATCTAGAACCGGATCCAGAACCAACCGGCACTTGAGAACTGAGAGAATCTTCTCCTAAACAGCAGATCATTACTGACTGAAGAAACACGATCGGCTGCAAAAAGCTAATACACTTCGCCCGCATTTCCACTGAATGGTTCAAGTGACCCAATTCCGATTTTTTCCTCTCATGCGGCACAGATCGGTTATGACTGGAGAACATGTAAGCAGGAAAAAACCGCATGGATTCCGATTCTCTCAGATCAGATTCAGGCCTCATTCATATGTGGAAATGAATCGGATACAAATCGGATACGTGCATTTGCGTGTGCCATGAAAGCAGACAAATCGGATATTCCCCAGTAAATGCGAGTCGTATGTAAGTGATGTCAACTCAGGACACCACCAACTGAGATCACATGACTTATTAAAGTGCTTTTGTGCTGATTTTGCTGTTGAAGGACAGCTGGAGCCCCATCAACGTGTTACCTTTCAGACCGTAGTCGGAAACCGCTGTTTCCGGTCCGGTCCCTGTCGGGACGCAAACGGTAACTAATCAAGCGGGACACCGTTGCTCTGGAACAGGCTAGAAGCCGTTAATTTCTTTGCTTGGATCAAACTGTTAGTACAGCACAACGTCTGCAAACACTTCCTCATTCAAAACTCAGAGAGAGCACATAAGACGGCCGAGCAGCCCTCCTCTGTCCTCTCTCTCTCTTTCCTTGTTTCTTTTTTGCCATGCTAAACGTTTGCCGTTTGGACCAACACGTATCTTCTAAATGTGCTTTTATTACTGTTATGATTATTATTAAGGGCCTGCTCGCTCATCATTTTTTAAATCCGTGCGGTCAGTGCTTTTTTTCTTGGCTGCAAGGACCGCGAAAAAGGATTATCATTAGGCTAAGAATACATGCTAAAAACATTGTCCCGTTGGGGAACGTAAAACTCTGTGCGGGCAATACCGCAATGAGCATCTTGGATGTAAACATGTGGGAATTACATCAGCCTTTATTATGTCTGGACACCACTGGAAACACAAATCCATATGATGATTTACAGTTTCTTAGATCTGTGTAGCAGCACGTCTGCCTTCGGGGATCCGGTTGCCGGTCTGACGACAAAGATAGTCCCGGGGAAAGTTTCGACGAACCACGGTGCTTCTGAAGGAGGTACGGGGAAGGCAGAAATGCTGCTACGTAGGCCTTAGAACGTCTACGTTTGACAGTTTCAGCATTGTATAGTGTAAATGCAAAAATTGGATATGGGTCACTTTTAAAAGATGATGTAAGCGGGTCGTCAAAATAATCGGATATAGTCAGAAAATCGGAGACCTGCAGTGTAAATGCAGCCTTAGTAAACAGTGAGCGTGCTTCATGTTTAACTCCGCCTACGTTGAGGCATGCCTCGGTCTGCAAACTGCAGCCAGGGTCTTCTCCCCGTAGCAGACTCCTGCACATCCCGACAGTGTTAAAGGCACCACTACAATCTCAGAACATGATAGTTATTTCACTAAACCACAGAGAACCGCAGCAAAAGGATGAAAGAGCCCCATGCGGTTCCAGAGCCACAGGTTGCTTAATCCTGTTCTATAAGGTTACATTTATAAAGTAAAGCTGTCTTTATTACCGATCCTACACAATGAATGATTTTAAGATCTGGATTAGCAAGACTTGAAAAACTGTGCAGACAGAGGTGGATGTGAAATGCTCAAATGGGGTGGGCTGGTGTCTTCTCATGGTGTAATTGGTGGTTTCCTTTCCTGGTGTGATTGCTGATGTCTTCTCGTGGTGTGATAATTGGTGTCTGCTTGTCGTGTGATTGCTGGTGACAAGCGGCTGAAATGAGCTTCCTCCGTAGAGTGGCTGAGAAGAAGCTCGGTCACCTGGAGAGAGCCCCGATTAGAGCTGCTTCTCCTTCACATTGAGAGGAGCCAGTTCAGGTGGCTTGGACATCTGGTCCAAATGCTGGCTGGACGCCTCCCTGGGGAGGAGTTCTGGGCATGTTCCACTGAGCAAGGCCCCTGGGGAAGACTCAGGAAAGGCTGGAGAAACTACGTCTCTTGGCTGGCCTGGGACGGTCTCAGGGTCCCCCCAGAGGAGATGGAGGAAGTGGCCAGGGAGAAGGAAGTCTGGGTATATCTGCTAAGACTGCTGCCCCCGCAACCCAGTCCTGGATAAGCAGAAGAAGATGGATGGATGGATGGATGGATGGATGGATGGATGGATGGATGGATGGATGGATGAATGTATTGATGGATGAATTGATGGATGAATTGATGGATGAATTGATGGATGGATGGATGGATGGATGGATGGAAGGATCTTCTGAGTGGGTTTGTTTGGCTTTGTTCATTCAGTGGTTGGTTTACTTTGAGAAATTCATATTCTTTCTTGAACAAAAGCTGCACTGAGAGTATATTTGGATCATAAGAGCAGATGACCTTTATGACTTTGTTGAATGGTTTGTTGCATGTTGTACTGTTGGACCAATTCCCTGGGCCTAAATGTCTACTTAAGTCCACTTCAGTTTCATGTACAATTGCCCGGGTCCAAGGCCCCCAGACTCTTTCTAAAAGCACGCCTTCCTTCTTTCCTTCTATAGCAGGGGTCGGGAACCTTTTTGGCCAAGAGAGCCATAAACGCCACATATTTATAAATGTAATTTCGAAAGAGCCATACAATAATGTAGCGTCCCTGTCCCACACTGAGGCACGGAGACTTAACTTCTTTTAAGGTTCTTTATTCTGGTTACTACAGACCGCAGCAAACGCCGAACAATTAATTCAGCAACTCCTGAATCTGTCCCGCTGAGTCGAGAGCGCTTCTCCCAACTTTATATTCCCCTGCTCCCGCTCCAGTCCTCCCATTTCTCTTATTCGGCCCATAGCTGAACCCCATTGGTCCAAACTAACTAACAACAGGCTGAGCGACAGAACTGAGAGCCAATCAGATCTCTGCATGATGTGTTTAATGAACTCCAGAACTTTTAACACGGCGCAACAGCGGACCCAACTCAGTCCGCAACAATATGTTTAAAACTAAATATACAAGTGAATGTGAGCATTTGATGTAATTTCAACATTTCTAAAGTACAATAAGCCTGTGGATTCTTTTTAAAAAACATCGTTATGCTGTTGCTAATAAATGATGAGTATTTCTCGTGGTGGTTTTGCCGATGGTCTAGTCTGGTTGATCCGTGGTGAGTTTCAGCTTCATGCAGGCGTTGAGACTTTAAACGTGATCGTAGGTCTGAATGTTCTTTAGATGTGACAAAGACTCACATGCAGACGTGGAGACAAACACACACTCACACACTGCAGTGAGTGACGGGCAGCGGGTTTTACGTTTTGACAATCCCTGTGCGATTCACCTGCTGCCTGTGAGGAAGAAAGCAGAGGGTGGGGGGCACCCCCACCCTCTGCTTTCTTCCTCACATCCCGTCCCCGTATCTGCGCGCTCTTTCTCAGAGACGGGAGCGCGCAGGTTTAGGCACGGCAATTAATAGGTTTCCTGCTGGAATAAACTCTGTGAAATAGTAGATAATAGTAAACTGAGTGCTGGCGCAGATTTTTCTCTCCAAGCACCGCTACTACTGCGCGCCCCTCTGGCATCGCATCGCGCATGAGAAGGACTGGTCTAATGAAAAAAAAATGGTATAAATAAAGATTTGTCTGCGAGCCATACGTGACCATCAAAAGAGCCATATGTGGCTCGCGAGCCATAGGTTCCCGACCCCTGTTCTATAGCATTTATCCTGACTTGGTTCTTGCACACACAACCTCTGGATAGTTTCCGCTCCTGTTTGTGATTAAATTGCTTTTTTTTTCAGGACTTTCATAGTGGAAGAATGCAATCAGACAATTTCTCTGGACACCTTCCTTCATTTTTCACTCATTCCAGCAGTAAGTTGACCTTTGATTTGACTTCCTAAAATCAGAAAACAAGAGCATCAAATCAGAAAATGGTGACTTTAAAAGAACTCTAAACTGCTGAACCTTGTAGGTAATTACATTTTTTCTTGTGGTGTGGTTGAATGTTGATTCATATTGCAGCAGTAATAGTTTATGTAAAGGATGTAGATTGGATCCACAGATGAGGATTTCTGATTGAGAACTGTCAGAAACAGTACTAGGGTTGGTGCTGTAACTTTATGTTCATGGGGGGGGGGGTCATATGGTCACCAGGTGCTGATTACAGGAGTGCTGTCATTCCTCCAAACTCGAGGCCGTGAGCTCTTCATCGACAACAGGTTGCCCTGCCTGGGAGGACGCTTTGCCGTGGTGATGTAAGTTGAGAGCAGCAACGATGATAAAAGTAATGAATTGTTAGAGTTTTTAAAAACACTTCAATCTTTTTGAACTTAGAATCTCCCTATGACATTAAAAAAAAACAAAACATTCCCAGTGTTTTAATTAATATCAAAGTTTTTAACCCAAATCCCAAAACCCAAATGTCTTAAAAATCTATATGTCATGTTTATCTGAAACCTCTGTTTCTAAAATCTCTTTACATGGGCGTGGCCATTGGTGCTGAGCTCAGTAGCCCCGCCCTCGATCCCCCCTTTCTGCAAGCTGTGTCTTTTTTTTTAAATTTTTTTTTTAACTTGTCCTGTCCAACAGCTGGGCAAACAGATGTGTTAGACATATTTTACTTTAACAACAGGGGTTATTAATCTTCAGACAAACCAGAGGAATGTCTGAGTAAACCCCTTTTGTAGTTGAGGCCAAACTTTATTAATTTCAATCATGTTTGAAAATCTTTGGTGTTGGACCGGACGGAAAAGGAAAGGAGGGAAGAAGACAGAGGGATGTTAGAGAGAAGGGGGGGGGTTGGAGGGTGATAATAGGAGGGGGGAGGATAAGACCATGAGGCAACATAAGCAACAACTTTATTGGATGTTTATCATTAATGTAAGGTTCAAGTGTAATACAAATCTCACAGGGCGGGGCCTGTCCACACACACACTCAAATGTTATAAACACACCTGTTAGCTGCAGAAATATCCACATGTCAACATGTACACAATACATGAACACAAAACAGATATTGTTCACACACGCATACTTATGCCTTCAAACCAACTAGTGTGAAATATTTCATTCATTCAATCATGCAAATTATTAGTGCAAAGGTGAGCTAACACCTGTGCTCAGGTGAGTGTTTATGTTCTACTAAATGAATGGTGGAATGTGAAAAGAAGGAGGGGGAGCGCCCAGCCATCCCCACACCAAGACCCCCGCCGCAGCAGGGTTAGCTGTGTCTTGCCCGAGTGTAGAGCTTGACACAAAAGCTTCATGGCTTCATTTCCCTACATCCCCTTTTTCTACACGTTCTCTCACTAGCACAACAAAAACAGTGAGTGGGTCTTTAAACCATGTCTTTAATTGCCTTTAAGTACAAAAGCAGAATAGATACTTTGAAGAGCCACTCAGATGAAAAGTGTGAATTTCTAATGAACTCCTGCTGCTCTGCAGAAACTATGTCCTAGAAAACGACACAGGACTGTAGATTTTGGTTAAAAATGTCAAAATCATAATTAGAAGACCACAAGCAATGGCTTGAAAATAGATCAAAAGATAATCGGAGCTGGACTTAAAAACTTCCTGAAATCTCTGTGGTCTCATCTGTGCTGTTGTGTAATAAATGTTTCCGATTTTTCTGATATTTTGTCTTCTCGATGACGCAGGCCTTTGGACACTTTGAGCAGCTTCAGTAACCGCTGGTCCTACGGCTTTGCATTTGGTGCCATGGCAAACATGGCATTTTTGTTTTTTCGCCAAGAATTCCGACCTTTTAAACTCCCTTCATGGGCAATAGGTACCCAGTTAAGTTTTATCACCATTGCAGTGTACAGGTGGCTTGTATACTAATTAAAATGAATGCACCTCTCCCTGAATATTCAGCTATAGAAATCCTGCTTGGAGCTTTAGAATTGGGGCTGGTGTATTTCCCCTTTTTTGCCTGTCTGTCAACACCATTTCGGCTGCCTGGATCGGTGATGGGCATACTTTACTCTGTGTTCTGGTAAGTATTTCTTATATGGGTTTTATAGTTCATCACTGTGTATACCAGATACAATTAAAAAAAAGAAAAGATCAAAACATTTCAAATGTGCTCCTTTCCAGGATTGCCATCACAGTCTGGGATGTAGACACCTGTCCTTACATTTGGGTGAAGGTGGGTGTGTGATCAAGCATGATCTGTTAGGCGGAGTGGCCAGAGACAGCCCCCCCCCCTCACCCTCCCTAAAAAACAAAAAGGTTTACACTTCATATTGTAGGTGTGTTTTACCATATTTTTACCAAAGTTTGCGAAAAATGCTCTGTTCTAGTCCAGGAGTTTGTTTCTACTGTAGGCAGACGACTGAACACACCCCATTAATCCGACACAGAGCAGACCGTGCAGGGACGGGAAACTGGTTCCGTAGTACAAAATAAAACACTGAGGGAATTTTCAAAATAAATGAAACCTATCTATGGCTATTTCAAAGCTTCCTCACTACAGGTCTGAAACTAAATTGATCTGTTCAACGCAGTGGTGCTCATTATGACTAAGGGTGTGACTGTTGATCGCAGACCATCAAAGATAATTACTTTTCTTTTTAAATGCCATCAGAAAATAATCCTCACAGTGAAGTATGTCACTTGGTTGACATGCAGATCGACTAATCGAACATCCTCGGAGACATACGTCACTGCACATGTGTGTTTAACTACACTGCCTGCTGAATAACCCAGGTACAGCGCCTCTGTTTGCTAACTTGAAGATAAGCAAGACAAAGCATTGTGTCAGAAGTAAGCAGTAAGATTAAAGAAAAAAAATTCTCTGTCTTGTAAGTGAAACAAGGCGTGGCGGCTAACAGAGTGTGCTACATCGTGTGATGGCTACAAGCAGCAGTGACAGTAAAGCCAGAGCCGATGGGGAAATTGTAAAAACAGAAGAGCATTTTGTTCCCGATTTGGTGGATAGGGCACAGCAAGAGAGGTCTGTGGACGCCCAAGTACTCCGACTCACCATGGATAAGTTCACTTATCCATGCAATTGACAGGCAATCTTGCTGATAACGGGAAACAAAGATTTAACCTTTATTTGGCAGTAAGTGGAGCAAGGAGCAGTGATGAAAAACCTAAGGCTAATATCCTGTTGCATGTTACTGGAGAAGATGCTTTGGATATATATAAAAGCTTTCAGTTGGCAGAATTAATGACAAAGTCTGAAGAGTACTTTGTCTCTACTCAGAACGTGACTTTCGAAAGGTACAAGTTTTTCGCCTATGACCAAAAGCAAGGAATACCTTTTGATCATTACTTAGCAGAGCTTCACACAGTGAGAGACTCACTACTGGAGACAGGATTGTCTGCGGTACAGCGGATAATGGACTCAGAGAAAGACTGCTTAGAGAAACTAGACTTACATTAGATAACTATGCTGCTATGTGTAGAGCAGCAGAGACCACAAGAGCACAGGCAGAAGAGCTTCGGAGAGATTAAACAACAGTGCATGCAATACTGAAAGAAAGAAAGAAAAAGAAAATATAAGACAAACGTGCAGATTCTAGATGGGACAAATGTGGAGCAGCCATAAGCTCCCAAAAGATGAAAAGTCCACACAGTTGATGAGGACGAAGATGAAGGCCAGTTCATTGCGGATGTGGTGCAAGTAAGCTCAGCAGAAAAACAAGAATAGATAGTATCACCTGAGTACCAAGTGAATGAGACAATAATTCCATTCAAGATCGATACAGGTCCACAAATAAATCTGTAGAGGATTACAAAAACACTGACAATGAAGAGCAAAACGCATCCAATAAGAGCAAAGGTGACTGGCTACACAAAGTTCCGTTTGTGCTACAAAAAAAACTGAAAGACGAGCTAGCACGCATGGAAAACTCAAGGTAATCAAAAAGATAGATGAGCCAACTGAATGGGTCAGAAGGGTCAGAAGAGAACGTTTCAAGTTGCCAACCAGAGAAAAAAATCTTGTCACAGCTTGCTGGAGCTAAGTGGTTTAGTAAACTTGATGCCTCGTCGGGGTTCTGGCAGCTGAGGTTAGATGAAGATACCTCAAAACTTTGTACACTCAACATGCCTGAGGCCAGATACAGGTTACTTCACCTACCAATAAAGGGATTCGATTTGCACCCAAAGTCTGTCACAAAACTATGCACATGATCTACGAAGAGATCATATAAGAGAGGTTCCATCAATATGTCTATGGTCAAACCTTTTTTTTTGCCACATTCTTTTTATTACATTTTCAATGCAATAAAAAAAAAATCAGAAACAGATTTTACATTTCACTCGATTCAGCCTTTACAAAAAATACAACTTTATCAACAGTATTTACTATAGGTAATGCTTTTTCAGTCTTATTTTAACACCCCCTCACCCGATCCCAAGAAAAAGACTGCCTCTCCTTAGACATTGACAAAATGATGAATATAAACTTAACAAACTTAAAATTAAGAAAGTAAAAAAAGCAGAGGTCTGTTATACCATCCAAAAATAACAATCAACATTTTATTTTAAAGAATGTATATTCATTACAAAATGAATGAAAGTTTCTAATTCTTCTTCTTTGTACTTTAAAATATACTGTATATAATTCTTTCTAAGGGGACCCCTGACAGCATTTGTTGGAACCACTGTTATGCTTGGACTGGAAGTGTTTTTCCAGCGTTTAGCATACACATTTTTGCATGAATCAAGCTGAGATTTATTAATCCCCTCTCACCTTTGTTGTAGTTATGTATTTTTGAAAATATGCCTGATAAAAAGATCTTTGGCTCCAGTGGGATCTGCTTTAAAGTAATTTTCTCTATTGTGACTTTCACTTCTTCCCAAAAAGTTCGTATACATTTGCATTCCCAAGTACAGTGGAAGAATGTTTCTTTCATTTCCATACATTTGGGGCAAAAATCTGGTATATTTTTGTTATACATATTTAAATCTGCTGGTGTTACATATGTACGCATTAACAATTTGTATTGTGTTAATTTTAGTCTTGAGTTAATTGACACCTTTTTAGCCCTCCCACTCCTCATTTGTAATTTATTTTTGGAGATCTTCTTTCCAAGCATTTGCTTGTATTGTGAACTTTTGTTTGAATTAGACAAAAAAACATAAAAATTAGAAATGGCGCCTTTTTTGGAACTGTCTCTCACTATGTATTTTTCTGAAATTGAACATGGTGGTTTATTGAGCGTCTTCTGTGTTTTTCTTTTCATTGACCTGGAGGATGTTATGAAAATACTTTTACTTAACTCATATTTAGTTTTTAAGACTTCAAATGACATCATAACAAACATCAGAATCTGGAAAATATAAGTACCAGATGGTTGGAAGACCCTTTGCTTATTTTAAAGGTAGCATCTGCTCTACCTGCGGTGAAGAATCTGTTCCCCCAAATCAGGCTGAATTGTGATAGTGGTTGAGACTTGTTAATGTAATTTAAAACTCTGAACCATATTTGTATTATGTGTTTAGAATTGGGTTCTTTGTCTCTTTGCGTAACTATTTTGAGGTGTTTGAATGAAGAAATAAAGGGAGGGGCAGCTTTGGATCCAGGGATTCCATTTTAACCCATTGAGGAGCATCTTTGGCAGTAAAATGACACATTATAGATCACATTTGTGCAGCCCAGTGGTACCATTCAATATTTGGGCTTTTTAGTCCCCCTCTGTCAAAGGGAAGATATAGTAATGTCAGACGGAGTCTTGCTTTTTTGTTGTTCCATGTGAACCTAGCGAAAATTTTCTTGAGTTTTGAAAATAAGTATGGAGGTGGTGGCAGGGGTATGTTTTAAAACAGATAAATTAGTTTAATCTTTACTATATTTATTCTTTCCATAATTGATATTGGTTGTGTCATCCATTTGTCTATAGAGCCGTTTACCTTTTTTCTTAAAGGATCATAATTTGATTCTACTACCTGTTCTAGTCTTGGTCTGATATTGATTCCCAAATATTTGAAATGTTTAACAACTTTAAATTGAATAGTTTCAGAAGTTGTTTTTTTTTCTTTCTTCTTCATTTAGTAATAAAATAGAGGATTTTGTTTGGTTCACTCTATATCCAGACATCTCCATATGTTTCGATTATTTTCATTGAAGAAGGAATTGTCCTTTTTAACTGAGAGAAACACAATCACATCATCTGCATATAAAGCTATTTTGTGTTCCACTGAACCCACCGTGATTCCATGTAGCCCTGTGTTGGATTGTATTCCTATTGCTAGTGGTTCGATTGCTATAGTGAATAGCAGAGGTGATAATGGACACCCTTGCCTGCAGCCTTTGGTTGTTTATTGACTGTGAAGTGTTCCTGTTTGGCAAAATTTTTGCTGTGGCATTTTTATAAATGATCTGGACCCACATTTTAGAGTTGGTTCCACATCCAAATGTGTCCATAACCTTAAACAGAAAAGCCAAACAGACCTCATCAAAGGCCTGTTTAGCATCCAGTGCCAGTAAACCTGTTTCTGCTTTATTTATGCTATAATGAATAATATTTAAAACTCTTCTCACGTTGTGAAATCCTTGCCCTCCAGATATAAATCCATTTTGGTGTCTATCAATAATGCTTGGCAACGTCTTCTGTAGTCGTGTTGCTAAGAGTTTACAGATTATTTTAAGGTCAGAGTTTAACTAACTAATTGGTCAAAAATTTTCACATTTGTTTGAGGGTTTTCCTGGTTTAGGTTATAGAATTATAAACGCACTGTTCATTGATGGGGGGGGGGGTTGTTATTTCTAAATGCTTCTTGGAGCCTTTCAAATATGAATGTTAATAGTATATTTTTAAATTATTCATACAAATCAACTGGGAGACCTTCTGGGCCTGCTTTTTTTTGGGCCAGATTTGAGACTATCAATTACATGTCCAATCTCCTCTTTCCTGATTTCCAGGTTTAAAGCCTCCCTTTTTTCATTAGATATAGATGGAATGGTTATTTGAGCTAAGAAATTGTTTGTGTTTTGAGTATTTGTTTTCTCTTCTTCGTTGTATAACTCACTGTAGTATTCTCTAAATGCTTCATTACTTTCAGTGGGATTTACAACAGTTATGTCATTTGATATAATAGATGTTATGGTGCTTTAAACTCCAATTATTGTATCTGCCAAGCAGGCAATTTGCTTGCCTTGCCCTATTTGCCTTATATATAGGCATATATGCCTTGTGATCATAGGATTGTTTCAACCTTAAGAGACTTGCTGCTGCTCGACCAGCTGATTGTTTATTCTGCTCTTAAATTTGCTAACTCATTTATCAGTTGCAAATTATTTTCTTTGTTTACCTTTTCCTGAAGAGTTTTAATCTTGTGTTCCATCTCTCCCCTTTCCACTTTCTTGATTTTGAACCTGTATAGCTAATGATGTGACCTCTAAGAACTGCTTTAAAAGCTTCCCATCTTATACATGCAGATATTTGCGTTTTATTTATTTTGAAATATTTATCTCTATGTTTTCCTATATATTTTATAAATTCTTTGTCCTGTAACCATTTTGCTGGGAAGGCCATCTGGGTGGGCCTTTAATAATATTTTTATCAATATTTGCTAAACAACATGCAGCATGGTCTGAGATTACAAAAGAGTTATAAAAACAATTGTAAATTGTATGACATAATTCTAAAAAGAGTAGGACATAATCAATCCTGAAAAATGTCTTATATTTACTAGAGTAGCAGGAGTAGCCTTTATCATTCATTCATTTTTCTTTTTTCATTCCTTTATCATTTGGGTTTAATTCTCTCCATATGTCTAATAAGTTCAATTATTTAATGCAACCTTGAATAGCCATTCTACATTTATTGTGAGATTGATCTTTTCCTGTAGATCTATCTATTCTAGGGTCTAAAATACAATTAAAGTCACCTGCTATAATATACTGTCCTGTGAGTGATGCTATTGTAAGAAATACATCCTCAAAAACTTTGACATCATCTATGTTAGGGCCATAAACGTTTACAAAACCTCTGAAAGTAATTGACCTTAAATGATGAGATATCTTCCCCATTTATCTTTTATTATATGATATTATATTATATCTTTTTATTATTAGATAACTCCTCTTGCATTAGAGGACAATGGGGCTGTGAACACACTTCCTTGCCATCTTCTTTAAAAACTTTTCAAATCTTTATGAGCTTCTTGCAGAAATGCCACCTGACCATCCATATTTTTTATTCTGTTCATGACTTGTTTTACGTTGTTTAGATTTTGCAGACCTCTGCAGTTCCAAGAAACAAAATTAAGCTTTACTATTTGTGTTATATTCAACTAAGACATACATATTAACTTGCCATTTTTGTGAGCATATACAGGCAAAAAAAACCCTGGATGCAAGAATATGCATCAAAACAAATTCCCTTTCTCTTTGTTTAAGTAACCCCTCCCCAAAAGTCGTCTCCCGTTATTACCTTTGACCGTTCCACGCCTGCGAGGATCGGTCCATCCACTCATCATTGTCTTTGTTCAAACACTGGTGCTATATTGTGTAGTAACACTCCATAGTATACTCTGAAGGTTTATCTAACACATTTATTCACTGATTATTTTTCAATTATCATCCACATGAATTTTCCCTCCCCCGTTCAACTGTTGTCACAAACTTTAAATGTACCAGATATTACTTGCTTATTCACATATTGTTAGTAGTAAAAATATAAATGACATCTCCGTTAGTTTATATTTAGGTTTTCACTGTTGCTCCTCGCGCCTGCATATTTAATGCCTCCGAGATCCACTTCTCCAGGAATGTGCACGGGTCTTCTCCCTCGGCTCCCTCCGGCAGCCCGACCAGCCTCAGATTGTTCAGTCGGGATCTGGTTTCCATGTCCAGGAGTTTGTCTTTCACAACTCTTTGTTTGGATTCCAGTGCACTCACTTTAGCCTGTAGGCTGGCGACATCATCTTCTGCACGTGACGTGCGCAGCTCCACTTGCGACATTCGTTCAGTAAACTCACTCATTTCTTTTTTTATATCTCCTATTGCGGTCCCTATTCCGTCAATATGAGTTGTAACCTCATCTTTCATAGCTCCAATGGCAGCCAGGATCTCATCAGCTTTAGTTCTCTCCAGCTCCGGGTTCCGTTCTCATTTAACCCTTGTGCTATCCTATGACCCCACCCTTCCATTGACGTCCCTACCATGACAAAGGTGGATAAAGGTGGAGAGGATTTCATGTAATCCATGGACACCAGTGAAGATCACAAATCATTGAAGAAAAAAGTTCAGCGCACTGTCTTGTGGGGTCTAGATGACCCAACTCCCAACGTCAAAGTGCCTAGGGTAGCACAAGGGTTACCTTCTTCAGCCATGTTGTTAGCCTTGTTAGCTCTTTGGGATCTGCTCCAAATTTGAAGGTTTGTCAGCTTTGACTGGTTGTTGGTGTCCAGTGTTGATTTGTTCCCCCTTGGTATCCTTTTGGTATTCTCAAACCCTTTTAACTTGGTTTTGTGGGAAACTGGAGTGTTTTAGCAGAATTTAAGTGTCGGGATAGCAGAGCAGTGAGTAATGGTTCTGTTCAGGTGGGTTAAGTCTATGGTCAAACGTTTGAAATGGAAACAGTTAATAAACCATTGGTGTCAATCATGTCCAAATCGCTGAGTGATTGTCCTGTAAGGGTACAGCGGATGTTAATCACGCTGCAAAAATTTGACGTGCGTCTGATGTACACAAAAGTAAAGCACATGTACACAGCAGACACTTTGTCTAGAGAAGTGGACAAAGAGGAAAAGGAAGAGAGCGGAAAAGGTGCAGAAATAAAAGCATATGTGGACATTATCCTGTCATCTCTGCTGGTAACTGATGACCGATGTTCTAGACTCATGGGAACCTTTCCCACTATCCATTCAGTTAAACACCTCCACACAAGGTATCATAGATGCCAATTTACTTTACGGTAAAGCCAAAACAACCGAACAGAGACAAATTAAGACGAAACCACGAAAGAGTTGAAACGCACAATACTCAAAGGATGGCCTGAAAACAAAAAAGAATGCCCTTAAAAATTACAAGACTTCTGGAACTGCAGAGCAGAGCTCACAGTGGTGGATGACAGTGCTAAAAGGAATCAAGTTCGTCATTCCAACCTCCCTGCGCAAGCAGATGCTTCGAAAGATACACGAAGGTCACTTTGTAGAGGTCAAGTTTAAACATTGAGCAAGGGTTGATTCTTGGCTAGTACATTGGCCAAGAATCAAGACAGCAGCCAGAAAACAGGTTTGTGTCAAGTGTCGGGGTTGTCCTCGCACACCAGGAGGTGTGGTGAGGATCGGGTCACACGCACCTGTTCTGCATCTAATGAGACAACCTTTATCAGTCTATCACGCCCTCCAGCCATTGTCGGTCCATCTGCTTCTCTTTGGAAGAATACACCAATCTCTGCTGATTAAGTCAAGCTAAGCCGAGCTAAGCCACTTAAAGCCACATTAAGCCAACCCTAACCAAGCCACTTTAGGCCAAGTCACTTCAAGCTAAACCAATTCAACTCAAGTCTCATCAAGCCAAGCCAAGCCACGTCAAATCCTTCTTAATTCTTCCCCCCTACACCATCAATAAACTTCTCTGGAGATACTGCCCATCTGCTAGTTGCCTCTTCCCTGGATCAGCCATCCACATTTCTACGTTCAATAAACTGCACTACTTCTATCAAATCAAATCAAACTTTATTTATATAGCACTTTTTCAACAACATATGTCACTCAAAGTGCTGTGCATAAAATACGATAAAACTTAAAAACAAGATGACAATACAGACAGTGCGAACCCCCCCCCCCGCAAAAACACACACACACACACACAACGATTAAAAAAAAATTAAAAAAGAGATAAAATGATAGAATGTAGAGACCTGGCTTTGTCCTGAAGTGGTGAAACGATATTTTGGGGACATGTCCACATCAGCGACCCCCCAACCCAAGTTCACGGAGAACACTACCACAGGACCCCCCAGATCCAATCAAGATAGTCAGACCCGGGAGATCCCATTGCAGCAACCCCGTTCACCGAGAAGGGTCAGTCACCGATGTGGAGGATCTCTCAGGAAAACACTGGAGTGTAATAAAATGTAAAAGGAATAAAATTAAAATATATATAAAACATGAACAAGAAACAAATAACTACACAAACCTTAATAGACATATGAAATGGTAAGAGCGACTTAAAAATAAATAGAATGAACAAATAAATAAACAAATGTATTTACATACACATATAAAACTAGTAAAAAGAAAAAATAAATAATTAAAATATCAAATAAATTCCTAAAATTCAACTAAAAGCTAAATTTAAAAGGTAGGTCTTAAGCCTTCCTTTAAAAACATGAACAGTCTCTGCGGCCCTGAGGCTCTCTGGGAGGCTGTTCCACAGGCGAGGTCCGTAAAAACTGAATGAGGCCTCGCCGTATGTTCTACTTCTAACTTTTGGAATAACCAAAAGGCCGGTATCAGAGGACCTCAGGGTCCGCGAGGGCTCATACTTTAAAATCATGTCAGATAAATATGAAGGCCCGAGACCATAAAGACATTTATAAACCAATAAAAGAACTTTAAAATCAATTCTGAATTGCACAGGAAGCCAATGCAGCGATCTTAAAATCGGTGTAATGTGTTCCCGCCCCCTGGTCCTCGTCAGAACGCATGCAGCTGAATTTTGCAGCAGTTGTGCTATTCTTGTTCTGGGAAGACCAGAGAGCAGGGCATTACAATAATCTAATCTGCTGGAATTAAAAGCATCCATTAGCACCTCTGTGCTGGCAAGAGAGAGAAATGTGCGGACTCTGGCTATATTTTTTAGATGATAAAATCCTGTTTTGTGATATTTTTAATTTGTGGGATAAAATTCATCTCAGAGTCAAAAATGACACCCAGGTTTCTAACACACTGAGAAGTTTTGTAATTCTTTAGTTTAGATAAAACTATCTCTCTCTTGTCTTCAGAACCGATCACTAAAACCTCTGTTTTGTCCTGGTTTAGCTGTAGGAAGTTCTCTGCCATCCATGACTTAATGTCTAAAATGCATTTTAAGAGTGTGTTGATCGGCTCTTCGTCATCAGGAGACACAGGGATGTAGAGTTGAGTGTCATCAGCATAGCTATGAAAACAAACTCCATGCCTCCTGATGATGTCCCCCAGTGGCAGAATATATAGATTAAAAAGTAGTGGGCCTAGAATTGAACCTTGGGGGACCCCACAGTTAATGTCAAAGACCTTTGAGGAGCATGTATCCATACTTACATAAAAACTTCGATCTGTGAGATAGGAATAAAACCACTTTAGTACGGTACCAGAGATGCCTAAACCTCTCAGCCTGTTGAGTAAAATACTGTGACTACAGTGTCGAAAGCAGCACTGAGATCCAGTAGTAACAGAACTGAGAGTTTCTGACAATCCAGATTACATCTAATATCATTTACTATTTTAACGAGGGCCGTCTCTGTGCTGTGGTTTGTCCTAAAACCAGATTGATATTTTTCAAATATGTTATTTCTATTTAAAAACTCATTAAATTGGATTAAAACAGTTTTTTCAATTATTTTACCTAAAAATGGCAAGTTGGATACTGGACGATAATTGTTATAATTGTTTGGATCTAAATTACTCTTCTTCAGAAGAGGCCTCACCACCGCCGTTTTAAAGGCAGCAGGGAAGACACCCGTCTGAAGAGAGTAATTTACTATATTTAAAAGCTCAAACTCAAAGAAGTCATAAAATGTTTTCAACAACGATGTGGGGATTGGGTCTAAAAGGTAGGTGGTTGGCTTTAACTGGGAGAAAACCTGACCAAGTCCCACAGCATCAAGCAGGACAAAACTTTCCAGTGTTTCCTCTGATAAGTGCAATGCTATAGATTCATTAAAATCAACACCTGTTTGAGTTAAGAGAGTAGATCTAAAAGCATTGACCTTACTCCTGAAGTGGTCTGCAAAACTCTCACATACAGCATCTGAGGCTGCTATGGAGGACCTTTGAGAGTCTCTTTTAGTTAAACTTTCTATTGTTTTAAAGAGAACTTTTGAGAAGTGGAGGGTTCTGGCTTTTTTTATTGCATGACTGTACATCATTTGCTGTTCTTTAAAAATTTCGCGATATACAGTTAACTTTGTTTTTCTCCAATTCTTCTACGCTCTCCTGCATTCACGTTTCATGGCTCTGATTGGTTTGTTCTTCCAGGGTGCTGTAGCTTTAGTTTTCAACGTTTTAGTTTTAAGTGGAGCTACAGCATCAATGACTGACTGTAGTTTGTTGTTAAAATATTCAACCATAAAATCACATGATGCAGGTAAAATCTGAGTGGGAGTTTGATAAAAAATATTAATAAAATTTGCAGCCACATCAGGAGTAATGTATAGTTTCCTCACAGTTCTCACTGGAGCTTCCTATCGAGTAAAACTGGTGATATTAAAAAATATACAATAGTGATCTGACACAGCCATGTCAACAACAGAGGACACACTACAGGACAGGCCATAGGTTATGACCAAGTCCAGAGTGCGCCCCCTGCTGTGGGTAGGCTGTGTGACATGCTGTGTGAAATCCATGCAGTGCAAAAGGTTGAGAAACTCCTTTGCATGAGCATCACTATCTTTATCAACATGTAGGTTAAAATCACCAGTTATTAGAACTCTACTATATTTGGAGTGTATTATTGATAAAAATTCAGAAAATTCTTGAATAAAACAGGAGGGAGGCTTTGGTGGTCTGTAAACAGTAACACATAAAATAGACGGGCTGTTAAAAGGAAATGCATGATGCTCAAATAAGGAGTAGCTATTTAGCGTGATTGTTTTGGTTGCAAATGAGCCACGAGCAATCGATGCAGTGCCACCACCTTTTTTATCTTCCCTCGTAGAAAATAAAAAGTTAAAATTTAGTGGGGAAGCTTCAGTGAGAACAACAGGAGCATCAGTACCCAGCCAGGTCTCTGTTAAAAGAAGGCAATCTAAATTGTTGTCTAAAATGAGCTCATTCACAGTAAAAGATTTGTTTAAAAGAGAGCGAATGTTTAAAACAGCAAAGTTCAAAACAGTGTGTGTGTGCAGATGGATTGTTTTATCTTTTTTGTCCGCTAATGTGTGAATGTGATGGAGATATCTAACTGTAGAACTGATCTGGGGGTGTTTGTGAGATCTGCTTATCATGTGAACTGGGATATGTTGTGTGATAACCGTGGTTTAAACTGAGGATGGATGCCGGTGGTCCAGTCAATCCATGAGTAGTTTAGCAGAGCGGAGTGTGAGTTCAATGTTCATGGACAGAAGTTGAGATCCTGTTTGGTTTGGGTGGATGCCGTCTGGTTTAAAGAGATTTGGTATTGAAGAAGGTGGTGAAATTGTCAACATATGGAATATTATTAGAAATGCAGTGTCCTTTAAGCCAGATGCGAAGTTGTCGCAGATGGCTGAATTTATTGTCTCCAAAGCGGGGAGATGGAAGCGGACTGGAGATGATGCAGTGTTTGTCCAACTGCTTGGTGGAGTGGATGAGGGTGATGAAGTCCTTGAGGGTCTCAGATTGCTGAAACTTTAGGTCATTCACTCCTGCGTGGACTATTACTGTGTGTGTGGACGGGTTGCAAAGGGAGAGCTGGTGGGGAGAGTTGGTGATGTCTCGGATGAGGGCGCCTGGGTGACAGAAGGTGTGGCCCCCGTTAACGCGGACACGCCTGACCATGGAAGTTCCCATGACGAAGGAGCCAGGGGGGTCCCCGCGGCCGCAAGATCTGGCCGCAGAAGTGAGCGGGCCCCTCGCAGCAGGAGGACAAGCGGGAGTTGGCGTTACACCTGTTGCGCGAGCCGGGGAAGCGGCCGATGAGGGGGGCGAGCCGACAGGAAGGGGAGAGGTGGTGGCGGTCACCGCGACACCTGCCGCGGGGGGAGACGCAGCGGACTTTGAACCTGACGCCCCGGTCGCGACCGCAGATGGAAACACCGCATTGTTTGATCCCACGAGGACGTGGGACGTCGGCTGTCAGGGTGTCTCTCAGTAGCTGTCGGCGTTTGGCAGATGATGGACCTCCAGATGCCGGGCGGCTTTCTTTCTTGGGCCGAGAAGCAGCGACAGGGCGATGGTTTTCTCTGCTGAGTGGAGGAGCAGCTTCCAGAACGTCGTCAGATGTTGGACCCGACAGAACATCATAGCGGTTGGAGAGAACAAGGCCATCACGGTCCAGGGGTCTTTTCCTGCGGCACACCACCTCAGACCAAAGCGGTTTTGGTGTGGAGCTCGAGGAAGGCCGCGGCGAGGTGTCAGGGTCCCAGTGAACCGTGTCTTCCACAGCTGCTTTCAGAGAGGCAATATGCATGGACTGTTGATGTGCCAGGTCCAGCAAAGAGTTCAACAGATCACTCTTGGACTTCAACTCATCCGAGAGTTTCTGAATGTCCTTTTTGAGGTTAGTGATCTGTGTGTCAGGGTTTGTTGGTGCAGTCACGGCAGTGGAGGTGGACGCAGACGTAGCGGCGGCAGCCATCTTGCAATCTTGCATTACTTCTAACCGAATCCCTGTCTGCTTCTGGGTCCAGCTTATTCAAAACCTGACACTTCATGTGAACTTTGCCTTGCTTACAGGCTGAAACAACAAGTTGAGCTATTGATGTCTAATCCAGTTCCAACCAGACCTTATTACAAGGTTGGAACTGATCTGTTTGACTGTAATGGTAAAAGTTACTTGGTAGTAACAGACTACTTCTCAAACTATCCTGAAGTCGGAGCGCTGCAGTCAACATCAAGTAAAGCAGTGATCAGTTTCCTGACGTGTGTGTTTGCCAAACATGGTGTTCCTTGTGAACTGTTTTCTGACAATGAACCGCAGTTTTCCAACTGTAAGTATGCTTAAGATTGGGGGTTTAGACATGTAACATCAAGTCCAAACTATCCAAAGTCCTGTATTACCCAGCATGCATGATTACCCAGCATGCTAGGCAAGTAGCCACGTGTTTGTGCACTGCGCAGAGCTAGGAACCTGAAGAGAGATTGCAATGCAGCATGTAGTACTTTGAACGAGACTGTTCAATAAAAAGTCTAAATAACCCAGCTATGGCGCCGCTCTTGGCTTAGTTGAAGATAAAACATATTAACACTGGGGAATCTGAGCCCACTCAGGCAGCAGTATTGTCCTGAAGCACGCGTTTCTCATCTATATACACACACACGCACACGCACACACACACACGCACACACACACACACACACACACACACACACACACACACACACACACACACACACACACACACACACACACACACACACACACACACACACACACTATATTACCAAGAGGATTGGCTCACCAATCCAAATGATCAGAATCAGGTGTGCTAATCACTTGGTCTGGCCACAGGTGTAGTAGGCACTTCAGCGGATGCTGAAGCAGATAGTACAAAGAGGTTACCAACTTTCTGCACAGTTAGTTGCTACAGAGCTCCAAAATTCATGTGACTTTCAGATTAGCCCAAGTCCAGTACACAGAGAGCTTCATGGAATGGGTTTCCATGCCCAAGCAGCTGCATACAAGCCACACATGACCAAGTGCAATGCAAAGCGTTGGATGCAGTGGTGTAAAGCATGCTGCCACTGGACTCTAGAGCAGTGGAGACACCTTCTCTGGATTGATTAATCATGCTGTTACATGTGGCAATTTGATAGACCAGTCTGGGTTTGGAGGTTGCCAGGACAACAGTACATTTGGACTGCATTGTGCCGACTGTGAAATTTGCTGGAGGACGAATTATGGCGTGGATTCTTTTTTCAGGACTTGGGCTTGGTCCCTTAGTTCCAGTGAAAGGAACCCTGAATGCTTCAGGATAGCAAAACATTTTGGACAATTCCCCAGCCATCAAGGCCAAGTGGGCCCATATGGTTTAAAAATGTGCAGAAAATGCTGGCCCTGAATGGTTTTGTCCGCAGTTTCCGTGGTGGCCCCAACTGTGTATGTCTGCATAGGCTTGAAGTGGGTGCAAAGTGGGTTTCAGGTAGGCCCCAAGTTTGTAAATAATATTAGAACCCATGTAGGGCCCGTATTTTTGCCCATGTGGGTTAGAAGTGGGATTAAAACAGAGCCTATATGGGTCCTTACTGGGAAAAGTACCCAAGACCCATTTGGGCCCCACTAATGTGTCTATCAGTATTGCATATATGTTTTATGTTGGACCTCAATCGGCCATAATGTGTGCTATAAGTGGGTTTGTGCAGTGTTCCCATGGAGGTCCCACCTGTGTTTTCCTACAAGCTGTTTTCCATCTGGCTTTCCTAGAACCCAAATGAGAAGATTCTGTAAAACGTAGCAACATAACTACTTCACTTGGCACAGAACAATATAAACAATCTCAATGTGTGCCAATTATGTGGAGAAAAAAAATCCAGCGACAGCTGTAAAACAAAATACCCATGGAATTCCTGACGGTCCCTGAGAACAAGCGCCGTCCGCTTGTTTTGTCGAGCTTTCTTTGAACCCTTATGGCTCGGTTTCCTCCCCTGTCACAAGCTCCAATAAACCATTTGGAGAGCGCCTTCTCCACTTCTTTTAGTGTGACAGATTGGGGGATGATTTTTATTCTTCACTGCCCCTAAAAATAAATCACAAAAACCAAAGTATTCATTTTAACCTGGGATTAAATTTACTAAATCATTTGTTAGTGATGAATATAGATTAATAAATTGAACTCTGATTACCATAAAAGACATCAAAAAGACGCAGTTGGCGGAACTTGTTCTTTCCATGACGTCCAAGCGGGTTGTATTGAGGAGCCAACTCATTGGACATGAGGAAGCTCATCATTCATCTCGTTGCATCGTCCAGAGAAGAGCCCCCAGTTTCTCCAACCACAGAAACCTTTGTAAATAGAGAAAATATCAAGATAGAAAGACATGTAGTTAAATGTTAACAGCTTAAGTACAAGTATAAACAAGAGCATTTTAGTTTGAGAATGAACTTACGACTGCGGACATGAAATCCATATCAGCGAGTTTGTTATTCATGGACTCGACATCTTGAGTTGTTGTCATAGGAAAAACTGCTCCCTTGGGAGGTTGTAAGATTGGTACCGATGTTTTTTGCTGTAACAATGCGTTGAGCATTTTCCCATGTTGTCTTTGAGTGTCCTTAACTTCTTCCAGTAAAGTTAACAACTTCACAAACAATAGCACAATGTTCTTTGCTGCTAGTGAAGGAGGAAGTGTAGCTTACGCTTGAAGTAGTATTGGGGCCTTGAACACTTGAGCTTAAACTGGGGCTTCGGACACTGGGAGTCATCCTGGGGTCTCACCAGAGCCCTTGCAGTGAGTTGGGGTTTATAGACTTGCAGTTTTTGTCTATCCAAACCAGGTGGAGGAGAAGGTGGCAGTTCGTCCTTGTCTCTTATATCCGTCTCATCATTGCTTGAAAGAAACTGGGACTTTTCTGAATAGTCTAAAGAAAAAACTAAGAAAAATTTATATACATGACATTTTTAGCAAACAAAAGGTCATACAAGACATGATGTTATGAAAAGTGGCTTCAATTTTCTCAGCTAAATCCCCTTGAAAAAAAGAGAATGGTTGTCTGAATTCCCATCCTAATGTCTACTAAAAAACTATATAGTGCAGGACTACCGAGTTGCTCTGGATTTTAAAAGCAATTCAGACAACATGCTCACTACTTTTTTTTTAATTGCGAATATGACGTCACCGATTTCTCAAATTCAAAATCTAGTTGATATGAGCGTTTTACAAATACTATTTCTGAATGCACTTCATCTTCTTACGAAGTCTTGATGGTTTATTCAAAAAATACTTTTAGATACGATTTTTCGCAAAAATTGTTCAAATGCAATGCATTTAGGTCTATATTTGCCAATCTAGTGAGCATCGATGCACACTGGTTTTTCGCAGAGACTTCATGGAAATTCTCGGGGTTCTCTGAACCAGTAACACACACTGGTCCCCAGAGCGCAAGGACTTAAGGAGGGAATTCTGCCACTAGGCGCACAGAAAAAGTGAGAACGGTGCTGGCATTATAGGGAATAAGAAATAAACAGCATATCTTAGCACAGTGGTTCCCAAACTGGGGGGTATTGCAGGGGGGGGGGGGGGGGTGGAGCTTAGAAACAAAGGATTTGTATGTTTGTGTCAGTGTGGGGGGGGCTCGAAAATATTCTAATCTTCAGAAAGGGGGGCCCTGCATAAAAAGTTTAGGAACCACTGTCTTAGCAAATGCGTGCCACATCTGGGTAAAGTGCAGTTTGCTTCCCCGTGAGCCTCACTGTTGTTAGGTTGGGGTGAAAGTTATCAGTAGTAACACCCAAACTACCAAAATCTCGTTGTCAAAAAGAAGAAAAGTTGACGTGGGAAGTGGTTATCAATTGGATGGCGTGGATGTCAATTTGAGTACCTGGCAGATCTGCTTTTTTGTCATTACTTCAGCTGTGACAGGGAGGAAATGTTTGTTTCCTATTGTTCACAATTTATGCAAATTTGTCTGCATAGTTGTTGTATTCAGAATACAAAGTTGGATTGAGAAGGATCGTCATTGCTATTGACAGTAGCATGAAGTTTTTGTATAATCGTGAAGGCAAGCGTCCTCGCAGAACCAAAGTACAATAAAAATTGACGGAATTCTGTGGCCTTCCACTGGCTGTATTCAATAAGTGATCGGGGCTTACGCAATAAGTTCAGTGGTCAATGTCCTTTGATTGATTTCAAGTGGTTAGAGATAATGCAGACTGTGGTTGCAGAGGCCCGGCACCTTAAAAGCCCTTTGATCCACAAGCTCACGAGTTTTTAACATTCCCTAGACTCACCAGATGCATGTCAGCACAAAGCTTGACACCCAAGTGTCACGGCCGCCGTTGCCGATGGCCTGGTACCCCCTGCCAGGGATGGGGTAGGGGACAGAGGTCCCACCTTCCTTGTGAAATGCATGTGTGTGTGTTTGTGAGCGTATGTGTGTGCATGGATGTGTGTGTGTTGGAGTGTATATTTTTGAGGGGTAAGGGGTGTGTGTACTAGAGGGTGCAGTTAAAATTGGTGGGTAGGGCACTGAGAGGACCAAGCACCCCCCCCCCCCCCCCCCCAAGCACCCCCCCCCCCCCCAAGTGCCCTACATGTCTAAGGTGCAATTAAAACCAAGAGAGGAGTGGCCCATTTCCATATGCCAACCATCCAGTGTACCAGCTGTCCCCAACATACCCTCTTCCTCATAAAATTACTTATTGGGGGGGGGGGGGTCAGCCTGTGATGCACCTTGTGGGGAGGTGCTTAGTCGGGGACAGCTGGTAGACTGCCCCCTGGTGGTGAAACAGACCCCTCCAGGTCTCCTCAACCCAGGGGTCCCGTCTGTTTTCTTGGTGTCTACATTGTTTGACTTACAAAACACACATGAACATCAGAAAACAAAACATCTTCCAACACCACATGAATGCAGAATAACTTTCTTCACCTATAGACAACTTGTGTCCTATTTGGTGTAATGAATAACAGACTTTTGTGTAACATTGCTGAAATCAGTAATACTCTGTCTTTGACAAAAAATGACGATTTTCATTTGGAAATATATGTAAAATTTGGTTTAAACAATAGTGAACATCAACTGCAGTGCCATTATTTAGTACAAAATTGCTGTAAACAGGATAAAAAATCTCTGTTTAGTTCCGTTTAGTTATTAACCTATTGAATTATGTGACTTCATGTTCTCCATGATTTCACGTTTATCAAAAAGTCCATTGAGACAACAATTGTTGTGATTATTGGGCTATATAAATAAAATTGAATTGAATTGGGATTCGTGCATTGCTCAGGTTTGTAGGATTTAATTTCCCAGTCTTTGTTAATAAAATGCACCATCAACGTCATGTATGACTCTATGGCCCTGGTGGTCCAGCCGTCGTGAGCCTCACTCTTTCTGCTGCTTCCAGCACCATCTCAACCATAGCTCTGGTCTGGCTTACAGTGCAGGGATGGTAAATGGTAAATGCTGTATACTTGTATAGCGCTTTTTCTACCTACAAGGACAAAGCGCTTTTACAGTCACAGTCCTACTCACCCATGCACACACACACATTCACACACTGGTGGCCGCTCCGCTGCCCGCCTGCCACCAGAGGGAAGGTGGGGTTCAGTGTCTTGCCCAGGGACACTTCAACTCATGGGCGTGCAAGGCAGGAGTCGAACCTGCAATCTTACGTTCATGGGTCGACCGCCCTACCGCTGCTCCACGGCCGGATGATTTTTTCAGTATTTCCGAGAGGGAATGTCAAAGTGTGGCTCCAATGCTATAAATAAAAACCCAAATTCCTCCTTCTCCACCTCGCTGCAGGCACGGATCCCCTTGTACATTTAAACAGCAATCCTATTTGTTGCCTCTGCTCTCGCAGAAGACGGTGGTAACTTCTCCTGGAAAAAGGTATCCGCACCGGACTGTGTCGGCCTCAGGCCAGCAACAACCACGGCTTTCTCACATAACTTCGGGTGATGCCGCTTCAATGCTGCCGGCGGGTCTTTTAACTTGCTGCTCTCGCTATTCTCCTTGTTTTTCCCCCCGCCATCTTTGTTTGAATGTGTATTCTTCTTCATCCACCTGCGTCAGCCAATCTCGCAATGAGTGCCCCCTATCGACCCTCCAAAGAATCGTCTTACCAAAGGATGATTAATATAATGTATTATAGGGTCTTCAAACGTAAATAAAAGGTTGATTGATGAAGACGCATTGAGAATCAATCACGGGACTAAATATTGTGATATATCACCATATCGATATTTAACATACCCCTAGTTATCAATATAATTAATTTCAATTTGGCGGGCCGCACATGACCATCTTTTGCTGCCCCCTGGTCTAGGGCAGGGGTGTCAGATTCAAATTCACATTGGGCCAAAATGAAGCAGTGAAGTAAAGTCACGGGCCAAACTCAATATTTATTGAAAAATTATGTTAATAGATATGTAATGTTTATCCTTTTTATATGGAAACAAACTTTAGTTTTGCTTAAACACAGAATCTGAAACTGTCAGGAACTGGTGGTGGAGAACCCAAAATGCATGAGACCAGGATTGGTGACAGGAAATAAATCATTTAATTAACAAACTGAAACATGACAAGACTATGGGGTGAACCATGTGACACAACAGAGCAGATGACCTGAGAAGGATGAACAGAAACCAAGACACTTAAATAGGCTGAGGGTAATTAACTGAACTGAAGACAGCTGTGGATCATGAGCCTGACAGATGAGTGACTGAGAAAAAGAAAACCAAAAACATGACCAAGAACAAAACCAAACCACTGAATCCTTACAGGAACGACCAAAGCTTCATATTACAAACACATGACAAATTACATTTGAAATAAAAGACACATAAGTGGTATTCCTTTCTTATTTAGACAAATAAATAAAGTAAATCTCTCTCCATATTCTTTCAAGTTTTTTTAAAGTAAATCTTTTTCAAAGTCAACAACAAAAGAACCAAAAATAATTTCATTTAATTAAAGTCCAACATTTGAACTATTAACAGACCATGCCTTGCAGTAGAAAAAGTGAAACAGATATAATCAAGCTCACTTTGCTACACTCCGATTTACTCTGCATATTGGTCTAAGCCAGATACGGGGCATTTTTTCTTAGATGCAAATTCATCAATGTCTGGGGTCAGGCTCTGAGCTGAGGAAAACCTAGTATTTTAGCAGCAATGTCTTCAAAGCTCCTGCTATCTTTCATTTGGCCATTTTTGTGGAGGGTTAAATTAATATTTCTGATGTGACTGGAGCATGGTTGTCACTGACTGCAATTTCGAATGGGCGCCAATGTACTAGCAAAGCATTGTGGGGATTTTTGGTATTTGCAGTACAGCATATACTGCAAACCAGCTGTAAGGCACATTTGATATAATCTCGCGGTCCAATTGTAATTACACTGTGGGCCATATTTGGACCCCGTTCCCGAATTTGACACGGGCTTTGGGGATGGGGAAGAATTTCTAAGGCTTTTACTTCTTCTCACTCTCTTTCAGATATTTCTTGTATTTTCTCTTAAAGGGCTAGCTAAACTTACACAAAGATAGTTGTATAAGATTTTCAAATATCCAGACCAAATCTGCCTATATGCAAACTGTAAAAGTTCATCCAAATATTGCTTTTTGTTTTACTCCATAGATTTCCCAAATTGTCACTGTTACAGATATTCTGAGGGTTGCAACACTAACCTTCTCCATACTCCACCCTGACATCATCCACATCCTCCTTCATCCATTAACCTCCTTTTACATCTTCTTCTAGGCTTTTAATAAACATCCTTTTACCAACATTATCACTGTTCCTCTCAGCTTCTCCAAACCATTTCCATCTGCTTCCCCGCATTTATCTCCAAAACATCGACCATGAACTGTTCCTCTAGTCCAGTTAATTCCTGATTCAATCCATCCTGGTCACTCCCAAAGAGACCTCACAATAAACACCATCTAAATAAATCATATTGTAAAGGAAATATGCTTTAATGTTTTGACAATAATGTTCAGTGGCCAAAGCAATACCTTTAATTTCAAAGGCTTTTATTTCAGAGGCTTTCATCCTACACTTCTTTGCTGCCACTTACCCTGAGTGTTTCAGCAAACTGCAGATCGGAACTCTGTTTAAATGTGATTCCTCTTCTCTGCAGCCTTTAGTGTTGAGTGGTGTAGGAGTTCGATCAATAGATCAACATGACTATGTGGCAGGAGGAGGAGGAAGGACACTGCCTGAACAGAGTCAGAGATCCAGAATTAGGTTGGGCAGTGGAGACACTTTCTGTGGACTAGGTTAGAAGAATATAAAGGTTAAAAGAGTAGAAGGTTATAAGGTTTTAAGATTTAAAATTTTAAAATTATAAGTGTTGGTTATCAGCTTATCAATGTTATAGGATTTTAAGGTTATAAGATTATAAGAATATAAGGTTATAGGATTAAAAGATTATAAAGTTATAATATATATATAAATTATAAGGTTAGATTATAATCCATTTTTTTATTTTTATTTAAAGCGCCTGTCATGAAACTCAAGGACACTGTACAGACAAAGGTTAAAAATAGACATTAAAAGCACAATAAATATAAATGACAAGAATCGAAAGTGAATCAAGATGGGAAGGCAGAAATAAACAGATGAGTTTCGAGTTTTGATCTGAATGTTGGTAGAGAGTCTATGTTACGGAGGTCAGGAGGGAGGGAATTCCAGAGTTTGGGAGCCGAGCAGCTGAAGGCTCTGCTTCCCATGGTGACGAGTCGGGCCGGAGGGACAGAGAGCTGAACAGAGGAGGAGGACCGAAGAGAACGAGAGGGGGTTTTGATATGGATGAGGTCAGAGAGATAAGGAGGGGCCAGGTTATGGAGGGCCTTAAAGGTGAACAGGAGGAGTTTGAATTGGATCCTGGAGGTTATGGGAAGCCAGTGCAGCTGGTGGAGACAGGGGTGATATGACTGAAGGAGGGGGTTCTGGAGATGATGTGGGCAGCTGAGTTCTGGACCAATTGGAGCTTATTGAGGGTTTATTGGGGGAGACCAAAGAGGAGAGAATTACAGTAATCTAGACGGGAAGTGACCAGACTGTGAACCAGGATAGAAGCAGCTGGGACAGTGAGGGAGGGGCGTAGACGATTAATGTTACATAGATGGAAATGGGCTGACCGAGTAATGTTATTGATGTGATCGCGAGTTTTCCTCATATTGTGCAGCCCTAGGTGGTAGGTTTGGAATTTAGGATGAGGGAGGAAATATCATTGTTATCAGGCAGTAGAAAGGAGGCAAACGTGATTGAGAGAGAAAGAGTCAGGGATGGGCGTAAGGAGAGAAGAGCTAAGCTGTTGATGGATGACTTGAATTTTCTGATTAAAGAACGACATGAGGGAATTACAGGTTTCAGTGGAAAAGAAATGGGGATGGAGAGAGTCAGGGGGGTTGAAAATAGTGTTCATCAGAGAGTTTTGGAGTTGCCTTTGTTTGTGGAGATGAGTTCAGAAAAGTAGTTTGTTTTTGTGGTAGAAACCAGTTCCTTATACTGAGTGAGATGTGATTTATAGATTTCTTAGTGTACAGTTAAGCCAGTTCTTTTATAGAGTCGCTCTAGCTGGCGACCTTTGGCTTTCAAATGACGGAGCTCAGGGGTGAACCAGGGAGCAGATTTGGAGAAGGAGACAGGGCGAGTTTTGACAGGAGCAAGATGATTGAGAGAACCAGAAAGAAGGTTGTTGTAAGAGCAGACAAGTTCATCAGGGTTTGGTGTATTAGGGATCGGAATATCACGTATGAGTGATGAAAGTGCGTTCACATTGATATTTTTAACATTATGAAAAGAGATGAGACAGGAGGGTTTAGTGACAGATAAAGTGATGGCATCTCCAGCCATTAAATGATACAAGAAAATGATCAGTTACATGAATTTCATCAGCAGAGCATAAATATATAAGGTTACAGGATTAAAAGATTATAAAGTTATAACAGCGTTCGAAAGAAGCGGTTATCCGGTTGTCCGAGACAACCAGATTTCATAGAGGACAACCAAAATGAACCTGATGGTTGTCCGTGTGACAACCTGGTCTTTTATTCAACATTTTGGTATTTTTCAACTATTTTTCAAGTTGCAAGAGTTAGTTTTTGGCAACCTCTGAATTGAGACGTATGCAGCAAATTCTTTCCACTGACGAAAGAAGTCTGTGCATGCTAGCGGATCCTTTCTGTTTGTACATCTGTACTTTTCAATAAAGATTTTTAAAATACATGTGTTGAACAGTACCTGACGCGACCGCTAGAGGTCTCCAAAAACACGTTCAAAATAATCAGCCCTAAATAGATTTAAAACACGCCATAACTATTTTTAGTTTTAACATTTTTTATTGTTATTTTGAGAAAAACAAACAGAAACAGTAGAAGAAAAAAATAAAAAATAAAACAAATAAAATAAAAACAAATTTCCAGCACAACAAAGTCACAGCACGGAGGCAACACATCAGCTAGTTACATACAACTAGTACATTACATAGATTATGTCATGGGGAACCAAGTCATTATTAGTTCAATCAGAGGACAAGATTTGGACTGCCTTTATAAGGAATGTTGACTAGATCACCAGGAAGGTGATCAAGCATAGGCTTCCATAATTTATAAAAAGCATCAGAGTTGCCTTTTAGGAGGGCACTGAGGCGTTCCGTAGGAAGAACTTTGAATGCCTCTCTGTACCACTGTGTGACAAAAGGAGGTTGTCCCTGAATGCACTGCAGCAGTATGCATCTTCTCGCCAGGTGTAAAAGCTTCCGTAATAAAACCATCTTCTGACCAGATAGAGGTGGTCTCTCCACTGACACGCTAAGAAGAAATAACGCTGGGTTCAGAGGGATTGTTTTGTGAAAAATACAACTGACTTCTGTTACAATATTTTTCCAGAATCTAATGATCAAAAGACATTGCCAGATGCAGTGATAGTATGTTCCTAAACTAGTTTTACATTTTGTACAAAGAGGGGAACATTGAGGATTAAGTCTATGCAGAAGCTGTGGAGTATATTGAAGTCTGTGCAGAATTCTATATTGATTTTCTCTAAGTCTGTTGCAGGTGATTACTGTCTTGGCAGATACAGAAGCTTTAGACCATGTTTTACTACTGAGCTCCACTCCCAAATCCGGGCTCCAAGGAATCCTAGTTCCTCCAGTTGAGAGGGGGTTTAAGAGCATTAATTGTTCATGGAAAAGTGAAATAAAGTTCCTTTTGGTTGTGGCATCGTCATTAAATTTAAGAAGGAAGTTTTCAAGGGAATTCAATATAGGTTGATCAGCTGGAAAGGTGAGAGATGATTTTACAAAGTGTCTCACTTGGAGAAAGCCAAAAAAAGTGTTTCTGTGGGATATTATATTTACTTTGAATTTGTCTAAAAGACATAAAATCACCTTTTTCAAAAAAGTTACTTACAAATCTTAAGCCCTTAGTGTACCATTGGTCATATATGTCAGGGTGGGTGTTCGGACACAAGCGCAGGACGCCAGAAGGTAGGTTTACCAAAGATTTAATTCTAATCAAACTTGAACTCGAAGTAGTAATCAAAACGATCCGGCGATAAGTGCCGGACAACACACAGAATATATACACACATATACAACAGTGAATGGGAAACAGGTGCGTAACCAGGTGCGAACAATGAATGAACGTAAAGACAACAAGTGTAATGAGGAACCAGTAACCGGAAATGTCAAAATAAAACCGGAAGTGAACTGAAACAAAACAAACCGCCCTGGCCCCGGTACCTAACAGTACCCCTCCCTCAAGGGGCGCCTCTGGGCGCACCACCGGGCTTGAGAGGGTGGCGCCGGTGAAACTCCAGGAGCATGTTCTTATCCAGAATCCTGGACGATGGTTCCCAGGACCTCTCCTCGGGTCCATAACCCCTCCAGTCCACCAAGTACTGAAAGCCCCGTCCCCGCCGCCTAACGTCCATAATGCGCTGAATGGTCCACGCCGGCTGACTGTCAATGATGCGAGGTGGTGGGGGCGGAGAGGGTGATGGTTGAAGGGGGCTCGTGATGTAGGGCTTCAGCTGGGATACGTGGAAGACTGGATGGATGCGCATGGTTCTTGGCAGGCGCAGCTGGACCGCTACGGGGTTAATCACCCTCACCACCTCGAAGGGTCCAATGTACCTGGGTGAGAGCTTCTTTGACTCTGTCCGCAACTTGATGTACTTAGTAGAGAGAAGGACTGACTGACCTGGCATGTAGGCAGGCGCCGGGCGACGATGCCGGTCAGCCAGTCTCTTGTTGGTAGCAGATGAACGGAGGAGAGCGGCGCGTGCTTCTCTCCAGACCCGCCTGCAGCGGCGGTACAGGTGTTGGACGGATGACACCGCCACCTCCTTCTCCTGCCCTGGAAACAAGGGGGGTTGGTAGCCCAGGGAGCACTCAAAGGGAGACACTCCAGATGCAGATGAGGTCGTGGAATTGTGGGCATACTCAACCCAGGGCAGCATGGAGCTCCAGGAGGTCTGGTGGCGAGAGCAAACGCAACGGAGGGCTGCTTCGAGGTCCTGGTTTGTCCTCTCTGCCTGCCCGTCAGACTGAGGATGGAACCCTGAGGAGAGACTGGCAGTTGCACCAAAAGCTGCACAAAAAGACTTCCACACCTGGGAGATGAACTGTGGTCCTCTGTCTGAGACCAGGCCCACAGGATTGCCATGCAGTCTGAAGATGTGTTTCGTAACGAGCTTGGCGGTCTCCGCGGCCGAAGGCAGCTTCTGCAGGGCCACAAAGTGGGCTGCTTTTGAAAACCGGTCCACCACAGTCATTATCACAATCCTACCAGCTGAGGATGGCAGGCCGGTGACGAAGTCCAAAGCCACATGGGACCAAGGACGGCTCGGGACAGATAAGGGGTGTAGGAGCCCAGCCGGTGGTTGGTTGCTGGTCTTGTTCTGTGCACATATCGAGCAAGCAGAAACGAACTCCCGGGTGTCTTGAGCTAAAGTGGGCCACCAGAACCGTCAGCGCAGGAAGGAAATGGTTCTGCGGACCCCGGGGTGACAGGTGAGACGTGTAGCATGGGCCCACAGAAGAACCTGGCTCTGACAGATCCTGGGGACGAACAGTCTATCGGGTGGACCCCCACCTGGGTCCGGCTCCTGAGCCTGAGCAGCCTTTATGTCCCTCTCCAGCCGCCAAGAGAGGGCGCCCAAAACACAGGATGTTGGTATGACTGTAGTGGGCTGCTGATCTCTTACGGCTAATTCCTGCTGCCGAGAGAGGGCATCAGGTTTAACATTTTTGGAGCCAGGGCGGTAAGACACAACAAAATCAAACCGAGTAAAGAACAACGACCACCTTGCCTGCCTGGGGTTCAACCGTTTGGCGGTCCGTATATAAGAGAGGTTCTTGTGATCGGTCCAGACCACAAACGGCTGAGTAGCCCCCTCGAACCAGTGTCTCCATTCCCCCAGGGCTAATTTAATGGCCAGGAGTTCCTTGTCCCCTACATCATAGTTAGCCTCAGCTGGGTTAAGCCGCTGAGAAAAAAAAGCACACGGATGGAGTTTTCCATCTGTGCTAGACCGCTGAGACAACACGGCCCCTACCCCAATATCAGAAGCGTCAACCTCTACAATAAACTGGTTGGAGGGATCGGGTTGGACCAGGACAGGCGCGGTGGTGAACAAATGTTTAAGTTTAACAAAGGCCACCTCCGCATCCTCTGTCCACTGAAACACAGAGGAAGTTGAGGTCAAACTCGTGAGAGGTGCGGTAACAGAACTAAAATTGCGGATGAATCGACGCAGGAAATTAGCAAACCCTAAAAACCGCTGTAGTTGTTTTCGGTTAGTAGGGGTGGGCCAATCCACAACCACCCTTACCTTGGCAGGATCGGGTCCTACTTCCCCTCCCGCGATGACAAACCCCAAAAAAGAAACACAAGAGGAGTGAAATTCACATTTTTCAGCCTTAACAAACAGTTTGTTCTCCAGCAGCCGCTGGAGAACCAGACGAACATGCCGCCTATGTTCACTGGGGTCCTTAGAAAAAATAAGAATATCATCCAAGTATACAAACACAAAACGATGAATGAAGTCCCGGAGCACGTCGTTAATGAGTCCCTGGAACACTGCAGGGGCGTTGGACAGACCAAAGGGCATCACCAAGTACTCATAGTGTCCGAGTGGGGTGTTGAAGGCAGTCTTCCACTCGTCACCTTCCCTGATACGCACCAAGTGATAGGCTTTCCGTAAGTCCAGCTTGGTGAATACCCTGGCCTCCTGCAGTGACTCAAAAGCAGAGTTCATTAGGGGAGAGGATAACAATTCTTGATTGTAATGGCGTTCAAACCCCAATAGTTAATGCAGGGCCGTAAGGAACCGTCCTTCTTCCCCACAAAAAAGAAACCCGCCCCCACAGGCGAGGAGGACGGTCTGATCAGGCCCGTCCTGAGGGAATCAGCCACGTACCGCTCCATGGACTCCCTCTCCGGTTTCGACAGGCTATAGAGATGACTCTTAGGGAGCGCAGCTCCGGGCTGTAACTCAATGGCACAGTCGTAGGGCCTGTGAGGCAGGAGCGAGAGAGCCTGATCCTTAGAAAAAACTTCTCCCAGGTCATGATATTCGGGAGGCACCATAGACAGGTCAGGTGAGGACGGCTGCCCGACTGGGACCGCGGGATCAACTCCCGGATGCGCAAACAGGTTTCATGACAAAAGTCACACCAACGAGTGATGCGATTAGTGAGCCAGTCGATGACTGGGTTATGTTTCAAGAGCCAGGGGAACCCCAAAACAATAGGACTAAGAGAAGATTTAAACAAATAAAACCGGGTGAACTCATGATGATTACCAGAAACAATGAGGTGGACTGGCTCAGTGACACGGTAAATAGTGGAGACAATCTCTCCGTTAAGAGAACTGACCTGCAACGGACGGGGAAGTAGCTCAGTAGAAAATCCGGCCTGTTTGGCCAACTCGGCATCCATGAGATTCTGCTCTGCCCCAGAATCTAACAATGCCCGAACAGGGACCCCCCCAGTCTTAAACACAACATAGACCTCCAATAAACATGAGGCAGGATTAGAAATGGTCAGTGTGCCCACTCTTAATGACGAGCGGAGGCATTTGGGCAATTCTGGCAGAAATGACCCCGCTGACCACAGTACAGGCACTCACCTGCTGTCATCCGGCGTTTGCGTTCTGAAGGGGATAGGCACCCACGTCCCAAAATCATAGGTTCCTCCGAAGGGGGTGCAGGAGGTTCTGTGGAGGTAACAAAAAGAGTATGAGGGGAGCGTGAAGAAGAGTCCTCGGTACGTTCTGCGGAACGGGGACACACAGTCCGCCATCCCCGTCTGCGATCCTGCAGGCGGTTGTCGATTCTGATAGCGAGGGCAATCAGAGGTTCCAAAGACGATGGAATGTCCAGTGGCGCGAGATGGTCCTTCATTTCCTCGGAAAGACCTTCCAGGAAGGCGTCCGTAAGAGCAGCGGGGTTCCACTCACTCTCAGAACCGAGAGTCCAGAATTCGATGGCGTAATCTGCCACCCGCCGAGACCCCTTTCTCAGCTGCATAAGCGCTCGGGCCGCCTCTCTCCCTGGCTTCGTGTGCTGGAACACCTGGGTAAAAGCCTCCAGGAAGGCAGAAAGAGAAACGCAGGTGGGGGCTCCTCGTTGCCATTCCGCTGTGGCCCACGCTGCTGCTCTGTCCGTGAGGTGTGAGATCACGAAGGCCACTTTGGATCGATCCGTCGGAAAGGCGGAGGCGTGCAGTTCAAAATGCAGCTCGCATTGCGTGATGAAAGCTCTGCAATCCCCGGAGCCACCGGAAAACCTCTCTGGTCGGGCAAGCTGCACAGCAGGAGCCGGAGTAGTTTGGACCGACGACATCGGAGCCGATGAGGAGGAGGAAGGAAAAAGCGAGTGGGATGGTGAAGGCTGCTGAACCTGCTTGGCTAGGTGGTCGATGCGGCTGCAGAGTTCCGTCAGCTGTCGCTCCTGGCGATCAGCCATCTCCAGCATGCCTCTACGCAGGAAACCAAGCTGCTCATCCTGCTGGCGGATGACCCACTCTGGGTTGCCGAGATCCGCCTGGGGAGGATTTCCGTCCGCTGCATCCATGATGGCTGGATCGTAATGTCAGGGTGGGTGTTTGGACACAAGCGCAGGACACCAGAAGGTAGGTTTACCAAAGATTTAATTCTAATCAAACTTGAACTCAAAGTAGTAATCAAAACGATCCGGCGATAAGTAAGATGTAAAGCTTCCACTGGTTCTCTAAATATTTAACAAATAAAGGATCATTAAGGAGAGTTGGATTTAGACGCCAATGTCTGGATAAAGGGTCAAGATAGGGTGGTAAAAATTCCATTGATACCGATGAGTGGTCTGAAAGGACACACGGATTGATTGAGCATACCCGGGTTCTATCCAGGACTGATCTCGAAACAAATAAAAAGTCAATCCTAGAGAAAGAGAGATGCGGGCGTGAAAAAAAGTGAAGTCTTTAGTGCGTGGGTTACAGATCATCAAACAGATTCTGATCTGAGTCTTTTTGATGCTAAGACTGCTAAGGATGTGGTGAGGATTCTGCTTCCTGTGACGTCATTTCCGGGTGAGCGTTACCCAGTGCTAGTTGTTTTTGACTACTGTTCTCTTGTTTGGCATTAGCCTGACTACTATTGCTTACTCTAAGGGTTATCTGGATTAATATTCACATCTAGCACCTTTTAGTAGCGATACACTACTGTTAAACCGCTTGCTGTTCACTTTCTCATTTTGCTAAATAAACCACTTCTCTTTACCTAAACACCGCTAGCCTTAGCTTAGAACCTAGCATGGCCACCACTCCTTCCACCTTTCCCTCTCTCTTCTGCTCCTGTTTAGTGACGATCCTGCCTCCTTTAGTGAAGATAGCGGTAGATGTGTTAAGTGTAGTCTTGTGTTAGACCCTAACAGGATTTGTTCTCCATATAACAGACCAGTAACCAAGACGTAACGGCCATCTGCGTCCTGTATCACCATATCCACAGCTAAAGCTAAATTTTAATGGATTAATATTGCCACACCTCTGCTTTTAGAGTTAAAAGAGGAGTAATAAATTTGACTTACCCAGTCTCGTTTCAGTTTTAAATGTTCCAAGTTGGTCAGATGGGTCTCTTGTAACAATGCAATCTGCACCCCGTCTCTTTTAAGCATAGACAGGACTTTTCGCCTCTTCATGACATGATTAATTCCCTTGACATTGAGAGTTGTGATTTTTGTGTTACTCATTAGCAAAACAGACAGTTACATCATACAGTATAGTAACCTTGAGTAACCAAAACCCATCATAGAGAAAAAAAAAGATGCGCTGCCCATGCTGACCAATACGCCGAGTAAGCTGTGCTGGAATGAACAATACCATCATTCTTTGATGGCCAAAAAAGAACACACAGAACCAACAAAACATAAATCAGTAGTAAAGCAAATATTTAAGAAAATCTATTTGCAACATAAAAAGCCACCCAACAGTTGGTATAACAAAACCAGGTGTAGCCAAAAGCGGTCTCCACTCTACAGGAAAAATAATTATCCCACCTCCACCCCACCAAGCAAAAACAAAAACATAATCTAGATGCTGTCAATGATAAACATAATATTAAATCAGGACAAAAAGTAAACCCTTCACACATGCCTGAAACAAAGTCCACTGACCCATTAACAGTTATATTCAATTTCAATTCAATTCAATTTTATTTGTATAGCCCAAAATCACAACAACAGTCGTCTCGATGGGCTTTGAAGTAAAACATGACTCAAAAGGATGATGAGTACAAGGAGTCAATAGGAAAATACTAAAATAAACTAACAAACTGACTAAGCTATACTGGCATCCCTGCCCTTAGACCCCCCTTCGCGGTAAGGAAAAACTCCTAAAAAACCGGATTCCGGAAAAAAATGAAGAAACCTCAGGGGTGCCCACATGAAGGAGGGATCCTCCCCCAGGACGGACAGGCGATTTACCAGAACTCATAGAGAAGAATTAACTTATCTAACTCTACATCTATATATTTAAAGTCCAGCAGACGAGCTTCATCCAGCCGGGGTTGGGGACAGTCAGGGGCGCGAGTCGAGCCGGAGACAGGAACCACAGCCAGATGTAGGAGCAGGAGCAGAGACGAGGTACACAGTCAGGAACAGGAGCACGGATGGGCCAACTGGAGTCTGGAAGCACTCCCACTCCCCAGGAGGAGAGAGGGAAAGAGGGACAATACATGAATCGTACTGCACCAAACATAGTTATACTTATAACATATACCAAAGTTATATGACCCCCCCCCCCTTTCCTTTCCGTCCCGCAAATGTGCATACATGCATGCACACGTGCACATAAACATCACCGTCATTTGTAAGCACTTGTGTAGTTTAGGCAAAGTTATTGCTTGTTATTAAACTTTGTTTTAGTCAGACAGGCTGCGGTGCACGCGGTCCACTTTAATACGGGCTTCAGCATTGGGGCTCTTATCCAAGCCGAGTAGTAAGGGTAACCATTTTTTCAAAGAACTGAATGGGGTTTTTACCCTTCGTACCTTCCTTCAGGTTGATAATGCAGATTTTTTTTCGTCTGCTCCTTTTCTCCACATCATCCAAAGCATTCTCCATTGCCTTGATTTTCTTCTCTGCATCGGCTAACCTCCCGGCTAACTCGGCAACCGTGGCCTCCACATCAGAAACCCTCTGTTCTTCCGCAGTAATGCGAGTAGTATTACTTTCCAGCGTAGAGGAGTCTCTGAGAGCTTAGAGAATTTCTGCTCCATTATCTCTGTAAAGCTTTGGGTCACCTCGCGAATGAGAGCTGAAGTCTCTGCTGAAACCTGGTCGCCTGCTAGCTCCTCCGTTTGGCTAGCTCTGGCAGTCATGGCGGGCGTCACTTTCTTTGGTTGAATTTTAGTTTGTTTTGACATTGTCCGTTGTTCAGTGTTTAAAGTTATACGCTTGAAGTATTTAAAAAAATGAACAAGCACGTATTCTGGGTTGTAATGTTGACAGTATTCCGTTATGCTGCTTAGTAGGCTTGGTGGTAGCGGGAGCTCAGCACAGACACAACCTCTAGACAGCCATGTTCACCCGGCGTCCCCATATCTATTTTTATTAGCCACTCAAACCTCGGCAGATTACATAACTATACATAATCTGAAAGGCATCTCCATCTTTGGCAGAGAGATTCTTATTAGCCAACTAGCTGATGATACAACCCTTTTTTTTTGAAAGACACCAGTCAAATTCCTCGAGCCCTAAATCTTATAAAAGCTTTTTCTAATGTCTCTGGACTTAATCTTAACATTAAAAAATGTGAATTACTTTCTATCAAAAATGGCAAAACAGGATCCATATGTGAAATTCCCATCAAAGACAGTGTAACATACCTAGGGATTACCATTGCCAAAAACGAACTAGAGAGAAGTTCTTTAAATTTCAGTCCCGTAATAGAGAAAACCAGAAAACGTTTAACTTATGGCTTCAAAGAGACCTGAGCTTAAAAGTCCGAGTACTGCTGTCAAAAGCAGAGGGAATGTCTCGACTCACCTACTTTCCATTTTCTCTGTACGTGGACAATCAAACACTAAAATCTGTAGACCAAATTTTATTTAACTTTATCTGGAAAAACCGTATACATTATTTTAAAAAATCTGTTTTAATGTGGACTAAACTTGATTTTACAACCCTAAATAATACATTTAAAATAAACTGGATAAAATCTTACTACTCTTACTCTTATTAAATCTTACTTAAAAAATCCAATTTCAATTTGGAATATATTTCCCCATTTTATATTTTCAAATTCTGGCAACCTTGGTTTTCTTCTTTGTCATTACAATGTTGAGAAAATACCAGTTAAACTATCGGCACTGTCACGGTGCCCCCGGCTGAGCCCTCGTCATCTCATCCACCTGTTGACAACGGCTTTGCCTCATCAGCGCCATCAGGATCCAGGCTCTTAAGGAGGACCAGGACCTGTACTCGACGCTAGTTCGTTGTACTCCTTGGTGCTTCACTGGCCGCTCATGCACAATCTAGCTCTTGTCTCGTTGCCTTGCCTAATTCCCTGTCTGTCTGCCTCTCAGGACTCTTGCTGTCATCTGGACCTACGGTCGCACTCACCTCTCGCTGCATCCCGTCTTGGCTCTCCGCTGGAAGATCCTCAGACCACGGTGTTCGCCCTCAAGAACCTCCAACCAGCTCCTGTGGATTTCCTCCTTATTAATTCTGCCTCCAGAATTAAAGAACCTTTAGAACTTACCATTCTGTCTGCCGAGTATCCTTCCGGGTTCCAGCATCTGGGTCTGCTAAAGCCGCTAGCCATGACAGAACGAACTAGCCAGAACCTCGACCCAGCTGACCCGGAAGGACTCCGCCTGGTCATATCCCAACAAGGTATGCTACTCTCCCGCCAAGCCGATGCTCTCGCGCAAATGTCCGCTAACCAACAGGAGTTATTCCGTCGGATGGACAGCCTTACGCAAACCTTAGCCGGGATGGCTAGCCAAACAGCTAGTTCCGGCGCCGCAGCATCTCCGAGTTCCGGTGACCTCACCACCGTCACTTCCGCCTCTTCAGATGAAAACATCCGGTCACAGCCCGAGCCGTTTCATGGCGACATGGAGATCTGCGGTGGCTTCCTGCTACAATGTCGCCTAATTTTTCAACAGTCACCCAGGTATTATCAATCAGATCAACGGAAGATTTCACTAATTGTCAACTCACTCCGCAGCAAAGCACTACAATGGGCTCAAGCCTTTTTGTCCGCTAATCCTGTCTCACATCTCACCTTCGAGCGGTTCGTTGGAGAATTCCGGCTCGTATTCGATCAGCCACGGAAACAGGAAGAAGCCACCCAGCGGTTATTAAGCCTCAAGCAACATAACCGACCGGTAAGCGACCACGTCATAGACTTTCGTATCTTAGCGGTCGAAGCTGGCTGGCCCGATACCGCGCTCAAGGGAGTGTTCTATCAGTCATTGAACGAAAGAATTAAAGACCATCTGTGTACACAACCAGAAGCCGATGATTTCGAAGGACTGGTTACCGCCGCTCTCCGTTCAGACATACGAATCCGTGAATGCCAAGCGGAACGGAGTCGCGTCACCCGGTGCGCACCATCAGAAACCGCTTTTCACTCTCCTCCGTACCACCCACAACCATCTGCCAGTGCTGAAAATTCCAACCTGCCTTCTGTAGAGCCGATGCAGATCGGCCATTCAAAGCTTTCACCCGAAGAGAGGCTCAAGCGTCGCAATGAGGGATTGTGTTTTTATTGTGGAGAGCCCTGTCACATTGTTTCTCAGTGCAAGAACCGTTTAAACCCCAGAACCCCTCGCTAAGAGACAGGTCGCGAGGGGACCCGTCTGAAAGTAAGCCTTTCCTTTTCATGCCTGTCAAGTTTCCAAGCATTAACCAAGTTCATGAATGTTTTGCCCTCATAGACTCTGGAGCTGAACACAGCCTCATCGACTCCGGTCTGGTTCGCCAACTCGGGTTACCTGTCGAACCTCTCGCCGCGCCTGTAAAAGCCGCCGGATTAGGCGGGAAATTGTTGTCTAGGATCACTTCTCGCACCGAACCCATACCATTAATCACATCCTGTAATCATCGTGACTACCATCAATTCTTTATTACGGACTCTCCCCAGACTCCTGTTATCTTGGGGTATTCCTGGCTACAATTGCATAACCCACAAATTGACTGGTCAACCTCTCGGATCTCCAATTGGAGTACTTATTGTTTGGCGAATTGTTTACACTCTGCCCTTCCCACTACCATTTCGGTTAAACTTCCCGAAAATGAAAACATTGATCTCGCCAAGGTGCCGTCATGCTACCACGATCTAAGATCCGTATTTAGTAAATCCAAGGCGTGTGCTTTACCGCCGCACAGACCCTACGACTGTGCTATAGAACTTCTCAACGGTGCCTCCCTCCCCAAGGGGAAGTTATACAATCTATCCGGTCCAGAAAAAACCTCCATGGAGAACTACATTCAGGAAGCCCTTTCCCTTGGGCACATCCGACCCTCTTCCTCTCCTGCAGGGGCCGGGTTCTTCTTTGTTAAAAAGAAGGACGGATCCCTCAGACCTTGCATTGATTATCGGGAGCTCAACCAAATAACTGTGAAGGACAAATACTCACTTCCCCTCCTCAATTTTGTCTTCGATTCTGTCCAGGGGGCTACCATCTTTACTAAATTAGATCTCCGGAACGCCTACCATCTGGTTAGGGTCCGGGAGGGGGACGAATGGAAGACGGCTTTCAACACCCCCCTTGGACATTTCGAATACCTAGTCATGCCTTTCGGCCTCACCAACGCCCCCGCCGTTTTCCAACGTCTGGTAAATGACGTGCTCCGTGATTATCTCAACCGTTTTGTATTCATCTATCTAGACGATATTCTGGTCTATTCTAACAGCCCCACCGAACATCGTCACCACGTCAGGTTGGTTCTCGAACGGCTTTTAGAGAACCAAGTGTTTGTAAAAGCCGAAAAATGCGAATTTCACGCTGACTCCGTCTCGTTCTTAGGGTACATCCTCGAGGCTGGCAAAATCAAACCAGATCCGGCCAAGATTCAAGCCGTCTCCGAGTGGGGTATTCCTGAAACTCGAAAAAAAACTGCAGCAGTTTCTGGGGTTTTCGAATTTTTATCGGCGTTTCATCCGCAACTACAGCCAGATCGCCGCCCCTCTCACTCGTCTCACTTCTGTCAAGGAACCTTACGTTTGGAACTCTGCTGCTGACTCTGCCTTCACTCGTCTCAAGGAACTTTTCACCTCGGCGCCTATTCTCATCCAACCTGACATCCACAAGCAGTTTACTGTGGAGGTTGACGCCTCGGACTCCGGTGTGGGGGCCGTGTTGTCCCAGCGTGATCCTATATCAGCCAAACTCAAGCCATGTGCCTTTTTTTCTAAGAAACTGAACCCTGCAGAGCAGAACTACGACGTCGGCAACCGAGAACTATTGGCCATAAAGCTGGCTCTCGAAGAGTGGAGACACTGGTTGGAGGGGGCAGAACAACCGTTTGTAGTATGGACCGACCATAAAAACCTGGCTTACCTACGTTCCGCTAAAAGACTAAACTCCAGACAAGCACGCTGGTGTCTTTTCTTTGATAGATTCAAGTTCACCATCACTTACCGCCCGGGCAGTAAGAACGGCAAACCCGACGCCTTGTCTCGTAAGTTTTGCACCTCGGACGACAACACCACTCTCCCTATCATTCCGGACTCCTTTTTTGTGGGCAACCTCACCTGGGATGTTGAAACCCAGCTTCTACAGGTCCAAGGTGAGAAACCCGACTCAGTTACCTGTCCCCTTGGCACTCTGTTTGTTCCGGATAGGTTCAGGTCCGATGTCATTACCTGGGGTCACAGCTCCAAGGTTGCCTGCCATGGGGGTGTGCGCCGGACCCTCGCACTCCTCAGACGACGGTTTTTCTGGCCTTCCATGGACACGGATATGCGGCAGTACATCGCCGCCTGCTCCACCTGCGCTAGAGCCAAGACCTCCAACTCGCCTCCTGCCGGCCATCTCCTGCCTCTGCCTGCGCCTCACCGACCCTGGTCCCACATTGCCATGGACTTCGTCACAGGTCTGCCACCCTCGCATGGGTTTACCGTCATACTAACCGTTGTTGACCGCTTTTCCAAAGCTGCTCAGTTCATTCCGTTGCACCAACTTCCCTCAGCTACTGAAACTGCCAACCTCTTGGTCAATCATGTTTTCCGTCATCACGGCATCCCTGCTGATATTGTGTCTGACCGCGGTCCACAGTTCACCTCACAGGTCTGGACGGCTTTCTGCTCCGCCCTCGGAGCATCCGTCAGTCTCACCTCTGGGTACCACCCGCAATCTAATGGCCAGGCAGAGCGGGCTAATCAGGAGTTGGAGGCAACCCTCCGCTGTCTGGCGGCGCAAAATCCGGAAGACTGGTCAGATTACCTCGTCTGGGTGGAGTATGCCCATAACAACCACCCGGCCTCGGCTACAGGCATGTCCCCATTTGAGGCTTCATTGGGGTATTCTCCACCTCTGTTCCCGTCACAGGAGCTCGATCTGGCGGTGCCTTCTGTCCAACTCCACCTGCAGCGCTGTCAGGACGTTTGGCGCCAGGCCCGGGCTGCCCTCCTCCGGACTGCAGAAGGTAACCGCCAGATTGCTAACCGACACCGTGTTGCCAGTCCCACCTATGTGCCAGGTCAGCAAGTTTGGCTGTCATCCAAGAACATTCCGCTCCAGGCCACGTCTCGGAAACTGGCACCACGCTTCATTGGTCCGTTCCCCGTGGAACGCGTCATCAACCCCTCCTGCGTCCGTTTGAAACTCCCTGCTGCACTCAAAATCCACCCATCGTTCCATGTCTCCCAACTCAAGCCTGTCCGCCAAAGCCCCCTTTGCCCGCCGTCCGCTTCCCCACCACCCGCCCGGCTCATCGACAGCGCCCCGGCTTACACCGCCAGCCGGGTTTTGGACATTCGGCGCCGGGGTCGTGGGTACCAATACCTGGTGGACTGGGAGGGCTATGGCCCGGAGGAGCGGTCGTGGGTTCCCCGCTCGTTCATCTTGGACCCCTCCCTCATAGAGGATTTCCTCCGGGCCAACCCCGATCGCCGCCCTGTTCCGCCTGGAGGCGGTCGTTTGAGGGGGGGTACTGTCACGGTGCCCCCGGCTGAGCCCTCGTCATCTCATCCACCTGTTGACAACGGCTGTGCCTCATCAGCGCCATCAGGATCCAGGCTCTTAAGGAGGACCAGGACCTGTACTCGACGCTAGTTCGTTGTACTCCTCGGTGCTTCACTGGCCGCTCATGCACAATCTAGCTCTTGTCTCGTTGCCTTGCCTAATTCCCTGTCTGTCTGCCTCTCAGGACTCTTGCTGTCATCTGGACCTACGGTCGCACTCACCTCTCGCTGCATCCCGTCTTGGCTCTCCGCTGGAAGATCCTCGGACCACGGTGTTTGCCCTCAAGAACCTCCAACCAGCTCCTGTGGATTTCCTCCTTATTAATTCTGCCTCCAGAATTAAAGAACCTTTAGAACTTACCATTCTGTCTGCCGAGTATCCTTCCGGGTTCCAGCATCTGGGTCTGCTAAAGCCGCTAGCCATGACAGGCACTCCACAAAAAAGCTCTTCTTGCATGGGCACTTCTATACAAACACAATTTTCTCCCCATAACTTCTTTATTTGGAACAACAAATGTCTATTATATTAGAAAAAATCTTTGTTTTTTCCACATTGGTTTGAGAAAGAATTTTACTGGTAGGCCTACTTTTTGACACGAATGGGCATTTATTAAGATACTGAATTCAACCCTATATACAATCTCGTTGTGACTCCTAAAGAATATGCCATTGTGTTTCCAAAGAAATATGTCAAATGTTTAAAACAACTACTACTAATAAAGAAATGCCCTCTATAGATGCAACTGACACCACCACAGGAAAAATCTGTTTTACCCCTACCCACAAGAACAACAACAACTAAATGCGTGCCTTGTTTCAAAGGGATGTCATTTCTGTACCCTGTTCCAAAAACTACTGGAGACGTTTTGTTCCCGATAGTATTTGGAAGAAAGGTTGGATGGAGTGTGACCCAAAAATGTATGATAAATAATAAAATAAAAGAAGTTTCTTTTAAAATAACACAAAATTATCACAAAATTATAAAATTCACAAAATTTACCCCACCAATCAATTCATGCTCTGATACTGGAGGACGTCGATTCCGTCTTTCAATACGTAAAAACAAATGATCCTAACTGTACCTTTTGTAAAACACAACCAGAAACAATTAACCATCTTTTTTGGAATTGTACTGAAATTAGAGTTTTTTAGAAAAAGCGTTTACAATTTATCAGAAAACATATTCACCTCAACTTCACTCTGAAATTTGAATATATAATTGTTGGCTTTCATAATAAAAACTTGGACTCAAATAAAAAACTCATAAATAATCTTATCATTATATTTGTTAAATGTTATATTCATAAATGCAAATTTTCTTCCTCTTCTATTTTTTTCCTCTGTTAATCAAAAAAATTGAAATATATCTCAGTAACATCTCTAAAAGCCTTAATCAGAAAGCTGTATGTTTATATTAAAGTTGTAGAAACCTGAATGTTTTTATGTAACATGCATGTAATATGTATGCTCCCCTGTTTGAAGTCTATTTTGTAAAATTGCGTTTTGTATTGTACTTCCGTTTTGTATAATAAAGTAAAAAAAAAAAAAAGATGACAGACAGAATTTGCATTCAGTGCATTTAAACACGCATGTGCAGTGACCTATGTTTCACAGAATGTCCGATTGGCCGTTCTGCATGTCAATCAAATCCTGTACTTCTCTGTGAGGATTTTGAGTGGCTATTGGATTTTTTAGAAGTACATTTTTTTGTGTTATCCATCTTTGCTGGCCTGCGATCTACCCTCATGTCCTTGAAGATCGACCGGTCGATCGCGATCGACGTAATGAGCACCCCTGGGTTATAATATATATAAGTTATAAGGTTAGATTATAGGGTTATAAGTATATAAGGTTATACTTTTATATGTATATACTATTAATAGGGTATAGGGCTTAGGGTTACAAAGTTACAAAGAACGGTTAAACGGTTTTAGGATTTAGGGTTATAAGGTTTTAAAGGTTCTAAGTTAAGAAGATTATGAGAATTTACAGGGCTGCACGGTGGCGCAGTGGTTAGCGCTCTTGCCTCACAGCAAGAAGGCCTCCGGTTCAAGTCCCGGCTGGGGGACATGAAACATCAATGGGGGACCTTTCTGTGTGGAGTTTGCATGTTCTCCCTTGCATGTTCTCCCCGTGTATGCGTGGGTTTTCTCCGGGGTCTCCGGCTTCCTCCCACTGTCCAAAAACATGCTTCATAGGTTAATTGGCAATTCTAAATTGTCCCTAGGTGTGAGTGTGAGAGTGAATGGCTGTGTGATTGTTGAAATTCTTCCCTGCAACAGACTAGCGACCTGTTCAGGGCATCCCCTGATGAGCATCCCCTGCCTTTGCTCATCAGTGGCCGGGATAGGCTCCGGCAGCCCCGTGACCCCGAAAGGGATAAAACGGATAAGAAGATGGATGGATAAGAATTTAAATTGTTGTTCACCTTTCGGCATACCCCAACAGGTCACTTTCTCTGACTTGCATGAGTGGTTTGGCAGAGAGTTTTTACATTGGTTGCCCTTCCTGACTAAGGTTGTAAGATTATAAGTACATATGCTTTTGTGTTTTAAGGTTATAAGGTTATAAAGTTGTGCTAATAAAGTTACATACCCTGGAAGAAATGATGTATTCTTGATCATTTTTCAGATAATATGAATGATAACACAACATTTTTTACACTCCAAAGTTAGCAATAGTTAGTGGTTGGGTGAAGCCAATTATTGTCAAAAAATTCTGTTTACCCTTTTAAAGTCCAACCACTATGAGTGTAAAAAGGTTCTTGTGTTATCTTTCATATTCTCTGAAAATGACCAAGAAATCCTCATTTCTTCCAGGGTATGTAAACTTATGAGCACAACCAAACGATTATAAGGATTTTAAGATTGAAGGATTATAAAATCATAAAGTTATAAAATTATTAGAATTTAAAACAATAGGATTATAAAATTAGGTTTTAGAGTTATAAGGTTGCAGTTGCTAGCAGAAAGAGAACATACAAAGTTTTAGGTTGTGTGAGTGAGGTTGATAGAGATAGACACTATGAGTTGACATTAGCTTTTATTCAGATGCTCTGCAACATATTTGTCTTTACTTAGGGTGACAGTTGCTGTAAAACCTTTCTAAAATATGATTTCTTTTAGCATGTTGTAAAAAGAGAGAGGATCATTTTCCAGTGGCCCTCCATTCTGTCTCTCGTCTTCCTGCTGGGACAATACCTTCACCTGCTCCTCAAAGACATCCGGATTCGATTAAACCTGGCAGAAAAGGTCAGTTTAACTTAAACTACTTGGTTTCTTAGCTTTTAATCAGTCTCAGTTTGTAACTGGCATGTATGTGAACTCTGACACACTGATCATCAGTTTCACATGTATGTGATGTTTGCAGACAAAGTACACAGATTTATATTTAGTGGAAGACTTCTTTTTTGTTAAAATGCTTTCTAGCAATGGATGGTTAAAAACAGAATAACCTGTCTACATTTGTTTTAAATGAATCCACATTTGTTACCAGCATGCATTGGTAGGATGAACAGTTGAGATTCTGGGTTTTGCTCCTGCAAACTTTGCCAGAGCTTCTCAGCCAAAAACCTATTCTGCCCCACACATCACAGGAAAAGGTTACTCTACTGGTGCAAATGTCAAGAAACAGTTAAAGATTGACTGCTTTGGATAATTGCTCCTACAAAGAAGTAGCATGCCAAACACACGTGTCTTTAAAGCACTGATCCATGTTTGTCAAATGTTTTGGCAGGAATCAGACACCCTAGTTGTCACACACCAAGTGCAGCATGTTAAGAGGTTGCTGGGCAGACGAAGTGAGCAAAGGTAAGGCAAAACGAGGTAGTGTTTCATCAACTGCACACTTTAAGGGTTGATTAGCATCTCTGTCCGTCTGAAATCTAAGTCACATGTACCCAAATACCATCACGCAACCACTGGTTTTTGAGCAAATTTGGCAGGTGGCCGTGTGGCAGCATCTGAGGCAGCAGTCGCATTTTGGGTCACCTCGTGGTCAGTGGCCGCCCAGGCACTTTTGGAGGTCTTACGGGGGCAGTCCAGTGACTTGTGGGAGCAGGAAGGAAGTGGCAATAATTGACTGATAGGATGGTTTCCTAGGTCCCCTGATTTCAGACTGCCACCCCCGTGCTGCCTTCCCACCGTACTTGCTAGGGGCCCAGTGATGACCAGACATCAATTGGGCAGTCCTGGTCACCATGGGTCCAAATCAGGAGATGGCAATGATGCAGCACAAAACTCATCTAGGTGTTGATAGCACCACAGTTATTCACTTGTCAAATTTGCTGCTCGACACCTGTCCAAAAGTGTATAACTAAGCTTGACGCCCCAGACACACATGGAAGGAGCTACTGCTAAATGTTCGCTACATGGAGCTGTGTCTGTCTGTGTACAGTGATCCCTTGCTATATCGTGTTTCATCTTTCACGGCTTCGCTGCTTCACAGAATGAGACCCTTTGATGAGTCATTCATTGCAGTTCTTAAATGTAATCGAAGGTGGCATTTCCGTTTATAAAAATCTTTTTGCTCAGAAAAAGAAAGAGCGCCAACAACTACCCATAACTATGTTCTTCTCTCGGAGAAAGACTCCTGCGCCTTTAGTATAAACAGACGCTACAGCGAAGCAGAGTCCGGACGAAGAGGCACAGCTGGGAGTGTGAAATACGCGAGTGACAATCAATATTTGCAACGTTGTATTACTATGTTAAAATTATTGTTTTAAACAAATTTAGGGTTTTAAAACAGGTTTTGATTTTTGGTTTTTATTCTATAGTTTGGTATTGCATTGTAAAATAATTAAAAAAAAATAAAGCTGACTACTTCACGGATTTCACTTTTCACGTGTTATTTTTGGAACGCAACTCCCGCAATAAGCGAGGGACCACTGTTTATCTAAATTACAATGCATGGACGACACAGATGATATTTAGAGATTGGGTTTTTTTTTATTTAATGAAGTTCCACCAAATAATTTGCAATCACGTCTCCATACCTGGCTTCATGCGATTATTCAGAGTTTCTACCGGTACGGAGAGCTGCACTCCTGCTGTGGCCGCTTATCTGAATCACAGCGGCCACTGCTGTGATTCTGTAACTCTGTGACCCCATTTGTGTGCAGCATTTTATATACCCCAAGGCTACCTGGTGGTCAGTGGAACTTGATATGGACAGTTGCCGTCTGTAGACGTTCACACATTGTGTAATCAGACCTACTGGCGGTTGGCGATCCGGCTGCCACCGCCCTGTGGCCGCCTGATTTTGTAATGAAATCATCCCCACCTGACTGCTGCTGTCTACATTCAAGACCACAGCAACCATTTTTCAAAGAATCAGGTTGTTGTAGCTAATCTTGAAGGTTCTGCTGCTGCTCTCCCATCACGCTGTGGCAGTTGTATATGTGACCGTAGCATAACAGAGCATGCAGCAGATATGTTTCTGTTACCTTATTAAACCTTTGTTTTTCCTGAATTTACTCTAGAGTCAACCTCTGTAAAGCATTTTCTTTATTACACAACCTTTGATGAGCAATGCAGGGCTGGTTTTTGTGTTGCAGTAAACCATTAAGCTGGTTCCAGAGATGGGTGTATGAGTGGGACCCCTTCTTCAAGTTCCCAACTCGGATCATTGGCACTGTCATCATATCCGTCATAGGCCTGTACAGGGTAACTTTTCAGTCTTAATTCTAAACTATGCATTCTCTGAAGTTATCACTTTGTTGCTAGTTTTAGAAAAACACAATAACATCTGTGATCTTTCTGCTGTTTTGTAGCTGACTTCTGAAGACCTCTTTTGGAGTTATACTTTCTTGAATTTTCTTTCATCTCTTTCTGACGAAGCAACGTATGTGGAGTTCATGGAAGTTGTCAAAAGTGAGTTATTACCTCTTACTTTTCAGGGGTGGATGGTGATTGGGGGCATTGATCTGTTTGTTAAAATGCAGTTAGCAGAGCCAGTTTCCACTGATTTGGCGCTTTGGTCAAAAATTTGGCTCTTCACAAAACTTTTTGATCTACTAAGAATTCATTTATGTCTTACGACACACTGAGTGTGAAGAAATCAACCATAATAATTGTCGTGGCCTAGGCCCAGTCATACAAAACTTTTTATTTAGAAAGTTAGAGAAATATTTCCTCCCTTTCAGTCAGAAAAAATGACTTTGTTGATAATCAGAGAAATTTTGCCACATTGGGATAGAAAGAGTTTTTTAAATAACTATCAACACCTTAATGCATTTCTTCACCTTTGTGAAGCCAAAGCTTCACAAAGGTGAAGTAAACCCGATCTATCCAATAAAGACCTTTTCCAAAAAACGTAATATTCAATGAAAGTGTCGTTTTTTAATTGAATTACAGAAATGAATACACTTCCATGAATATAATTTGAATAGTTTACTACTCCAGAGTCAAAAATCTCAAACATCCATAAAGCACAGAATGAATGTCATCATTTTCGAACCTTTTTTTTAGTCTCATGGTTCTCCACCGCCATCTTGACTTGTCTCACTTCATGCGGCTTCATTCTCCACATCTTGGCATGTTACAGGTAAAAAAAAAAAAAGAGAAAAATGACTACATTTTTAATGAGATGGCATTTCCCTTTAACCTCATAAAAGCATTGTTGTTATAGGAAGCATCTGATGAGATTTAGGACTGGACAGAAGAGCTTTCTGCCTTTGAAGCTTCAAAAACCCAAGGCTGCTTTCTGTGTTGTAAGTAAAAACACACAGAAGATAAGTTGGACTCCATTTCAAAAGCATGTAGGGTGTCCATCATGGCACAGAGGTAGAGCGGTTGACCACCTGCCGATGTGTCTTTGGGGGGACACTGAAACCCACATTGGCCCCAGTGGCCTGGTTTGTGCACTACATCTTACTTTGTCCCCATCAGTGTGTGAAGATGAATGGATGTGTGGCTCAAACCTAGAGTTGCTTTTTAAAACAGGTCTTTAATTCCATTTTTAAAGCTGACAAAAACTTTATTTCTTTTTAAAACTGTGTATTGATGTTTTTATCTACATTGAGGGAAAACCATTTGTCAGTGAAAGATTCTGCAAGTTGAGAAGATAACAGAGAACTGTAATGATCTTTTTTTTCCGGTTTCGGGTTACAGTACGGAGGCGTGTGGCTCACGGCGGCTATACAACTATCTTAAAAGTTTATTTTCTCCAAAAAAGAGAGCAGACCATGGACCTAAGAAAAACCATGACTACGAAGACCTTAAAAAGACTCTTGATGATATCAAAGCTACGTTGTATCCTTTCATGGAGCAAGTGACCGCTAAGCTCCTCTCCTGGAGCTAATGGAAGACTTCCGAAGATCCCTAGCTCAGAACGAGCAACGAGAAAACCGGGTCGACATTCTGGAGAAAAGACTGATGAATAATGTCAAGATGAATAATGTCATTCTCGCTGGAGTACCGATCAAACCTTGGGCCAAGCTAAATGCAGCCAGAGTTAGCATTGCTAATGCTAATAGCGCTAGCATTGCTAGCAGTTCTTTTGAAACTGGGAGCGGTGGAGAGTCTTTGGAACATCAAGTGAAATCATTTCTCACGTTGTTACGGCCCCTACAGGCAAAGGGATTGGAACCTAGGCCAAACCTAAAATAATTCAGGGAGATGACTGACCCAGCCACGTTGACCGTCGGAGTCAGCAGCTCCCTGCTAAGGCTGCCTAACTGAATCTAACTATTGAAAATAAATAAACAAGGCCCGCAAATAAGGACTACCAAGGTCCAACCCCAAAACTAAATAACAAAACCCAGCAGTATAAGACTGCTGAGGACAGAGAGGGAATCAAAAGAGAAACAACCAACCAGCACAGCTCCAACTCACACCAACTGCTCCTCAGCCTCCTGCCTGCTCTCTCTGCATGCCTCTCCTGACTTAAATACCTGGCAGGTGCTGATCAAGACTATTGGCTTCACCTGCCAGGTGAGCAGAGTGTTGGAAAGCAGCAGCAGCAGCACATAACACAAGTCTAAAGGGATTTCCCTTGATCTAAATACCATCGAGACCTGCCACCCGCTCCCCAGGAGAAAGGAGACGGACAAACCAGCGATCCTCATCAGGTTTGTGAATCAAAAACACAAGCTGAATCTGTCCATCAGGTGCAGCTCTGCGAGCCAGGCACATCTTCCGGGCAGGACATAGAGGAGGGAGGGGGTAGTTGGGAAGCCGAGGGCAAGCAGGGAGGGGGGTGAGTTGCAGTTATCAACCCAGAGAAACAGCTGCTGTTTGATCCACTCCGTAGAAGCGGCATTGTTTTGGTGGAGCCAAGGACAGTTGTCCACAGCTCCTTCGGGGAGTCTGATTAGATAAAATAGCTGTGCTAACCTCATCAGTAGGGTAACCTGCCTCACGACGGTCTAACCCCAGCTCACTGGGTGCTAATAAACTGTGCAATGGGGGGAGCAATTCACTTTAAAGGCGCCTCTGGCTCCATACGAAGCGCGTGACACGGAAAAACACAGCTTCCTTAATGAGCTCGTATTTATCGGGCGAAAACCACAAAACTGGTAGCAGGAGGACACGCGGGGTGGCTTCAGTAAACAATTCGGGTCTCAGGGTGGTTTTCTCCCGGGTACTTGATGCGCTGCGGTCAGAAAACCACTTTCTGATGACAGAATTTGCGCTCAGTGTATTTAAACATGCATGTGCAGTGACGTATGTATTTGAAGATGTCCGATTGGCCGTTCTGCATGTCAATCAAGTCCCGTATTTGTCGATGAGGATTTTGATTGGCTGGTGGATTGTTTAGAAGTTCTTTTTTTTTTTTAATTTCTCTTTGCTGGCCTGCGATCTACCCTCATGTCTTGAAGATCTACCGGTCAATCTCGATCGACGTAATGAGCACCCCTGATAGACTGATGGAACAGAGAATTGGGCAATTTTTCAAAATAAAACATCTTTCAGATTCCAAAATAAATAAAACAGAAGTAATGCACGTTTCTATCTCTGTGCGGCCCGATACCAAATGACCCACGGACCGGTACCGGTCCACGGCCCGGGGGTTGGGGACCACTGATCGAAACGACTATCTGACCAGAAGGAATGCTGAAATCGCCAAACATGCACGGCTTCTTAGGAAGCGTAAGCAGATTGAGAACACTTGGGTTAAAGGCTGCTGGATTTACGTCAAACCACTCGGTCCACCGGACCGGTCCAAGGTTCCGGTTATTAACACCATGAGGGACTTTGAGAAGTGTTTGATCACGGACGTCTGAAAGAACATGCAGTAATAAATCAAAGATCCAAATATAATTTCAAGAAATATGGCACCTGGATTCATCGCTTTCTCCAAAAGTCTGAAGTGATCCTGATTTTCAGCAGAGCTCTGACCTGCAGACAACTTGACCTAAACTTTCACCGCAGCTGATATCAGCTGAAGAAGGATACGGACCTGAATCTAATGTCTTCAGACATAACATGGAAGAGACTAGAAACTCTGTTTCCAGAAGAACGGCTGTTGATCAGCAGAAGAAGGAATACCAGCCTTGGACAATTGACAGATTATGGACCAAGCCTTTCTTTATTTTATTTCACAGCATTACCCTATTATATAAAAAATAATAATAATAATAATTAAAAAATGCTTGATCAATTATTGAAAATGGTTAAATTGATTGATTTCTAATGATATTACTTCACTTGTTCCAAAAATTGATTCATGATTTTTCCTAATGTAACATAATTTTGCACATATTTGAACTTTCGACACTTGAGCAGTTATTGCTATTAAGATTTTTGAAACAGTGTTATGTCTATTTTACTGATATAGTATTATTGTTTAATCATATAAATCAGTGGTCCCCAACCCCCGGACGTCATACCTGGCCGTGGCGCTAGAAAGGTTGGGGACCACTGATATAAATGACTATTATAAGTAACATAATCTGCATATATTTTGGATAAATGATCTGCATTTGCCATGTTGATTTCTAAAATAGTTATTTTTTACATAATAATTTAAGTTATTCATCTATGTCATGTGCTTTATTGATATTTCAGGATTCTTAATTCTGTCTGATAAAGTTATGAACCGGAGATTGATAAATCATGTAATAAAATGGTTATAGTATAACGGGGTGGGATTATATAAATTCGCTTCCTTCCAATCCCTTTCAAGCAATATTTATTAATATGTATAATTATCCTAAGTTTGATTCGCCATTGTATGAATATATAACTGATGATTGTATTGTTTTTGTGTTTTATTTTTATTTGATTGCTTGAAATAAACCATTTCAAATGAAAAAAAAAATCTTCACTCCCTAAAGAAGCAACAGGTCTGTGAGGACATTCCTGCTTGTCTTGAAAAGCTAAATACTTGTGTTCTGCATATTTTACAAATGCATTCTTTAAAAATCATTCAATGTCCCAGATTCTCCTATTTTTACATGCTGCCTCTCACTATGATGAACATTACACACCATTCCTATTTTACAGTGGGAACATTTACAGAATCAGTGGCTAAGAAATCCCCCTGTTGCCCCAAACCATTTGATTTTCCTTTCTGTGTCGCCTTTTGTTTTAATTTTCAATGTACAGCACCTTGCTTGACCGTGTCAAATATTACCAGGCTACATAACTTAAATGAATTCAAACTGGCCTTGCTACTGTTTGACAGCCAGACACAGCGTTTCTTAGTATTTTTGATTTTCTTTCTTTCACAGGCTTCCATTGCTCAGTATTCTGGATGCCAGATAGCATTTACTTTGTGGGGTAAGATTTATTTTTTTAGGGAAACTATGTTAACAATTGATTTTCTTCTTTAGAGATTTTAAGAAGCATATTTTTGTTTGTTTTCAGGCTACGCTATTGTCCATGTTGTCCTGTACTTGTTTGCTGTGACTGTTGCATATGCTCTGGTTATTCCCATAAAGAATGGCATGGGACTGTCCCTGTTCCTGTACTGGGGCACTGGAATGTAAGGCTCCTTCTTTTTATTGAGGTTTTAATTGGATAGAAACCTTGTGTGAATTCTGTTGTGCATTTCAGACTGACCGTTGGGCTGATCGTGGCTTTAAAAGCTGCTCAGGTAGTTTTTGCTCAGATCTTCTTCCTTCAGGACAAAATCTCTCCCACAGACAAACAGAAGCCTCTGTCTCTGAACAACAGGTAGGTCAACACTTTCTAATCTTTCAAACTCATAGAAAAGTGAATTAGCTGAACATGATAGGAAAATAATGTTTACTAAAGCTGAGGAACAGAATTCCTCACCCACTAAGTCAACCAGCATTTCTAAGTTTAGACACAGAATAAATATACTATGTACAAGTATTTTCTAGTTTATCTCCAGGTTGGTCTGCATTATGTTTTATTCCAGGTTATTTCAATTTGTGTTTTGAATTTTTTTATACACATTAACATACAAAGCATATTTTCAAGAGGTAAGAGTTTTTGAACATTGATATAGCTCTGCGATTCCCACATACCTCCCAACCCCAAGCATACCCACATCCAGGTTATGCGTATACATACTTTCTCTCACACTCACGCACCTACACACACAAAAAAGGAGTGGGTGGGAACATTTGTTTGAGTTTTGAATTAAATCGCTTAGGAGGGGGGAAGAAACAACTAGGTGAAAATGACCCGTAGGACACTGAGAGAGAGAGAGAAAGATTTTTTTTGTCTCCAACGAGGGATAAAGACAATGGGAGTTGAGAGCAGAGAACAGGACATCTGCATCCAAACAGGCAGAGTATAGGAGCTTCTGTATACAGTATTTGCTGCCCAGTAATATTGTCTAAAGTTGGGAAGACCAAGACCACCTTTATTCTTAAGTGACTGTCATATGGATTTGCAGATTTTAGGCATTTTGCCACTCTATTGGAAGTGAGAGATCTGTTTTTCCAGCTTGTCAAAAAAGCTCTGGTAATAGGTAGAGGGATGTTCTGGAAGAGATGCAAGAATTTAGGAAGGATGGTCATTTTGATGAGATTCATCCGCTGATCAATGACAGAGTCAAAACCAACCAACGATTAAAGTCTTTCCTGAAGCTTTCCAGAACCGATTTAAAGTTGCACTTTTTTCATTTCGGATGTGGAGGAAGATATAAATATACCTAAATATTTAAATCCAGTTTCCACTCGTTTAAAAGGGGCTATTGAATGAGGAAACTCTCTGGCTAAGGGATTTAAAGGAAATTGTTCACTTGTCTGGTTATTGACCTTAATATAACCTGAAAGTGATCAGAAGAATGTCGTCTGCATAGAGCAACACCTTGTGAGTTATACCAGACCTAATGATACCTTTAAATGGGAATGGAAGCCCCATGACGCTTTCACTGGGTTCATGTAATTGTGCCGGAAAAATGAACCACCCATTCAGGGCTTTGAAACCACACAGAACAGCGGCACCTGGTGGCAGACTGAACGTATATCATATGCTTCAACTTAACTCCTTGTAACACTTCAATGTGGAAATGATAATGAAAAATCATTTTTAAAAACCCAATGTTGTTAATGATGATATAAAAACAACGTCAACATTAAAAAATATGTGTGACATTTTCTGTGAGAAGTGCTTGACACAGCAAAACACACATTCAATTCAATTCAATTTTATTTGTATAGCCCAAATTCACAACAACAGTCGTCTTGTTTGGCTTCATATAGGTAATTGAAAAAGTGAAACATAAAATCAAAAGAATCATGAATACAAAGAATTCAATAGGAAAATACTAAATTGAAATAGCTATACAGACTAAACTAAATTCGACATCCCTGCCCTTAGAACCTCCTTCGCGGTAAGGAAAAACTCCTAAAAAAATGGATTCCAGAAAAAACGAAGAAACCTCAGGGGTGCCCACATGAAGGAGGAACCCCTCCCCTCAGGACGGACAGGCGATTTACCAGAACTCATGGAGAAGAACTAACTTATCTAATTCTACAACTACATATTTAAAGTCCAGCAGATGAGCTCCATCCAGACGGAGTTGGGGGGACAGTCAGGGGCGCGAGTCGAGTTGGAGACAGGATCCACAGCCAAGTGTAGAAGCAGGAGCAGAGATGTGGTACACGGCCAGGTACAGAGTAGAGACGAGCCAGAGGCAAGATCCACAGCCAGGTGTAGGAGCAGTAGTAGAGGCGAGAGAGACGAGGTACACGGTCAGGTACAGGAGCATGGATGAGCCAACTGGAAAATGGAAGCACTCCCACTCGGAGTGGGAAAAGTGGGACAGTACATGAATCGCACTGCACCAAACAGAGGGCAGAAGTAGATGAGAAAAGAGGACAGAACCCCAGTGCACCATAGTTTGTTCCAGGTTATTTCAATTTTTGTTTTGAAAATTTTTATACACATTAACATACAAATCATATTTTCAAGAGGTAAGAGTTTTTGAACTTTAATACAGCTGTGCGATTCCCACATACCTCCCAACCCCAACCCCCCAAAGTATGGTGCGTTTTTCCCAGCACTGCCATGCTTTTAGCAATTAAAAAAATAAATAAAGCTAGACTTGCTTTATTTGTGTTTTCCAACTTATTTTGTCCTCCATAATGACTCCAAGGAACTCAATTTCAGTCACTCTTTCCAAAACATGATTATCAATAGCAACTTTAATTACAAAAATTGCAGAAATGTGGCGATTTCCAAAAGTTATGAATTTGATTTTGTTAACATAAAGTGAGGGTTTATTTTTGTCGATTTTATTTAATTTTGTTTTAGTTTCCCAATTATGTATTTAATGTTTTTACTACTTCACTGAGATTCTCCCCTGTACAGAATATACTTGTGTCGTCGGCATATAAAAACTATTTGAGTGTATTTGACACCATGTGTATGCCATTAATGTATAGGATGAACAGTGTTGGGCCTAGTATTGACCCTTGTGGCTCTCCACAGCTTAAATTTAGCAGGGATGATTTCTAATCTTCCAGTTGGACAAACTGTTGCTGTTTTTTTGTAACTGTTTAACCAGTTTAATGCCAGTCCTCATATTCCAGATCTTTCCATTTTGTTTAAGGTTAGGGTTAGGCAAAATGTTATGATGAATAGTGTCAAAAGCCTTTTTCAGATTGATGAACATTCCTACTGTGAACTCTTAATTGTCTGTGCCATATATCATTTCTTCAGTTAGTTGTGTAATCGCCTTGGATGTTGATCTATTTTTTCTGAAACCATATTGATCCTCGGGTATTGGTTAAAGTTTCTCAAAAGCATTTTCACGCCTTGTGAGGAATACTTTTTTTATAAAGTATTTTTGAGAATTGGCACAGTAAAGACACTAGTCTGTAATTTGTTAGTTGATGTTTGTCCCCTGATTTGTGTAGTGGGATTACTGTAGCTACTTTCATTTTCTGTGGAAATATTCCTGTTTAAAAGGATAAATTGCAGAAGGTACTGTTGTAGCCACAGCTGCCCTGGGGCAGACCGAGAGAGGCGTGGCTGCCAATTTGCGCCTACGGCCCCTCTGACCATTACCGGGACATTCATACACATTCACACACCATTTTAGCCCCACTGGAGGCAAGGAGGGTGAGGTGTCTTGCCCAAGGACACGACAGTTGGTTGGGGGGAGCCGACCCTTAGGTCATTGGACGACCTGCTCAATCGCCTGAGCCACTGCCTCCCAGCCCAAATGCATTTATTGATTCCTCTGTTAGTGTTCTTCTGTAAACTATTTGCCTTTTTCTTCTATTTCTCTACAAACACATTCATAGTTTGCAAATACTGGAAGGTGGTTACTGATATCAGTCATCAGCAATCCACTTTTTATTCTGTTCTCTAGGCAGTTTGTGAATATATTTTCTATCAAGGTCACACTGTTTATTGTTATTCTGCTCAGTTTGTTGATCAGTGGATAAAAGCTTAAACTGTACATTGTATGCGTGAAATATTCTGTCTTGGTGTGATTGTTTGGGTTCAAAAATGTATGTTAGTAGGGGTGGGATTATATAAGCTTCCTTCTTCCCACTCCTTTTCAAGCAATAAATCAAACTCTACTTATACTTCAGTTAATGATCACTGTATTTAATTAAGCAAATGTGATTTAAGTGACATTTTTGTTTTGTTTTCTGTCTTTTTAATCTATGCATTTCATCATTTATGTAATGAGTTTGATAAATATGTGTAATTTCTTTATTGCTTTGACTACAATGCTTGAAATAAATCAATAAATCAAATCAAATCAAATGTTAAAATGGCCATAAAGAGAGGAGAGGAGAGGAGAGGATGGCAAGCTTCAATGTCATTGCTGTTGACAATAATGCCCTTTTTTTTAAGGAAAGCCACTACTTCTTGTCCCACTGATTCTTGCTCTGTTTGTCTTTCTGTTTCTACCCCATCGTCTGCTAGTTTAACTGCTCTAGTATTGGAAGACGGTTTGATTTCAAAACCACTGATGACTACATCATTAATGCGGCAACACTGTTAAAGATCCGATATACGACATTGGAGCTATGCAATCTGTGAATCTTTTTCTGCATTTTGTTTTTTAAAATCTTCGCTCGCTGACGGTATCATCCTTTTGTTGTTGTTCTGTTTGCAATCTTGTTGTTAGTTTCATAGTTAGAGGTTATTACAAGATCTTAAGACATAATTACATTCAGTTATTCTTGTATAGAAAAGGAGAAAATTAGAAAGTAAATGTAATTCTCATGGTTATTGACTGTCATTCCATCAGGGCGGCCATCCGGAATCTCTCTTGAATCTGAGTTTAACCAAAACGTTGTATTTCTGTTTAGATTAAAATACATACTAAAGTTGCCAGAAGAAACGAGTATACAGATTTTTTTCTAAATTAGGTGAAAGTCAAAATCCTAAATCTCCAAACTGTCTTATTTCACAGGAAGGCATTCAGTTTCTTCAGCTACTTCTTTTTTCTCTACAATGTTGGAGTGGGTCTCACCGCATGCATACTGAGACTGCTGTTGAGCATGGTCATTGGAACAGCACTGGTGTCTCGCATTGACAGAAGCATCATGCAGAAGGGATATGAAAGGCTGGATTTAGGTGAGACACAACTGACCTACAAACATGCCTGGACCATGTTTAGAACAACTATATTGAGCATTTGGTTGAAATCATGACATCATTAAAATATTGTTCCATGTTTGCTTCTTAAATCTTCCTGAACTGGAATTCCTAACAAAGCTGGTTACTTTGTAAAACACTGTGTATTTTCCTGTACTTGTTTTGTCCGTCTTTTTCAGGTTACGTGACATGGGTGGGGATGATCTTTGCTGATCATTACCACAACAACCCCGTCATGCTGTGTTTCTGTCAGTTGCTGTGCTCCAACACTGTAGAGGACCAAAGGAAACCTGCATATTCCGTACTTCTTAACACTACGTCTGGTGAGGATTTTGTGAAGTGCTTACATACCCAAAAGATTTCTGTTTCTACTGCAAAGTTCACTTGTTTTTGTTAAAAGTCTTTATGATCTGTCATATGCATTAGTCCCAACTGTCCTTACGGGCGGATAGGGGCTGTCTACAGATGAAAAATGATCAAACTTTCATGAGGCATCCAAGTGACCTGCACAAAATGTTAAAGTTGTAGACCGCACAGTGAACTTGTAGCTAAAAAAATATTCTTGCACATTATTTTTCTACGGGTGTGCTGTGAGTGACAGGTCCTAGTGAACACTTGATCAGCACAAAAGGGTGAATAGGCAGGAAGTTGTTGAGACACAGTTGTTGTTGTCATGCCGCGCTTGCGTTCAGCCTGTTAAAAATGAGGAATTTAAACAATCAGAGTGTAGTTTGTGTGGATAACCTACGTGTATCATGTACACACCCCGTGCAACAGCACAACAGCATGATCCGTACGTCATTACTTAATGTTACTTCCATTATCCTTACAGATACTTCACGATACATTTACATTTAAATGGAACCTACCATTTTCATGGTGTCCCTTGAAGTCAGAGTACAAGCCTCAAGGGAACTTCATACAGAATCAGAATCAGCTTTATTGGCCAAGTACAGTGCATGTACAAGGACAAGACACACCTGTTCTCCCCTTAAGATGCAGCTCTTCCTCTCTATAACCCTCTACGTACCTGGACAACCCAAAAACCTGCAGTACTTGTACAACCCCCAGTCCGGGTGTGTCACAAGAACAAGCAGACAGCTGGTTCCAAATGCAGCAGGTGTATTCGCTTAGCTAATAAATTAGCTTATCTAATAAACAAAGTTTAATCAGGGGTCAGGCAGGCCTGGGTCATTAACAGGCATAAGATTATCAGAGATAAGAGGGGGTAGACAAGATCCAGCCAAGCGTCGGGGCAGGCGGCAGGCAAACAGAGTCAGGAGATCAGGTCCAGACATAACGCTCGGTAATGCAGGCAGAGTGGCACAAACAATACTTTGCCCCAAGTGAGGGCCCTTGGTAGGGGGGGTGCTTGGATATCACTGCCAGCAAGCAGCAGATGTCCTCCTAGCACCCTACCCGCCAATTTTAACCGCACCTTAGACATTTAGGGACCCTTGGTGGGGAGGGTGAGGGGACATTACTGTGAGTAATCAGGGAATGTCCTCTCTGTGCCCTACCCACCAATTTTAACTGCACCCCCCTAGTACACACACCTTTTACTTCTCATAATATACATTCAAACACACACACATGCACACATACACCCTTACGAACACACGCACACACATTATACAAGGAAGGTGGGTCCAAGGTCCATCTGTCCCCTACCCCATCCCCGGTGGGGGGTACTGGGCCCTTGGCAGCGGGGGCCGTGTGCCCTGGGTGCCGGTTTCCTGGGCCCGGTGGGGCTCTCTCCGCGCAGGGAGGGGGTTCACATTACACCTGAGCCGGGGGTGTCCGTTTCCCTGTGGGGTGGGTTCGGGTTTTTGCCCCTGGGCGCTGGGCCCCTGCCCACATTCCAACTGTGGCCGAGCCTGGTCGGGCCATGTTAACAACACCCCTTGTGGGCCCCTCTTTTCTCCGGGGTGCCCCCCTCCTGGGCGGGGCCGGCTGTCCCCTGCCTTGCTCCTTCCTGGACCAACCGTAGGCCAGGTGGGTGGCTGCCTGGAGCACAGAGCGGGTCTCCCTTGGGGGGTCCTGGCTCGTACCTGGGGTTGGGGCGGGGGGATACCCAGAACTCCTGGGTGGTGCTCGTCTGGGGCTGTGGGCGCTCCTCTCGGGTGGGGTCCTGCGTTGGGCCCTCCCGGCGCGGCGGGGGGGCTGCTCCCCTGGTTGGGCTGGGGCGGCGCTCTCTTCCCCCCGTGCCTCCCTGCTCTCTGGCTCTGGGGGCCTCGTGGTGGTCCTGCTGGCCCTGGCCGGGGTGGCGGAGGTGATCGCCCGGGGGGTGGTTCTTCTCTGCCTGCTGCCGGGTGGCGTTGGGTGTTCTGGCTGCCGCTGCTGCTGCGGCGGGGGTCTTGGTGCGGGGATGGCTGGTGAGGGTCTGTGTAGTGCTTAAAAGGTAAGAATAAGAGTGAAGTTCAAGTCTTCATAGAAAAAGGAGACCAGTATTTTAGAGAGAAAGCAAAAATCTGATCACGATTTAATGTTTTTTTGTGTAAATGTGGCAAGCTCGGGAGAGACGGCATGGAGGAGATTGAAGGACACAGATGTACAGCCAACCAACATGAAAAAAAAAAGAAGCAAAATTGCACTGAAAAACTCTGCGAGACCGTGAAAGGCGAACCTCGATACAGCGAGGGAACACTGTAGTACAATGTGGCAGCACTTTAAAGGATCCTAAACAGAAAATCTAACTGTATGTGATCAAGAACTATTGTTATAATCAAGAACCCCGGCTGTGCTGACCCCTGCAAATTCCCCAAATGTGGAATCTAGATCATTTCTGATGAAAGGGGACTGTGATCATGCTCTTCCCTGTAGTTACAGTAAAACATTTCCCTGGAATCAATTAAAGTTCTATCTAATTCCTCTCTTCAAAATGCATGATCTTCTTTCTGTTCCAACACTCTGTACCTAATCATCATCCTGTTAATATTTTCTTGCTTCTTCCCTTTTTCTTTGTGAAAGTCCGAGCCTGGAAGCGCTGGATGTTGTTCTACACCCTACTGAGGAACCCACAGTTGATCCTGCTTCGGAAGCACCACCTGTCCTCTTCATCGTCGAAGCAGTCAGAGACGGCAGTGCAGGCTTGGGTCATGGTGTCTCAGATGCAGGCCCGTATAACACAGGGCTCACAATAGGACAGCGACGCATGCCATTATTTTGGGCCATGAGCAAATCAAGTGAAGGGCTCCACCACAAACATCCATCCCATAGTTGGCTCAATCACATAATCCTGACTTGATTGCACACATTTAATAGTCGCATATCCTGCAGCATGAGGTGCATTCAGAGGCTGCATGGAATTTCTGCTCTTATGTGCTTTCATGCAGAGCTCACTATTGCTGCATTCAGGTCTGCTGGGAATTTCTAGCATTTGCTCACACTAATCTCAGCACAAACACACACATGTAGCTCCTTGTCAACAACTGTCAGAGCACACAGTAATGCAAAAGGTTGCACATATATGCATGTTTTTTGATGCATGACTTAAAAAAAACACACATTTTTTTGCTTGTCACTATTTTTATATTTTTTAAAAACTATTTTTACTTTTCCATATGGCGATCTTTTGTACCAGGGCTTGCTGGTTTGGTCCGGGGTTGTTGCTGCGGTGCTTACCCTTGCTGGGACAGCCGGGGCTCAGCATCACGGCCTCGTGGCTGTGGTGTGGACCCTGTTTCTGTCTGGTGTGGGTGGGGGGTGGTGATGTTCTGTGGATGAGCTGCTCCTGGTATAACAGATTCCAGACATGTTGTTTCCTCACAGCAGAGCCAAGCCATATGTCTGTTTTATAATTATAGTCATTTTTTCCTGCCTGTATGCATTGAGTGAGGGGTCATGGGGTGTATGAATGGCAGGGAGGGGAGGGAGGGCAATGGGGTGGGTTGTTTTTTCTTTTACCTTCTCTTTTTTGCATTTTGTTGATTGCCTCTCCTGACTGCACGTCACTGATGAACACACAATGTTTCTTTGAATTAAACTGTTTATTTCTGTTTTGAACTATGTAAAGTATTTTCCTCTCTCTTGGGACTGATGGAGAGCAACGCCCAGGAGGAGGGGCTTACCCCTCCTCCTGGGCGTTACAGCTGAGAACCAGTTACAGCTGTCAGTGTGGGAGTTTGAGAGGAGAATTTGGAGTGTTGGAGTGGAGAAGTCGATGTTGGTCAGCCTTTGTGGAGCAAGTGGTGTGCTCTATTCTTGAATAAACAAGAATCCTTTCACCTTGGCGCCTCTGCCCAATCATTCCCTGGTGGGACCCACGACAAAGATCATCTCGTATATCTTCCTGAGAACCGAGGAAAAAAAGTGACTTCCAATTTTTGTTTTTGTGTCATTTCCTATCTCTTTGGGTCTAAAAAAACACCTTACAATTTTTATTTTTTTAAAAATATTTTCTATTTTAATTTCCCAACATGTCCACTGTAGAGGACAACAGGATGACATTTCTGTGAAAATAGAGCTCAATTAGGAAAATCAGAAAAAAGGAGCAGATTAAATCTCTAGAGTGATATTCACCCAAAAAACATTACGTTTTGTTCTAAAACAATAAAATTCTATGTCACTCTTTTGTCACTTGTTGGACTATCTGCTACAGAGGAAGATCAACCGGTAAATTGAGAGCTTTGCTTATTGGCTCAGCTCTCTCCTCACCACAACAGACCGGAACAGCAACCACATAACTACGGACACTGCTCCGATCCGCCTGTCAATCTCACGCTCCTGTCTTCCCCCACTTATGTACAAGACCCCAAGATATTTAAACTTCTCCACCTGGGGCAGGGACACTCCACCCACCGAGAGATGGCAAACTACCTTTCTTTGACCGAGAACCATGGCCTCAGATTCAGCGGTACTGACCCTCATCCCAGCCGCTTCACACTCTGCCACAAACCGCCCCAATGCATGCTGGAGGTCCCAGCTTAATGAAGCCAACAGGACAACATCATCTGCATAGAGCAGAGATGAAATCCTGTGGTCCCCAAACCAGATCCCCAACTGCACCTGCCTGTGCCCTAGAAATTCTGTCCATAAAAACTATGAACAGAACCGGTGATAAAGAGCATCCCTGCCAGAGTCCAACATGCACTGGGAACAGGTTTGACTTACTGCCGGCTATGCGAACCAAGCTCTTGCTCTGGTTGTGCAGAGACCGGACACCCCTCAGTAAGGCTCCCCGGACCCCATAATCCCATAGCACCCTCCCCAGGATACGGGGGACGCGGTCAATTGCTTTCTCCAAATCCACAAAATACATATGGACTGAATGAGCGAACTCCCGCAATCCCTCCAGCACCCTAGATAGGGTGTACAGCTGGTCCACTGTTACACGACCAGGACAGAAACCTAACTGTTGTTCCTGGATCTGAGGTTCGACTATAGGACGGACTCTCTTCTCCAGTACCCTGGCATAGACTTTTCCCAGGGAGGCTGAGGAGTGTGATTCCCTGGTAGTTGGAACACAACTAGATCAAAAACAGATCCTCGAAAATTTTATCAATGTACTGTGAAAAGTACAGGATTGGACACCAGTATTCACAAACTTTGGGGGCATCTTGATAGGCAGGGCGCCCTGCTAGCACAGGTGTAAACCTGTTACGATGGACGTTTAAAAAACACACAAAAATCGAGTTTATTAAAAAACCAAGTTATTTTTCCTGAATCTCATCCTCCTCATCCTTTTCATCATCTGAAAGCTCCAAATCTGAATCTCCCTCTGTTATCTGGTCTAGAATCCTCTCTGCTTCACTTTTTTCTCCTAAAATTATGTGCAGCCATTAAATACATGAAAATGGTCCCGGTGTCCTCTACAGTGGACATTCATTAAATGCTGCTGTTTTAAAACAGAAACCATGAAACTGTTTTCAGATCTAAAAATATTGTTCCTAACATGTTTATGACCAAGAATATATATAATTATCACGGTAAAAAGAGGAATAGATACAGACTTTTTGACTTGCCTTTAACCTTTACAAAAAAATAGGTAAATGGTATGGTAGCCATCTTGGTAGAGGTAAAACATAAAGTTCCCAGCATGCAAACTCATCACATGACACATCACTGGAAAGCCCAGGATGTCCTCTACAGTGTAGAGTAGGTATCTCATAATTCCTTAAAAATATACAGGTAAACAAAATGTCCATTATAGAGGACATTAATGAATGGTCTCAGGGGAATATTACAGAGCTGCCAGATATCTATGTATGTGGCAGCAGAGTTTGTTTATAGCGCGACTCATTTCCTCTTCTGGTATTTTCAACACTAATGCACATGTGCAAATGATTTATTCCGACCGAAAGTGTGACCATGTGAACGTTCTAATCAGAAAAAGGTTTTCTGGACTCATGTACACAGTTGAATTTTGATCCGATCATTGATCCGATCAAGATATTTTGCACATGTAATTTATGTCAGATTAAACCCAGACTTCCTCTCTGTTCTGCAAAATGATAATATTTGATTTGATTTTGATTCATTTATTTATTTTAAGCATTAATTGTAGTCGATATAATAAAAAATCAATTCCTGGAAAAGCTTCAGCACATCCAAAACTGCGCTGCTAAGGTCCTAACGATGAGACGCACATTTGACCACATCACTCCTGTTCTTCAGTCACTTCACTGGTTGCCCATTCGTTCCAGAATTCATTACAAACTCTGTCTCCTCACCTACCAATGCATCCATGGAACTACCCCTGTCTACCTTAGTGAGCTACTTTTCCTGCATGCCACTTCACGAACCAAGGACCAGGCTGACCACAATGGGGGACAGAGCCTTTTATTGTTATATACTTTCTTTCTTTTCAAAAAGTTTTCAAGTTTTTATCTGATTTGTTGATGTTGTTCTCCTGTTCTAAATCAAGGTATCAGAGATGTGATTAAATACATGTTAGTTATGGCCCGCAGCAGTCACAACTGCAAGGACCATATTGTAACTGCTACGAGGGTCGAACACTCAAAAAGCCCAAAACGTCAAAAAAACGCGTCAAAACGCCAAAAAATGGGGTCAAAAGTCGCCCAAAGCACAAAACAAGTCGACAATTGTGTAACGCAACAAAAAAAAACACACACACGCACAACACCAACGCACAAACGACAAAATTGTAGTCGCAAAAATGATGACAAAATCACGAAAACGCTCCAAAAAGCCCTCAAAGGACGGGTTTAAAGCCATAAAGACATGCCCAGCCTATAGTAAAAGACTGGCTGCATTGAAATACATAGGAAGCACCCTGGGGAAAAAACTTCTTATTGTTTTTCGAATGTTTTTTATGGCCCGCAGCAGTCACAACTGCAAGGACCATATTGTAACTGCTACGAGGGTCGAACACTCGAAAAGCCCCAAACGTCAAAAAACGCGTCAAAACGCCAAAAAATGGGGTCAAAAGTCGCCCAAAGCACAAAACAAGTCGACAATTGTGTAACGCAACAAAAAAAACCACACACACGCACAACGCACAAACGTCATAATTGTAGTCGCAAAAATGATGACAAAAACACGAAAAAGCCCCAAAAAGGCCTCAAAGGACGGGTTTAAAGCCAAAAAGACATGCCCAGCCTATAGTAAAAGACTGGCTGCATTGAAATACATAGGAAGCACCCTGGGGAAAAAACTTCTTATTGTTTTTGCTTCGTTTATTATTATTATGGCCCGCAGCAGTCACAACTGCAAGGACCATATTGTAACTGCTACGAGGGTCGAACCCTCAAAAAGGTCCAAAACGTCAAAAAAACGCGTCAAAACGCCAAAAAATGGGGTCAAAAGTCGCCCAAAGCACAAAACAAGTCGACAATTGTGTAACGCAACAAAAAAAACACACACACGCACAACACCAACGCACAAATGTCACATTTGTAGTCGCAAAAATGATGACAAAATCACGAAAAAGCTCCAAAAAGCCCTCAAAGGACGGGTTTAAAGCCCAAAAGACATCCCCAGCCTATAGTAAAAGACAGGCCGCATTGAAATACATAGGAAGCACCCTGGGGAAAAAACTTCTTTTGTTTT